>OAMR01000454.1:611598-647311 GCA_900205405.1 Echinochloa crus-galli | reverse complement strand
CTCCGCCTCCCCTCCCCCCACCGCGCCGCGCTGCCGCTGCCGCTGCCGCACCGCGGCGGAGCCCTAGGTGGAGCGCGGATCCCGAGATCCCCGGCGGCGCCGCCCCGGAGCTCGCCGGCGGCGGCGGGCGCGTCCCCCTCATGCCTTTGGCGCCCCGATCGAAGCCGATCGGTGGCCGCCTGAGGCGACACAGCAGCTCGGCGGGCGCCGGAGAGGCCGCGGGAGCGGAGGCGGAGGAGGGGGAGAGCGAGGAGGAAGGGGAGGATGGCGCTCTTCCGCAAGTTCTTCCTCAAGAAGACCCCGGATCGGCTGCTCGAGATCTCCGAGCGCGTCTACGGTATAATGCTCTCGCCTCTCGGTCGAGCTGGTTCGTGCGGGTGTGAGGTTCGCGGGGGCGTTTTTTTGTTCCGCAGAGGATTTTCGGTTCCGCTTGGTTTTGGGGGGTTTGAATTTTGGTGAAGTGTTTATTTATAGGAGTTCAATTGAGCTGGAATTCGGCGCATTTGGAGGCAGAAGTGTTGACAATAACCAGCTAATTTTAGTAGATTTTGACTTGAATTCTGGCATTTGGTGTGTTTGGAGGCATGGGAGCAGTCTTAGATTCAGCTGCATTGGGCTTAAATCGCTTTATATGTTTCCTTCTATGAATTTGGTGGTGTTTCTGGAGATTTGCTATTTATGAAACTTTGGGTTTAACTGCATTTTTCTTAAATTGGCATGTTCAACTCTGCCTACACCATGCACACAAATTCAATTGTTGAATATAGTGATGTACTCCATTGAAATAAAGCGAATCAAATACTTGAATTGTGTGGAAATGTAAGGATATTTGCTATGGTGGAAATTAGCGTCCTACTAACCTGACGTGCTAGATACATTTTTTTTTATTTTGTTAGTACTAGGTGGATAATGTAAAAATGTGTATCTGATTGTGTGAATGTCTATGTATGATATGTTTGTTTCAGTGTTTGATTGCTGCTTCTCAACTGACTCCATGGGTGAGGATGAGTACCGGGATTATTTGAGTGGCATTGTTGCGCAGTTGCAGGAATTTTTCCCGGATGCATCATTTATGGTATCCAATTTCTGGTCTGGGGACAAGAGGAGCCGGATTTCAGATATATTGTCCGAATATGACATGACAGTAATGGACTACCCGCAACAATATGAAGGATGCCCATTGCTTCAGCTTGAGATGATCCACCATTTCTTGAAATCGTGTGAAAATTGGCTATCCGTGGAAGGACAACATAACATGCTTTTGATGCATTGTGAGAGGGGGGGATGGCCAGTACTTGCATTCATGTTGGCTGGACTACTTTTGTATCGGAAAACATACACTGGTGAGCAGAAGACACTAGAGATGGTCTACAAGCAGGCTCGCAGGGACTTTATACAGCAGTTCTTTCCGTTGAATCCTCAGCCTTCACATTTGAGATATTTGCACTATATAACAAGACAAGGAAGTGGTTCAGAATGGCCTCCTATTAGCCACCCCCTTATCTTGGATTCAGTAGTTCTCCATGTTGTTCCACGGTTTGACGCCGAAGGGGGTTGTAGGCCATTCTTGCGTGTACATGGGCAAGACTCTAGTCCTGGTAACAAGAGTGCAAAGGTCCTTTTTGAGATGCCAAAGACAAAGAAGCATCTTCAGCGTTACGGACAGGTGACTATCTCCTAAATTAATAGAATGTTTTATCACTATTCAAATCCAAAATGTTCTCTGATATATGGTTGCAATGCAGGCAGAAGTCCCGATAAAAATCAGTGCATTCTGCCGTGTTCAAGGAGATGTGGTTCTTGAATGTATTCATATTGGTGATAACCTAGAGCATAAGGAAACAATGTTCCGGGTTATGTTCAACACCGCATTCATTCAATCAAACATCCTTGGATTGAATCGTGATGATATTGATGTTGCTTGGAATGTGAATAATCAGTTCCCAAGGGACTTCCGAGCTGAGGTACTAAATTCATCTGTCGCAATGTATCTTTCACTTTTCCTATCTATATCCTATGGAGAGAGAAACCTGAAATAAAGCCCGACTTTTGAATCAGGTATTGTTTTCGGACCCTGATTCGTTCAAGCCTGCCACCACCACCGTGGAGATAGCTGATGATGGGGATGAGACTGATGTTGCTTCGGTAGACACAGGAGATGAATTTTATGAAGCAGAGGAGGATTGGCATGATGCTAGAAGGGATCCAGAAACTCAGTCAGTTGATGGTAGGTTATCATTAGACGGCACTGCAGAATTGGATGGTGCAGTAGAAAATGAGGAAAGGAGCACCCTAGAGAAGCACCATAGTAATGAGGATGTGAAGATTGTTATCTCCCAGAATTCCGGTAGCATGAATGAGAAAGGGCCAATTGCGCCTACCTCGAGCTTTGAGAACTCAGAAGATTTGCGGCAGGTCCAACAGGATCTTGCAAAGTCTAAATCGAACCACACAGGTGGCCTAGAGAACAGTGATGTGCAGGACATACAGGTGGTCGCTACATCTATTGATTCAGAAGGACACAAGTTCGGATCTATCTGTCAGGAGGAGGACACGAAAGATGTAATTGCACAAACTTTAGTCACGGCAGTCGATCCAACTTGCAGTGGTGAAATTCAATGCCAGGCTGAGGAACCAACAAAAGATTTTAAATACCCTGATTTAGACTACACTGCTTTTGATGCTCCTAGAAGTCTGTCATGCACAGATGAGGATATCCATTTGAGAACTACAACAAAAGAAGGGTTGCAGAATGGTGATATCAAGATTATTACCGAGAACACAGTAATTGTGGACAATGAGCTAGTGATCTATGAAGAGAAAACTATAGTGGAGAATGGCAACATTAGACAGGAAGTGAAAAATGTCGTCAATGAAAAGAGTGCTATACCTAAGATAGACAGAACAGCTGTTAAGAGTAGGAACGCACAAGGTAAGAGCAGTGACAATACTAAAGCTGCCAAACCTTTTGATACAGCTGATGGCAAATTGGATCAGGGAAAATTAGAGGCTGGCCTTGAAGAAACCATACCTACAAAGAACACCAATCTGCATGAAAGAATTGTTGTGTTACCAGCAACTGAAGTAGCAACCGAAATAAAAACCAAGAGAGAGGGTCCTGTTGGCAAACAGAATCTTGGCATAGCTCTTCCTCAAAGTCGAACAGAAGCCAGGGCTAGCAGTCCGAGGTTTGGAAGTGATGACCGAGGGCAAATCCCTGATAAAGCTGTGTCATCAGTGCTGAAGAAGATGGCAGCAGGCAATGCAACCCAGACAGAACAACCAAAGCTTGCCCAACCAAAAACAATACGGAGATGGATCTCACCAAAGAAGGAATCTGATGCTACCTCTGTGCATAGGCCATCTCATCCACCATCCAGATACGATAGTTCACCAGCTGCACTGGCTATACGATCCCTGTCTACAGATGACAAAATCAATACTGTGAACGGTGTGCCTCAACCATATAGCAGTCACTTAACAGAAGAGTCAACATCTGCACTATCTTTTACATTGCCTACACGACAATCCTTGTTATTGGGTGCACAAAATGCATCAAGAAGCAAAGCTCAACCTCCGCCTCCGCCTCCGCCTCCACCCCCGTCCCATGTTTCAACTGGTCTGTCAAACACACACCTCCACCTCCTCCCCCTGGCCGAGGGGCACCTCCACCTCCACCTCCTCCCCCTGGCCGAGGGGCACCTCCACCTCCACCTCCTCCCCCTGGCCGAGGGGCACCTCCACCTCCACCTCCTCCCCCTGGCCGAGGGGCACCTCCACCTCCACCTCCTCCCCCTGGCCGAGGGGCACCTCCACCTCCACCTCCTCCCCCTGGCCGAGGGGCACCTCCACCTCCACCTCCTCCCCCTGGCCGAGGGGCACCTCCACCTCCACCTCCTCCCCCTGGCCGAGGGGCACCTCCACCTCCACCTCCTCCCCCTGGCCGAGGGGCACCTCCACCTCCACCTCCTCCCCCTGGCCGAGGGGCACCTCCACCTCCACCTCCTCCCCCTGGCCGAGGGGCACCTCCACCTCCACCTCCTCCCCCTGGCCGAGGGGCACCTCCACCTCCACCTCCTCCCCCTGGCCGAGGGGCACCTCCACCTCCACCTCCTCCCCCTGGCCGAGGGGCACCTCCACCTCCACCTCCTCCCCCTGGCCGAGGGGCACCTCCACCTCCACCTCCTCCCCCGGGTGGACGTCCAGGCCCTCCACCCCCTCCGCCCCCTCCAGGTGCTCGTCCTGGCCCTCCACCTCCTCCGCCCCCTCCAGGAGCTCCACCTCCACCGCCTCCTCCAGGTTCACGGCCAGGAGCTCCACCTCCTCCGCCTCCTCCAGGTTCACGACCAGGAGCTCCACCTCCACCACCTCCTCCAGGTTCGCGGCCAGGAGCTCCACCTCCCCCACCCCCACCTGGAGGTGGTGGGAGAGCACCCCCACCCCCACCAGCACCTGGAGGGCGTCTTGGTGGCCCTCCTCCTCCTCCTCCAGGTGGACGTGCACCAGGTGTGCCAGGTCCACCTAGAGCACCAGGTGTGCCACCACCACCTGGAAGTAATCCTTCCTTAGGCAGAGGACGTGGGGCTGCACGGCCTCTGGGATCAGCTTATGGGGCTGCTGCCTCACGCAAGTCGACATTGAAGCCTTTGCATTGGGTCAAAGTGACAAGGGCCCTGCAAGGTAGTCTGTGGGAAGAATTGCAACGCAGTGGCGACTCACAGAGGTATTTTCATGACTATTTCTTTTTACAGTCCTTCCATCTAGATTAAACTTATTGGTACATGCACGTTATATTCAATGATTTCGTTGCATACTTGAAATTAGATTTATTGTTCAGGTCATGATTTTGGCATTAAATTAGTTCATAGCATAGTCTTGTAGAACACTCACGATCAATTGATGAAAGTGCAACTAGCCTATATAGAATGGTTTCTTATTTTTTTTTCTTACATACCTAATGCCGTGAACCCCCCTTTTTTGCAGTGTTTCAGAGTTTGATATATCGGAGCTTGAAAGCCTTTTTCCAGCAGCGGTTCCAAAGTCCGATGACAGTTCAAAATCTGAACGTAGAAAATCACTTGGATCAAAACCAGAAAAAGTTCACCTGGTAAGTACTTGCCATTTACCTTTTCAATTTGTTTGGGGGAATGAGGCTACACTTTGAAGGGTATTTGAAGTATGTAAAATGCATTTTTTTTTTAATTTCCCATGTCATGTTTTGTTATTTGAAATTATGTGAATGGTCTTCTAGCATAAAATTCAATTGCTTTTGTCCTAAATATTCTGCTATGGTTTAGAATTCTGACTGTTCAAGATTGATCAATATGTAGATCTGTAAACAAAGTGAAGATGTATTAATTGCTAACAATAATCCACTGTAATTTCAAATTGGCGAACCAATCATACATCGCCTATACAGATTCTTTGGTGAATCAACTTATTCAGTTAACCACCCTATATTTTTTATTTTAATTAGTATTATGGTGCAAAGTTTCAAGGATGCAATAGTCTCACCATCTTTCTTTGGTACCCCCTCTATTCTGACATTTTATCTGAATAGATCGAGTTGAGGAGGGCAAACAACACGGAGATCATGCTGACAAAAGTGAAGATGCCGCTTTCAGATTTGGTGGTAAGGATGCGGACAGTGCAAAAGTTTTGGAATCTTGCTATTATATAATTTTTGACATGGTATTAAATATCAATGACTGATTTTGTGCAGAGTGCGGCTCTGGCACTTGATCAGTCGACTTTGGATGTTGATCAAGTTGAGAATCTCATAAAGTTTTGTCCTACGAAAGAAGAAATGGAACTTCTGAAGGTGAACATTAGTGAGTGTTGCTTTAGTGCCGGCGATCATTTTTAAAACAGTATTGCATTCTTCCTTTTTTTTGTCAGAATTACACTGGAAACAAGGACAACCTTGGGAAGTGCGAACAGGTAATAACTATATACTTACCTATGGGTTTATATGGTCATTACATTGTAGAGAAAAAAAAGCTGAAGCCATTTCCATGGATGACGGGTGGCACTCGATGTGCCCTGAGATATGCATCACATTACACAGCAAATAGATATGTCTACATGGTTATGTATTTACAGTAGACGTTCTCCTGGTGCAGTTCTTCTTAGAACTGATGAAAGTGCCACGGATGGAGTCAAAACTGCGAGTGTTCTCCTTCAAGATCCAGTTTGGTTCTCAAGTTGCAGATCTTAGAAAAAGCTTGAATGTCATAGACTCTTCGTGTAATGAGGTGTGCTGAGAATTCAATCATACTGAATCCCAACTTTGTTTCGCGTTTTATCTTTTAATTTAAATTGTACTTTATCAGATCCGAAGTTCTCTCAAGTTGAAAGAAATAATGAAGAAAATCCTTCTCCTTGGGAATACGCTGAACCAGGGAACTGCTAGAGGTAACAAAAAGTTTGTTTATTTTGTTTGTCTTCCAGATTGTTATGAATACCTGGGCAACCTGGTGTAGAGAGAGAGAATTGGGGGAAACACCACATCCAATCAGGGGGGTGACCTCTCATATAATTAGCCAATATGGCTTGTGTTACAAGGAAACAATCCTAGTACAAGTTAAGCACAATCAGCTATACATGGTAAGCTACAATCAGCACAATCAGCTATACATTTCCTAATACCTGGGAATAGGAAGGACTCCAATAGTGAATAGGAAAATGGCTCCTTAACATCAATTTGCATTAGGTTGTTGTAAGCCTTTCTTTATGTAGCCTGTTCTGTCTTAAAAAAGCTAGCTTGTTTTGACAATCTATAAGGAAGCATTCTGTAGGAACTATGAAATGGGTAGCAGTGTGGTTGTATGGTGTATCCTGAAATTTTTTTCCCCCTCCAAATCTATGTCGAAGAGAGTAAATTTGTTTACTTTAACGTAATTACTTAACATGAGAAATATGTGGCAAACACAAGTAGGACTGTTCTGTGGTTACAAGATCATAGCTGTATTATCCTGAATTGAGAATGTCATGGCATAATGGTGTACTACATGGCCAGTGCATAGTGTCCATCTTCTACAAGGTGGTTGTTAAAGATTCATTAAGCGTCTGTTTCACCAGACAATGTTTTAGTTTAAACCCATAATCTTCTCACTATAAAAAGTCTTTATGAGAATAATCAGGAAGGTGAGTAGATTTGAAGACTCACACCATGAACTGTATTTTGCACAACGGTCGTCATATGTTCTATGGGTTTGCATTTCATTAATGGACAACATTCTAATGCATGTTTAGTGGAATTTGGTCACCTTCTTTGTGTCTTACTGTGTGAATAAGCATGGAAACAAAGCATATTCTGTTGTAATATCCTGTGTCCTTCATTTTAAATTTTAAATATCGGGCTCTTGGTAACCAGACATCCTTTCAGTGTTCTATGGTTGCGCATGTTAATGTTCTCTGGCGAATTAACAACTTCTCATCTGTATATTTCCTTACAGGTGCTGCAGTTGGTTTCCGGTTGGACAGTCTTCTAAAACTTACTGATACCCGGGCAACAAATAATAAGATGACACTAATGCACTACCTCTGCAAGGTATGGCATTCACCGTCTCTAGAAATTTTGGTTTTCACATATTTGATGGATCGACAGTTATTGGATTTCCAGTAGTCTAATTGTAAATGAAACCCGTGTTCTGCATCAATTATTTATTAAATTAGGATCACAAAGGTAAGGTTTGAACAAATGAGCATGTGGCGGATGAGTGGACCAGCAACCGGCATGTTTCTTAACTCCTGAGTCTGTGGGAGCCTGACTGCAGAGTGGATAAAACTTGATGGCTTGGAAGAACCTTAGGTTTATTAGGACCGTGAGACTGTGGGTTTGCTTATTCTGTGCTTGTGCAGTTTAGCACATTGTTAGAGCCAGCCTTTGGACAATTGCACTTAGTATCTGTTCTCACCTATGTCACCTTTACCTTATTGATCATATTAATTGTAGTGGAGGGACTATGCATCAGTCACAGATGCAAAGCCAAATGGTTGCTAGTTGGTAAATGCAAAACAGTTAGTGATTTTTGGTATGAGAATTAGGAGTAGAACTGCAACATGGCAATAAGCAGCGAATCTCTGACTCATTGTCGTTATATGCAGAAGAGTGAAATGCAGCATATGTCCCTAGACCATTTCCGCGTTCTCGAGTTTCTGAATCTACATGATACTGATTTTGTCTAGTTGTGCATGGTTAAATCAACCTGAATCAGTTGTCTGTCCCAAAGAAAAACAAACTAATTTTCTAATAGGCGTTCTTGCTCGTTTTGTAAATGGACGTAGCCTTTAACCTGTGATTTGACTATTAGTCTATACGATGGTAACTACTCTGTAGCCCTGTGTCTAATTGGCTGTAATATGAGTGAAATTATTTTCATATTCTGATAACAATTTCTTGATACCAGGTGCTTGCTGCAAGATCTCCACAGCTTTTAAACTTCTATGTGGATCTTGTTAGTTTAGATGCTGCATCAAAGGTTCGGGTTTCTTCTTGAAATGTTACCGATTGCGTACTTGGGTAGGGTATATAATATTCTGTAAGAGGTGTTTGTGAATATATTTTCTTCTAACCATTAATTTTCAATAGATACAACTAAAAATGTTGGCTGAGGAAATGCAAGCAGTTAGCAAAGGGCTGGAAAAGGTTCAGCTTGAGTATGATGCTTCAGAAAGGGATGGTCCGGTATCAGAAATTTTTCGCGAGGTCAGGACACTAATCTTGATTTCAGTTTATATTATGTAAGCATTCATATGGAATTTAGATAGTAAAACTTAGTGGAAATACAACCAGGCATTTGGGATAATTGAAAGCCCTTTTCTTAGAAAGTTATCCTTTTTGACCTATTTACTTGATGCATACCCTCTACATGGACTATCCAGAGCTTCATATAGGCTTTCATGATTTTTACACGCAAGCCGACAAGCCCAACCATAAACAAAAAACAAGATGAAATACATGCTTATCCACTGGTGACTGTCCCTGTTAATATTTCTTGTAAATTGAAGCAGTTTAATCAATCAAATGCTGAAGCAAACAATAAAAAGTCACATTGTGTCGTGAGTGTCTCGATTGCTTCTAAACTGGCATTATCTGCATCGTGTAGAAACTGAAAGAGTTCACTGACAATGCTGGAGCTGACGTGCAGTCGTTATCTTCATTGTTTTCTGAAGTGGTATGCTTCCCCCTTTCTTTTGGGTCCATAGCGGCACATATGTGCTATGTGCCCTTCATTTCTTGTAGATTGAATTTTCAATTTGGTTCCAGGGTAAAAAGGCTGACTCACTGATTAAATACTTTGGTGAGGATCCTGTTCGTTGCCCTTTTGAACAAGGTAAGCAGATCAGTTTAAATTATTCTCTGTAGGTTGTAGGTGGTTAAAGCACATCCGGTCCTTGCATTTTGAGCATTGTCTATACTGTTGCCTCATCCTTGCCCTGTGGTGCCCATTTTTTTTGCAGTAATATCTACCCTCTTAACATTCGTAACAACATTTCGAAAAGCACATGAGGAGAACCTCAAGCAAGCTGAGCTCGAGAAGAAAAAGGCTGAAAAAGAGGCAGAAGCAGAGAAGGCCAAAAGTGCTCAGTTAACTAGCAAAAATGTATTGATTCTCATTTTATATATTTTGGAGCTTTAGCGAACTTCATAAGGTCATTATATTTATGGTTTTTAAATACTGCTCACAGGACTCTAAACCATCGAATCCAAGCCGGCAAGCTAAACAAACCATAGAGAGGACAAGGTCTGCAAGCAGACGAGGAAGAGATGCTGGATGATCCTGGATGACCAGCTATTGTGCTGTGCTTCTGATCTGTTTGCGGGGCAAATGGACACCTGTCCCATGCATTTTGATGCAAGGGAAATATTGTGGATGGGCGCTGTCATTCAACAGGTGCAGCTGGCATCCGATGGGTGATGGGTGCAGCGTGATCGCATCGGAGCAACTGTACAGGAGGCCCTCTGTGGTATTGTGCACTGGCATATCTTTACTCCAAGCTGATACATGGAGAACATTTTCTCCGAATCACTGACTAGTTTCTTGTTACAGGTCTCACTGGAGAACGCCGACTTCTTATTTTTTCCATGTCGGCCAGCAGGGTCCAGTGCCAATTTCTGACTGCTGTAAAGAGCTGCTAACAGTGATGCTAACTCCATTCTTTCTTTTGTTGCTTCATGTCACCATTCTTTCTAACACCAGTGGCCAAGTACAGCCATGGCTTCGAAAAAGTACAGCCTGGTGCTTAGGTACAAATTGTAAAATAGGCAGTAGTAGGGTAAAAGGGTATGGAGATGATCCAGGGGCAAAGAGCAGTGTGTCGGGTAAATGAGATGTAAACTCACGCGTAGCGCAGTAATAGTTTCCTCATCTTCTTTTTGTAGTGAATGTATCATCTCATTCTATAATGCAGTGAATTCATCCTCGTATATTGAGCCGCTGTGGGTCCCGCTTTTTTTTTGGGCACCACTCCACACTGTGGAGGGCTTGATAAGCCTTGTGGGCTTCCCGTCTCTTGTGTGCTGCTGCTTTTTGCTCCCCTAACTTTACCCCCGGGGGTTGTATTTATTGTCACCATTCAAATTTGCACAAATCTTGAAGGTTTTCAAAAGGCTTTGCTACTGTTTACCCCGGCCAACGGTCATACATAATCATGATTGACACCAGGATGGAAATTCAGGGTTCATGAAGGTGCGAGAACAAGTCGAATGATTGAAACGTATGCAAGTATACGTGATTTCTGTAGCACTGTAACGCTCGATGTTGAAGCTAACACTTTTTTTTTCCCCAAAACGAAGCTAATACTACTTGCACAGATGCTGAGCCTGGAACGCTCGAGGTTGAAGCTAGCGCTGCCTTTTTTTTCTATTTTGCGAAGCGAATCAATTTAAATTGAGGTCACATGATGTGTTCCTGCTGCGAATGAAGATTGTTTACCGCTCAACTCTAAATACTTTCCAATCGAAAAAAAAACTGTGAATATTTTCAGGAACAATACAATTTAGACTGAGTGGCGCGGCAAGGCAAGTGGGCCTGCTCACGGTCCGCTTACGGGCTTTGCTGGTCGGCCCACAAAGCACAAGAGGTAAGCCCAATCGTTCAGCTGCTTGCGTCGGACCATGCTACGACTACGATGCACAGCAGCGAGCGAAGCTGGCGTCGCAGCAACGGAAGCCCCGTCGTGCTGAACACCTGGGTCGAGCCACACTTTGGCATCAATTCATCAGAGTCTCGTGGCAAGCTGCTATTGATCGGCCCGCGGCGGCAGGGCAGCGAGGTCAGCAAGGGAGACCCATGTCGCGGCCAGAGGAGAGCGGCTCGGCGGCGGCGGTGGCTTGGCCGACCCGAGATGCATCTACCGCAACCGGTGTCACTCCAGATCCGCCATTGGCAACGGGCTGCGCGGCGACGTGTTCGACCTCGGCCTCGACCACCGCCACCCTCCTGGTAAACAACCCGGCGCGCTCGACTATGGATGGCAACGGGGCGGGTCGGGGCCGGGTGGAGCGCCCGCAGACCCGCCCCCGAAACCCGACAAGTAAACCCGCCCCGCCCCCGAAGGCCATAACGGGTGAAAATCCTCACCCGCCCCCGAACCCGCCGGGCCCCCGAAACCCACCGGGGCCCCCGAAACCCGTCAACACATCTTCGCGCCGCCGCTGGAGATGTGATGTGCCGGGCGCCGCCGACTGGCTGCAGTGCTCTGCTGTGGGCGCGCCGTGCGCGGCCGCGCGGGGCAGCGGGGGCGCGGCTGGCGGCGGGACTGGAGAGGACGTGCGGAGGCTGGAGGTCGAAGGGCCGCTCGCTGGCGGCGGGACTCGGGAGGAGCGGTGGAGGGGAGGGGTGGAGGCAGGAGCTCGGTGCGCCGCTCGCGGGCATGCGGCTAGCGACGGGAGTCGGGAGGAGGGCGGAGCGCCGCTCGCGTCGCGAGGCGTGCGGCTGGCGGCGGGAGTCGGGAGGAGGGGTAGAAGGGATAGGGTTTCGAGTGCCGGAAGGGTTTATATACCTAGGTTACATATTGGGCCGGCCCATATTGTTTCGGGCCCGTGGGTGATCCGCGGGGGAAATATTGCCCCCGCCCCCGCCCCGTTGTATTTCGGGGCCCCGAACCCGCAGCCCCGCGGGGGCAAAAATAGCCCCGCCCCCGCCCCCGTCGGGGCTGAAACCCGCTGGTTTCGGGTCCAAACCCGCCCGACTGCCATCCTTACGCTCGACCCCTCCTGGGTCCTGCGCTGCTTTGCTGAAGCTCAAGTGCTCAACCCCCTTTCCAGATCGCGGTAGACACGCACAACACAAGGAACCAAGAGCGATATGACGCGAGTGAGTTTGTGGTTAATCCTAGATTGCTCGACTCCAAAAGGTGCCGTGCCGTGCCCAGTGCGCGCAGCCTCTAGCGACGGACGAACAGCTGCGTCAGAAGGTGATGTCCATGCCTGAGCTGAGATGCCTCCATGGCCGTGGCCCCTCGGGCCTAGGCTACGCAGCGCGCAGCAGAGCAGCGCGGCTGGCTAACACTGACAGGTCAAGAGAGAAGAGGACAACGGCTTAGGTGAGACGAGGCTTGTCTCCTAGCGCAGAGGCCATCCCCATCATTGTGCTGTCCCACGCGTTGCGCCAAACCGAGGTCCGAATCACATGCCGGCTAGGGCTCTCTCCCTTGACATCTCGTTGATTCAGGGGGTGTTTAGTTGAGGTGAAAAGGTGAAAAGTGGAGTGAAAAGGTCACATCGGAAACTGTAGCACTTTTCGTTTGTTTGTGGTAAACATTGTCCTACCATGACCTAACTAGACTCAAAAGATTCGTCTCGTCGTGGACATCAAAACCATGCAACTAGTTTTTTTATTTACCCATGTTTAGTATTCCATACATGAGGAGAGAGATTTGATATGATAGGTGAATAGTGAAGTTTGGAGAGAGAATTTGAGAAGTTGAAAGGAACTAAACAAGGCCTTTCTCTCTTTCTTTCCCTACATTGAGTTGAGGTGCCGCTCTTTTCATCCGAACTCTAAAGTAAACTACTAGCTCGAGACCGTCAGACTAGTAGGCAACAACTTGCTCGCCATAAAAAGTCAGAACCCACCTTTTTTTAACCGGATTTGAGGCTTTGACAGCGCACTCCCAAGCCCCACTCGCTGTCTCCCGGTTCTCTGGTCACAAGGGGCATCTTGCCAAATGCCAACACCTAGAGGACACGTGAAGATGCCAGGGAGCGGTAGACAACACGGACGTGAGGTTACAAATACATGTGCCCGTGGTGCATGGTACCCAGCTAATTAGTTCGTTGAAAAGCTCAGTCAGTGGTAGTGTGACCATGCTACAAAGTACAAAGAAGTGGAGGAGGAGTGTATGTTTTGCTTCAATGGAGCCGTACTTGCTTGCTTGGGGATAGATAGGATATGATTTTTTGCTTCAGATTTCTTCCTCCCCCCAAATGATTGAGAAAATGGTAGGAAGATGCTTCTTAAATGCCCCATGGACCAGATTTGCAATTATTAATAAATCAGGGCCCTATCAATCACTGTAATATCTATGATAGATAATTACTTTTCTTTTCAGCTAAGCTCTGTTTGTGTTCTATATGATTCTACTGAAAAACCAAGATTATTCTTGCCATACAGTTGGTTGAGGATTCAGAAAAGCACGCCAATTAAATTTCCCCGGCACATGGAAAATCATTGCGAGGGTGATTCCTTGCTTAAGTGAGGGGTCAACTGTTGCTGGTGAGGGGTCAACTGTTGCTGGTGAGTGGTGACGGCATCATGAGAAACCTATGCTGCACTGTCCAAAAGGGCAGGCAAAATGAGTGCGTGAAATGAGGTGATCCATATGCATGGTCACGGGCTCATGGCAGCTTTTGCAAAGCTGATAATTGTTCTTTTTGCCTAGTTCATTGTGATGATTTTAGCCCATTATCGTTTGAATCATGGGGTTTTGACATTTTGCTCGAACATCCCTTTAAGTCCTTTTTTAATGAGAAAAAGAGTGACATTACGTGATCATAAACTTAGTGATAAGCTACACGAAATTTACTGCAAAGTACATTTTTCTTAATTTCTAATGGATCGTCTGTGTTCCAGGTAGGCTGCACGAGTTTTCACTTTTCACGATTCACCCATCCGGAATCTGATTGCATCTGTAGATCTTGATAAAGTCTAACGAAGAGTTTGTTGATGGCTTCAAGGAGAACAACAACAGCAAAGGACAAACCAGGCACAACAACCCAGTGCTAACCCTAAAAAAGGTATAAGCTCAAGGCTAGTTTAGTACAGCACTGATCGTATAAAACAATGTTGAGTTGATGGCGGACAGAATCGTCAACAAAATGATCGGGCCAGCATAGTTTTGTAAACCGAGGCCGCTAACTGCTGATCCCTGACAGACTGTTGTGTACGGACGACGTGATACTGTCATGGATGCTGATATATTTGGATACTGGAAATGGAAATTCAGAGATTAGCCATGGAGCAAGTACACACATTGCCACTGCCAGTGTCGTGTAGCTGATGCACATGGAAGGGAGAGTTACTTTTGGTTCGCATGAGTTGTCTATTCTTTAGGAAATCTTTACTGCATTACAACAAAAGAGCCGTAGGGTAACTATGTTAATTCAGTCGCAGAGAGATGCTTATAAAGAATAAAATATACATACACATGTATACATTTATTAAAATAAGTGTGCGTAAGCATACGTATATGTATCATGTTTCGAAGAAGTACACATGAGAGTGCCATGATTCGTGTAGATATCTTCAGTGGCTCGAAGATTTGCACTGAGATATACTCATTGATTGTTAGAGATATAGCTCCTTAAGTGTTTCTGCAACTGTACATACCAGCCATTTTTTATCATAAATATGTTTCACACGTAAGCAAATTTGGCTCCATATCTTAAACTACATGTATTTCTTTTTTTTTTGGAACAGAACTACATGTATTTCTTGGTAAATGGCTTAGCTCATGCTTAGCAGTCAGGACGCCAACTAATCAACGTTGCTACCTGCCAACTACCAGATACGTATAATCGAACCAGTGTAGACGATGTCATGCATTGGATTCTGGCTTATGGTTAAAATTCAAACCCCCCTAACCGGAACATGATGTTTTAAGTTGGTAATTTTTTCACCTTTTTTTCACTCTAAGATCTCCAGAATTAACTGGAGAAATAACACTCCGTACTAATTAAATACGAATGACAATAAATCAGTAAGAGATTACTGTATACTAACAATTACCGTGCTCTGTGACTCTGTCAGAAACGTCCCTATTACCAAAAGTTCAAAGCCACAAAAGTAAAAGGTAAAGAAGAGTCTCAACTCAAGGTCTATCCCAGGACCATGGATGACAAGGGGGTTAAACAAACCGGCTGTCACTGGGTCCCACACTGACAGCCAGACACTGCTACTGCCACAGTCATCAGTTACAGTAGAGAGTAGAGACCGGACTCTGACGATGGAGGTTCACGTGAGCGCCCAAAGCGAAGCAGCCACGGCCACGCCAAACCAAACCACCTCCCCCTCCCTCCCCCGCTCGGTTTCGCTCTCGGCTCTCTCCTCTCCCCCGTAAATCTGCACAGCCTAGCGCGGCATTTAATGCTCTCCAACCTTCGGTCTCCCTCCGAAACGCTCCCCCATTCCTCTCTCCCACCGGGCACCAGCCCACAGATGCGGTCGCGACCACCGCGGCAAGATCGAATCCATGGCGACAGCGAGCAGAAGCCGTGGGGTTGGTGCTTGAGCTCTTGATCCCTGGAGGTCTCGGCTCGGTCTCCTTGCATCGATCGCGTTCCTTGGCGCGAGGAGAGGTGCAGGAAGGCAAAAGGAGGCTTCTTTGTTCTTTCTCGTGTTTCTTTTCCCGATTGTGCGTTTCTTGGGAGTAGCAATGAGGCGACACGGGTGGCAGCTCCCGTACCACCCTCTCCAGGTTCGCCCTCGATGAAATTTCGCGCATTTTTCTCGCTGGACGGGGTTCCTTTTTCTGCCTTTGGTTACTTACGATTTCCATGCTTCTGCAGGTGGTGGCAGTGTCCGTGTTCTTGGCGCTGGCGTTCGCGTTCTACGTGTTCTTCGCCCCCTTCGTTGGCAGGAAGGTGTTCCAGTACGTGGTCATGGGGCTCTACACTCCGCTGGTGAGAGCTCCTGCCTGTCTCTCCTTTGATGTCACGCCGAGTTGAGTGAGCACCTTGTGTTTTGCTTGTCTGGGACCTTTTGGATCCCCATCTAGGTGCTGGAACTAGGGAATGCGCCAAATTAATCACGAAATGTTGTTTGGCAGCCCGCATATTTATTCGGTAGGATTTCTGTACTTTCTGTTTGCTTGTTTAAGGGCGTAGTACATTTTAAATCGTTTGGCTAATCTGGGCAATTCTGGTGCCATCATGTGGCATGACTCTGGAAGCCCTTGTCCGGTTCATCGAATTCAAGAGCTTTGCTTCGGTTTGTGGAATTTTGCTCTCGTCACAAGGTTAAGGACAGTATGGGCTTATATGTTGTTTATGTAACACCCATGGCGGAAATGTAGTCAGGCCGTTGGGGCCTCTTGATCTCTGTCCACTTCAGCTCTGCCGTCTTTGGGTTGTACGGCACAATACGTGTTTGGTAGGATTTTGTGTCTCTGTTTACTGGAGTGTGACATGGCATAAGTAGTCCTTATTACACTAACATTGGCCTTTTCTTAATGGTCTAATGGCAAAACATTGGTGCTGTTGTGTTGCTGTAATGATGAAAATCATGAAAGGCAGTTGCGTGAAGTGGGTTCTATTGCCTTGCGTCCCCTGCAAATCACAAATCAGTTATTCTGGATTACTCCTGGCTTCATGATTATGATGAATTCATTGTAACTAACTTGTTTGGGAGCTTCATTTGCTTTTAAGAAAATTGTTGTGCTTATGTTATAACAATGAGTAGGTAATGCTGTGAAATGGTGCCTTTTGTTCTTCTGACAGACATCTATTGACATGCTCCTCACTGCTTCATGATTAACAATTCATACTGTCAAAAGCTGGGGACTGTGGTTTGCTTTTATATGTGTGAAATCGAGAAACAACATGAAAGTTCACCAAACAATAATTTTAAATTTTCTGGAGGAAATATTATTATATGCTCTAAAATGCCCCCATTGAGTTCTGCAAAACTGTTGTTACAGTTGAAATGTGATTACATGATGGAGCTAAAGTTTCTTGGGCAAACTCGTTCTGAGTTCACAACTGGACCTTTTTGTCTCGACATAGTCGAAGTGTATTGGAAGGAAATTTATCGTGATCCCATTATTTCATCCTGCTATGCTCTCTTGTGGAAATAAAAGCAATGCTATATAGGAAAACCTGCTATGAAATCTTCCTTAGTAGTGTTATGGTTTATGTGTCTATTCATGTAACACCTTTGTGACCTTGTTTGTAATTTGGCTTTTCAGGTTTTATGTGTCTTCTTTCTATACATCTGGTGCGCTGCTGCGAACCCAGCAGACCCAGGGGTCTTCAAATCAAAGAAGTATATGAGCTTGTATGGAAATGGAAGACACAAGCATCTGAAGGAATCCAGAAAAGGTGTTTCAGATGCTCGGTTGCAACTAGAGGGAACTGGAGGAAAGCAAGAACACGAGGTTGCAGCGTCTAGTGAGAAGTCAATGACTCAACACAAGGACAATAATCCATCTTGCTGCAGTTCAACCTTCTCCGCATTTCTCCTTGTATTCTACCCTCTCTCTTTTGTTTTCTCCTGCTGCCAACAACATGAGTGGTCCTCTGAGCAGCAAGCCAGTGAGGAGGGGATGTTTTTCTGCAGCCTATGTGAAGTTCAGGTATGTTTCTTGTAATCATTGTTGTTATATTTTTTTTTTGCATACAATATATTAATTGCTTTTTTTTGTAGGTGTTGAAGTATAGCAAGCATTGCAGAGTTTGTGACAAATGTGTAGATGGTTTTGATCATCACTGCCGGGTAACATACAGCTTAACAATTATTTTCTTATTTCCATCACTGAGCATATAATAACTCCCCTGTTTTCGTCAATCTCAACAGTGGCTCAACAACTGTATTGGGAAAAGAAACTACAGGAGGTTTTTTGTTCTAATGTCCACTGCCCTTGTCTTGGTAAGCTCATGTTCTCCTATAGTCCAACCATGCTCTATTTGATTGTACTTATATAGATGGTACATGATACTTTACCTTAGTGTCATTCTTATTAAGCATGGTCGAGTTTTATTAAGCATGTTCCCAGAATCAACTGCATTCTAGAAACAGTCACTCATACCATAGAATTTGGTCATCATTGTCACAGAGAGCATTTTAGTCCTGGTCCTTTTCATCCTAGTTGACCATTGACAGGTCTGCATGATTTGTGCAATTTGGGCCAGCTTATTCTACAATCAGCAATTGGAGTACTGGTGCTAGTGCTATGCTTTGTTGAACGGAAGGAATTCTCTATGCAAATTGTCTCAAAGCTAGGAAGCAGCTTCTCTTTAGTGCCCTTCGTGATTGTGGTGGTATGTGAACTTTCATCCTCCTGATTTCAAATACTGAATAGTTCAAAGGTTATTGAAATAGCTAGCTCTTTTCAACAATCTTTCTTGAGATATTGCTCAAAACGTTGATCTTTGTTGGCACAGGCATCATGTACCATCCTAGCCATGGTTGCTTCACTTCCAATTGCCCAACTTCTTTTTTTCCACATTCTTCTTATCAAGAAGGTATAATACATTTCCCTTTTGTCTAGTTCTATTTTTTAGCTTTGATCAATAATATCCTTGTGAATGATATGATTATCTTTGTCTTAAACAAATCCACATATATCATAATTTTGTTAAGTCTAGAATCTGGTTGTCAAAGTTACACCCTATTTCCATCAGATTGTATTCAAACTTCCTTGTCCACCTTACCGATTTTTTTTTTTTTTTGATAATGCAAACCTGGGTACGGTGCTTGGTATGCACAGTGAATACTGACATCATACATTTACTTATTGAACAAAAATCTCATGGCATATAGAATTAGTATCAACATGGAGCTTCTTACAGTACCACTTCCGACAAGTTTTTTTTAAATGTGATTAAAGCAAGAACCTGTGAAATAGAAATTGAAAATGGATGTAGTATTAACTTCCACTGAGTAAGCACTACGCTCAGGAACCATGACTAGTTTGTTAACATGATGTTGTAGCCTTCTTGGGTGAAATTGATTTAATGTCAACTATGTACAGGGAATCAGTACATATGATTACATCATTGCCCTGAGAGAGCAAGAACAAGAAGATGTTAGTGGGCAACAGAGTCCACAGATGTCTCTAGTAAGCTCCTACACTGGACTCAGCAGTGCTAGTTCCTTCGGTCCACTTCGTCGTGGTTCATGGTGCACTCCTCCAAGGCTGTTTCTTGAAGATCAGGTGTGACCCTTACACCCTTAAATAAATAGTGTAGCTTCCAGGCTGGAATATCTGTAATCTGTATAACCCATTATAGACTGACAGCTTGGGTAGTAAAACGTGTGAATTGAAGTCACTTCTCTAACAGTCATGCTGATTCTTACTGATAATAATTAATGTCTTGCACTTCTAACCCATAGTAATTGCACACTTTGGAATGATTAAAAAAGAGTTTGCTTGACCATTTTCCTACTTGGTATTTGCTCATTGGTGTTCATAACTGACATGAAATTTTGGAACCTTCTTCCAGTATGATGTTATTCCATCAGAGGCCGGCTCTTCGCATAATTCTGCTACCAAGAGAAAAGAAGATGAAGTAAGGAGGAAGAAGGGCTCAGGGGCTGTGAAAATAAGTCCATGGGCATTGGCTCGTCTTAACGCAGAAGAAGTTTCAAGGGTTGCTGCAGAGGCACGGAAGAAGTCCAAAGTTTTAGTGCCTATCAGAAAAGATGACTATTCACGAGGCCATGAAACAGATAGTAGCTATGGAGGCACGAGCAGTGGCAGGATTGATCTAGGTCCTGATAGCAAGAGGAGAACGAACAGAAGAGTAAGACAGCCCAGCGATCTCTCTCTCAAACCCGTCGCAAAGATATCTGCAGATGCTATAGATAGTACAGGCAGCGACATGCCCCCTGAAGCACTGTGCAGTTTAGCGCCATTGCAGCTTGAGGCACGGAGTGCTTTCCATCCAAGTAGAGCTGCATCCTCTGCGAACCTTGGCGGGTCATCTCCAGATAGCAGTTTGGATTCACCTGATCTGCACCTGTACCGAGTCTCAGCTGTCTCCTCATCTGGAGCTGAAGACCTGCAACTGACAGCTCTCACTGCACCAGGAAGCACACCACAGCAAGGGATCCAGCTGTCTAGATCAACCAGCGATGGGTATGAAGCATCAGGGGGTGAAGACAGTGACCGCATTCCATCACGGATAGTGCACCGCTCGTTGAACTGGGCAAGCATCATCCTCAACTCTGACCAGAGCGCGTCCTCATCAGGCATCCTCGTGCCAAAGAACAGATTGTCCTGACTGACTTAAGATCAGCTCCGTGTTCATCTTGGTTCAGATGAATGAAGATTGTAAATGATCGGCCAGCAACCAGAGTTCCAGCATCTAACCTTGTTGTCAAATCGTGCCGCAGCAATGGTTGGATACTGTGAAAAATTGTTAATTTTTTTGGTAGTTTCTGAATTGCTAGATAGGCGGTTTCTGAATTTCTTCCATTTTGGGCTCAGGCGATTGTACTTCCGCTCTCGTATGACAATGAACTGATTTTTTAGGGGTTGATACCTTCCATCTCTTGGATCAAAGCCTGATTGGTTGGTGATTGTTCTTGAGGTTGACTTGTCGGCTCTGACCATGTGCTGTGATGAAGACAATGACATGTATATATAGTCGGCAACAGCCAACAGGCATTCAGATTGTAAAATCCTCTTTGGCTAGAATAATATCGTAGCCTGTGCAAATGCAGTCTCCTGAAGCACACTCAGAAACATGTATCCAATGGGCAAATACCGTCCTGAGTACTTTGATTAAGCCATACGTACACAGCCAAGTCAAACATGATTCAAACACTAGATCCGAGAATAAATTACATAGATGTCACGTGATAAAGTTCAATCATTGATGTTTAGGTTATGCAGAAATCTATGTGGGCCAACTCGTAAGGTTACTGAAATGTGCACCATGACGATTATTTAAAAAACATTTTTTGACCTCAGTTCATTGAGATAGCTTTTCAATCCTCTAAATTTTCTTTGCTCCATGGGGAAAAGGTAAAAAAGAATTTCCAAGCGTTTTCCTAGGTTGGTTGCAACCAAATTGAAGCAAAACGTTATGGGTTATTGTCGGCACGGTGAGGCCGTGAGGGACAATACTGACTCTTGCTTCAGTAAGCTGTGTGAACACTTGATAGTAAAAAACTAGAATTGTTCGTTAAACATTACAATTTCGATCTTGGGGACAACACATAGCCAATAATCAATAGAAGTCAATGACTATTTTCATGATCTGAGGAAGAAAAAAGAACTCATCTGTCTTATAGAAAGCACGGATTATCAGTAGTGCTCAGAGAAGCTCCAATAAAACAAAAGATGCTTCAGATGCAAAATTCTAAGCCTAAGATCTGAGATTCTTCACCAGCACACACTAAGCAAAGAAAGAACACTGCAACTGTAATCGAGGTAACCTAGCTTTATATGTAAAGACGGCTTTTGGATGCTGGAGATTTTCAGCACCTGCAGCAACAAAAAAGATTAAAAGAATACACGACAAAAACATCTCCATTGTAATAGTTCTTTCTTTTCTAAATTCTAAACATAAAACAATCTGAAAGTAGATATATGAGGCTTCTGCAATGAAAGACAATACAAGAAATAAAAATGATAATCCAACTCAGAACAACTCTGGCTGGGTTGGGATTACTTTGTGAAGGGCCAACACATATCGTCCACATACACAAATTTGGAGTTACTGACGACGAAAATTTGTCTGAAATGATACTTAAAGAATCCATATACTTCCTCAGTAACATAGGACATTTCATTCAGTGTAACCAAAATGTTGTAAGGCGACCAAAATTCCACAACAATCAAATTGATATACTAGTTACATCATTTTGAAAGAATGCTACACACATTGCCAGCTCTCGAATTGCTGCCAAAACTTGGTCTGATCAAGAACACACCCCTATAACATATCTCCCTCTAGCCTTCTATATCACATCCACCATTACCTGAGCACGGAAGAAACCAAATGGATGCAAAAATGCTCATTTCACCATGGGCGTCGACCAATCAGGCCAAGCACATACACAAAGTGTATAGCCATGGCGCCACAACCACCAATACCACTGATCAATCAGCATGGATCTTGGCCGTGCCCATCTCACTTATTTCCCTATGACACTATGAACAGATACACCTGTGAGAAACAAACCAATTTTCTTTATCACCTGTCAGCATCTGAATCGCCAGCCCTCATCATCTCAAGCTCCTCAATGGCGGCACCCTCCTCATCCAATAAGTCCAAGCTCGACGACCGGCAAGTGAAGTAGAACACCGCGCTCATCATCGAATCGATCAGCATCACAAAAGAATACATAAGGACAAGCAATGGCCCCTCCCAAAGCCGCGACGAACCATCACCATAGCTCAGTGTCTTCACCCTGTGCTCAAACAGCCCCTCGACGAAGGCCAGGCCAATGGTGGATCCAAGAAAGATGAGCAGCCCAACGTGGGTCTGCCCACGCATCAGCTGCACGGACCGGCGCATCGCACCGACCCCAGCCACTTCCTCGAGAACGGCGATGACGCCGCCGAGGTTGCAGATGATGATGGTGTGCGCGTAAACCACGGAGTAGGCGAGAACCGTGAAGAGGCCCGCGCAGACGACAATGTCCGGCGTGTAGAGCATGGCCTTGAGCGTGGAGCAGGCGGTGACGAGGAGTGCGAAGAAGGCGACGAGGCCGGCGGCGACGGCGGCGCACCCGAGCGAGTACGTCGCGACGAGGCGCGGCCACGCGCGGCGCGCGAGGACGGTGATGTCCCCGGCCGCGAGCGGCTTCCCGGCGTACACGGCGGCCACGGAGTACGCCACGGCGGCGCGGGCGCCGAGGAGGAGCGTGAGCAGCGCCGGGAACGAGACGACAACGGAGACGAGCGTGGCGGCGAGGTGGTGCGCCAGCTGCCTGACGAAATGCGTGAGCGGGAGCCCCGACGCCGCGGCCGCGACGAGGAGCCTCCGGGCCAGCGGCAGCACGATGGTCCCGTCCAGCGCCGCCGCCGACAGGAGGAGGCACCCGGACGCCGGGCAGAGCAGCAGGAACAGGATGGACGTGAACGCGTGCGGGTCCCCGCGCAGCACGCGCACCGTCTCCCGCAGGATCTCCAGCGCGTTCATCGGCGGCAGCCGCACCCCTCCCCCGGCGCCCCGCGTCGGCGCCATTCCTCCGAACTCCTTCCTTACCACCGCCGCCTCTGCCGTGCCCTCCTTAGATTCGCAGCCTCTTCTCAGCGCGCTGCGCACCCCGCCGCCGCCTCGCCGGTCAGATCCGAGGCAATATCCCGGCAGCACAAGGCGCGCGCCCAATGCGGAGCTCTGCGACGGGAATTGAGGCGTAGGAGGTGGGATCTTGGGGGATGATAACGGCGTGGGAGAAGGAGAAGGAGAAGGAGGAGGAGTTTCTTTGGAGCAGAGATCGAGGGGGGCTTTTGTGAAGCGAGACGACGATGAGGGTTGGGGGTGGAGGAAGGAGGTTGACACACCGACAGTTCACAGGTGAGAATGACAGGTGGGTCCATCTAGGGGAGGTAGTTTGCGTCCATGTGAGGGTGACATGCGGGCCCTGGGGAACGAGAACGAGGCACAGGGAAGCTTCCGCGCACAGATTCCTATGGGTTTTGGGGTCATGTGTTTATCTTGTCAACGGTGGTACTGCAACGATGAGTCTTTGTCCTCGTTTGTTTCTCCCACCAATCTGAATTCTGAAGAGTTCGAATAAATTTTCGTACCTTCAGCTTGTTTGACAACAGGAGCATGAACTTAGAAAATAAATTTTGCGTGCCATTGGTTGTTTGGAAAAAAGAGCCATTCGGAGCACGTGAATTTGATCTTACCTGTTGTTTTTGTTTTTGTTTAGTACTCTCTCCATTCTGAAATAACTGTCGTTTAGGACAAGGTTTGGATCAAACATTGGGAATATAAATCATCAATAGCTTTTAAATTGTTGAGTTTGTAAATATGAAAACTATATGAATAGATTTGTCTTGAAAAATACTTTTATAAGAGTATACATATATCACTCTTTGATAAATATTTTTATAATAACAAGAGGTCAAAGTTGTGTTTTGGAGACCGTGTCGCTGTCATAAACGTCAGTTATTTCAGAATGGAGGGAGTACCAGTACTGTGCGATTTCTGCCTTGGTGCATCGTCAATCACTAAAATTCAAATTTGAAACACGCTTCTATAATTTTCGCAAACGAAGTTTTGTTTCTGAATTCTTACTTCAGATGGTACTTAGGGGCCTTTTGACCTATGAGCGCTGATATATACCCCGGACACACGTAAAATCTGTTTGTACAACTTGTACGTATGCCATTCTTGTGATGAAGAAATATTGCTTAGCATTTTTCTTGAATCACATTATACATTTTCGGTTTCTTTTAAAGGCGTTGTCCTGAATGATAGGACGCAGTTGTAACTATAGTAATAACAACCTCGGACCAATCGAAAGATTCCATAGACTTGGGCCTCCTAACATTGCGGCAACTAGTAGCAAGGCGCGAGGATAAAAACGCAGTAACAAAGTTCAGCATCTGTCACTTTAAAAAAAAATTAGCTGTTTGTTTTGCTGAGAAAAAAACCAGCGCCAGTCACCAATCAGCCAGTAATATTTTTCTCTCAACAAAAACCAGCACCAGCCACCGGTTATCAGCCCACCGAACAGGCCGACTATAAGCAAATAAATCTGTATGATGGTTCCTTTGTTCTTCTGTTCTGCTCAAGGAAAAGCCATCGAGCACGGCTTCATGTCGAAGCAAAGCCTTACGCCTCAGGACTCGAAAATGGTCCACCAAGATACTTAGGTGGTGTTCAGATGGAGAATTGGGAGGTTGAATTTGGGAGTTGAATGTCTCTTCGTAATCATTGCGTCACTGTAGCATTTTCGTTTGTATGTGCAAAAAATTGTCCAAAAATTGATTAATTAGGCTCAAAATGTTCGTCTCGCAGAGTAAAAAAAATTGTGTCATTAGTCTTTGATTTTTTCTACATTTAGTACTCCATGCATGTGCCGACATTTTGATGTGATGGAAATTTTCTTTTTGCATATGTGTGCTTATAGATTTATTGAGAAAATCTATAAGTAGATCATAGTTACTCCATTGAGCATATTTTTCACTCTGGTACATCAATCATTTTGCATTGCATAGGAGGTTCTAACTTTTCCAGTGTCTAGGATTACCATCATAAGTTCTATAGATGTCTTGCATAGGAAGCATAATACCTAACAGAAGTATGGAAAGAGATGATATTAACCAAATTGTTCTGCTATTTCTAGCAGCTTGCTCAGACGGTAGACATTATCATTGTGCTGCCATTTCTATGTCTTTATCATGTTACCCTTATCATCAATCTGTCAAAAACTCTGTAAGATTTCATGTAAGCCTTATCGTAAACGTTTCATTAAGTCTTAAACTTGCAGTGGTACTATCACATCATCAAATGACAATGAGGTTAATGTTAACTTCATAGAATTATTATTCAGTTTTGTGTCAATACATACCATTTAGATGTAGAGCATATGCAAAGCTCCACTACCAGAATGATCGACATCTGCACCGGGTGGGAAAGCCCTTTAGCACCCGGTGCAACTAAACCGAGGCTAAAGGGTACCCCTTTAGCACCGGGTTGAATAACCGGTGCTAAAGGGTCCCTTTAGCACCGGGTGCAGCCACGACCCGGTGCTAAAGGGCCTGCCCCGCAGCGCCTTTAGCACCGGTTCCAGACACAACCCGGTGCTAAAGGCCCTTGAATTTGGGAGTTGAATGTCTCTTCGTAATCATTGCGTCACTGTAGCATTTTCGTTTGTATGTGCAAAAAATTGTCCAAAAATTGATTAATTAGGCTCAAAATGTTCGTCTCGCAAAGTACAACAAAACCGTGCAATTAGTTTTTGATTTCATCTACATTTAGAACCCCATGCATGTTATGACATTTTGATGTGACGGGAATCTTCTTTTTTATAGTAAATTTGGGGGTGTAAATTTGGGATCTAAACAAGGCCCAAGATGGAGACTGATTCCTCTCCTCCTCGTTCAGCAACCTGTTTCTTTACTTTCGAAAAATAAATTTTCAAATGGAATCTTGTATGCATAAAGTATTAAATGAAAGTCTATTTACAAAATCTTTGTAGGAATGAGTGTAACTTTGCGCGACGAATCTAACGAGTCTAATTAGTCCATGATTTACTACAGTAATGCTACAGTAATCATTCTCTAATCGTGCGGTCAAAGACCTCGTTAAATTTGTCTCATGAATTAACTCGGATGTGTGAAGATAGTTCTGTAAACTGACTTTATTTAAAACCATTAATTATTGGTCCGATCGTGTCGATTCAGTGACTGATGAGTGAGTTGAGGCTGAGCCAGGGAGAGGAGTCCTCTCAACTGAAACCCGAGTGCCCAAGCCGAAAGCCCCACCTGTCCCCGCACGAGCACAACTCTACACTTATTTTTCGATTCATAGATTAGGGCCTTGTTTAGATCCAAAATTCTACCCCTCCAAAAATTGATTAATTAGGCTTAAAATGTTCGTCTCGCGGAGTACAACAAAACTGTGCAATTAGTTTTTGATTTCATCTACATTTAGTACTCCATGCATGTTATGACATTTTGATGTGATGGAAAATCTTTTTTTTGCATAGTGTATTTGAGAATTGCTTTTTGGCAACTTTTGGGAACTAAACGCGGCCTTAGTTTCCTTGCTCAAGTTTGAATATGTAATTGCCATCAGTTACAAATGCAGTGACATCTACTCTCCCTAGGGCAGATGCTTTTCTTGGTCTAGCCTCTTCGCTGCTCTTTACAGACAGACCTCTTCACGACTTCACCGCACATTCTTTACAGACAGACCTCTTCACTGCACTCTTTACAGCTAGAGCTCTTCACTGCACTCTCTTTACATATAAATTATGGTAATTTCTAAATTATGATATCCAATTATCCAAGCACATATATGTCCTGACACATTACGTGCAAAGGAAGAAAACCCTGGTTCATTTGAGGAAGTACTTTAGTGGGAACTTAAAGTCTGCGGCGGCTACAGTACACACAATACTGAATCCATAACAAATCCGAAGTGGGAACATCTAATCTAGCACAAAAACGAAACAGAAACAAAGAGAGGACCCGGAATTGGCTATGTACTGTCTCTAACTTTCTGAGGCTCTGGGCAGAATTAGGAATGTTGCCAAGTTAATCCATGCATGAATACAGCAGGGTTTCAGTCTTTCAGAGGTTGCCTATACATATCGTGCACAGGCACTCATTTTGTAGCTCCATTTGTGGCTCAATTAACTGCTTACGTGCTCGGGATTCCTGCCTGACAAGTGACAACCACAATTGCGGGTAGACAAATGGTTAATAATCTGGGATGGACGCGAAGGTGTACCCTGGTGCTCCTCTCCAGGAATAGTAAGCAACCCGAGTCTCGTAATAGCCTGCAAAATAGATTAACAGCTGCAGGGTGAAAATCACACAATCATTAAATATGGAAGATTATTTCAAAGTTCTGTGAGCTGTGACAATTAACAGAACATGGGTTCTTCCACTTGCACATATAAATAAAGTGAGATGCCAAATATTCAGAACAGGCAAATTGTGTTTCCAAGGGAATGAAGAATTATTACCTGATAAATTTCATTGGAACAAACATTCAATCTAAAACATCCACTATCAGTACTGGCCACATATTAACCAATGGAGTGATTTTTAAGACATTGCAGTTATATGATGCAAGTGTTAACTTGGAAGACATATAGGTCAAATACTTAAATACCAGCAACAAATGTACATATTCTTCAGCAAAACATGTCTGTCTCATTTGTAACAGAGAAGGCGCAATATGGAAAGAAAATACAGAATAACTGAAGTTGCTTGTGGTGACATACCAGGAAGGAAAGCAAGAACACCCAGGAATAAGAGACCATATGCCTGAGAATCATCACCCTCCATGTGGCTTGTGAATATAAAATATGACAGGGAGAGGAGTGAAATTCCTGTGAGGAGGAGAAAAAGCGCTAGGGCAATCGACTTCCATGGAATTTTCCTATGCGATTTTGGAGTGTACGTAAACCGAAGGTCATCTCTGTCCTCTGTAGGAAGAGATGAATACTGAACATTGCGTCTGGTTGGCATTATATGATCTGCATCAAAAATGTATTCACAAAATTGACACTAGCTATAATAAAATAAAGCAAAGATATATTGGATCACGCAATGGAGTAAATATAGTTAGATAGAAAATTTGAGTCCTTCTAGTTCCCTATCTATGGAAAACAACATCACCATCTTAAAGTAAATCTCAACAGTATGAACTTAAGAAATGAGTACATGCTTAAACTTGGATAAATAAGTGATATCTGATTAGTCGTACACTCGTACTACATATGCTATCATTCTAAATGAAGAGTTAAAATCTCAATAACTTTTAAGAATAAATAGAAAGAATTTCTTAGGTTGGCAATTTAATGTTTTTTTTGAAAGACCGCAACTTTGGTTGAAAGAAAATAACAGGGAATTGAACACGGTGTTAACCACAAAACTATATGAATGTATACAGCGACAGTGTCGATGGGCCTTATTTTCAGTTCTGTACATGGACAGATGAAGCACAGCAGTAGCTAATGTATGAAGAAAATCATATGAATCTTGATATCATATGCCTTTAATAAGGGCATGTGTACTACTGCTTGTAGCTTCGAGTTATCACTGTCAGTTAGCAATTGGCTACATTCATAAGAATAAGATGCAGATGTCCTAATTTGTTTGCAGTTAGCACTGCAACACAAATACAAGATTAAAATCCTGATGACAATGCCACCCACTCAACTGGATTCGTGCTTGCACACAGTCACACAGATAATTTGTATATGAACACAGTCACACAGACAATTTATATATGAACCACAGTCACACAGATAAATTGTATATGCACGCATCATACTCTAAAATGAAACCCTGTGGCGGTTCTCACATACCCGCATCACATGTTTGCATTCCAGCCGCAGCACTCCGCCCCCCGGTCATTGCAGGTGCCACGCGATTCGGATTGCAGAATAAGCGAGGAGCATCGCACCGGGAGCACAAGACAGGGCGGTGGACGCGGATGGCAGATCGGACGATCCGTCGAACATCATGCGTGCGGATGCTGGATGGTGGTGGGTTGGGCGTTTATTTTTACCTGGAGTAACGGCGGTCGGGGACTCAAGGAGGCGAGCCGTCGCCGAGGGCTCGGTGCCGCCGCGTAGGAGGAGGAGGAGGCAGAGGTCGTCGGCGAGACGAGAAAAATCACGGTGCCGAAAATGGCGCCCGGCCGGCGACCGCGTCCCCGCAGTGCAGGCAGGGAGGTAAACAGGCAAGGATTCGATCGAGGCCAATGGCGATGGGAAGTTGCAGCAGTCAGTTGTTGCCGCACGAATCGTTAAGCAGGATCAACGGTTATAGCTGGTTTTCACCAGTTCTGTGGAGCAACTGAAAGTCTGAATCTCAGAATTTCTGATGCTGTCTCCACAGGGTTAGGGTCCCCAAATTTCATTACCAAACACGTCAAAAAGAATTACTAAAGTCTTCGCACATAGTGACATTTCTTAGCAAAATAAAAAAAAATCTGGCGATATGTTTGCCATACGAAAAAATGCTATGTTTCCGTACAAGATATAGTCGATTCATGGCTCGCTGCGGGTGTGTTTAGTTCTAAAAAGTGGTAGAGAAAGTTTGGTGAAAATATCACATCGGACACTGTAGCGCGCTGTAGCACTTTTCGTTTTTTTAAACATTGTCCTATCATGACCTAACTAGGCTTAAAAGATTCGTCTCGTCGTGTACATCAAAACTATGTACTTAGTTTTTTTTTATTTACCCACATTTAGTGTTCCATGCATGAAGAGAGAGATTTGATGTGATAGGTGGATAGTGAAGTTTGGAGAGAGGAATTTTTAGTTTTAGTGAAACTAAACACAGCCATGATTATTAAAAAAAATTACATGGCCGTCGATTCCAGAGCTGCGATCAATCAATCCTCATCTGGCACTCCTAGAACCACCACGTGCTCCAAATATTTGTATCGCCTCCGAATCGCCACACACACCCGTTATATCACCAAGAAAGCAGAATCCGAAACTTGACAACTATTGCTAATCCGACCGTGACAAATCCGGAATCTGATTCGCCTCCGAGTCGGTTAACGCCCGGCGGTGCGGTGCAATATACTTCCATCCAAACGCGGCAGACAACGCACAGCACCACGCTCGCGCGTCATGGGTAAACGGCATCACACCGGCGACGTGGCCGGCGGCGAGGCCAAGCGGCCGCGTCAATTAGCAGCGGCAGGTCACAAGAACCTATACCTCGCCTTGGACGACTGGAACAATGGGTACAGCATCCACAAGCATGTCGATCCCGTCGCCGGGTCCACGACGGCGGCGGAGCCCCTCCCCGATCCCCCGCTGCTCCGCCTGGAGGCCCCCAGGGGATGCCACGACGTCCTGTTCGGCGCCGTCGGCACCAAGATCCTGGCCCTGTGGCAGCCAAGGAACAAGCCCACGCGCGCCGCGGCGTTCGACACCCGCACGGGGGGCCTGCTGGCCGACGGCCCTGAAGGCCTGAACACCCTCCCGGTCTGCAGCCCATGCGCTTCGTCGCCGCCGGCGCCGGCGCCAGGCTGCACGCGGTGCACGCATGAGGCGTGCACTGCCTGGACCTGGACGAGGCGGCGGCGCCGGCGCCGGGCGCGGACCGTGCCTACTGCTCCTACGCGGCGGCGGAGAAGGCGGACGCCCGGCGGTGGCGCTGGACCAGGGCCTGCTGCTCGCCGCTGCGCCTGCCCTTCGTCACCGACGACGGCGCGCCCGCGCCCTGGGGCCCCGCCGAGATCGCCGCCTACGCCGTGCACCCGGACGGCCGCACCGTCTTCGTGTCCGCGTTCGGGACGGTGCACAGGTACTTCGGCACCTTCTCGCTCGACACGGCGGCGTCTCGGCCGGAGTGGGCGCGCCACGGCGAGTGGCTGCTGCCGTTCCGAGGCCAGGGGCACTACGACTCCACGCTGGACGCCTGGGTCGGCCTCCACTCCCCCGGGTACATGTGCGCCTGCGACGTCCCGCCCGCCGGCGCCGGCGCCGGCGAGAGGCCGCGGCCGGAGTGGGAGCTCGTCAAGGCGGACGGGCTGTTCGTTACGGATCCGGAGGACAGCGTCTTGAGGCAGAGCTTCATGACGCTTGCCGGCATGGGCGACGGGGAGTTCTGCATCCTCGAGCCGCACACCACCGATGGAGGAGACGTGACGCGTGACATGGACACCGGTGACGAGTACGTGCTCCACGTCACCAAGTTCAGACTCCAGCGTTCTCGTCGTCGGCCGCTGCGAGTATCGTCTCGCCACATTGCCCGATCTGCTTACAGACTGCACAAATACGACCGTAATTTTGCACCCCGGGCATTCTGTATGTGATTAGAGGCTCCCTTATAGAGTCAGCAGGGCAGCTGCTAGATGATGGACATTATTCATGCCAAACACCTATGGTTGTGATAGTATACTTTTGTGACAAACCTAAGTATCATTTTTAAATTAAATGATTGACTTCACAAAACCCTAAAATGCCACTAGCATACCTGTGACCAAAGGAAGTACAATAGATGAAAGGAAAGATGAGCTCCAAGAGGAATAGAATGCAAATACTTGGCATCAAATCTTTTCCTCACTGAAAAATAAAACGTTCTAGCCACTCCGGAACGGAATTGACGACTAAACGGTGTTGTAAACAAGAGATCATTAATCTATACTATAAAGAGAATTAGAATTGAAACTTTTCTCATCAACAAAAGGCCCACCCCCCACCTATACCCCCTCACAGAGGACCCACCTGTCAATAAACTAGGACGACGAATTAGACTAAAACCAATTAAAGGGGGGAACCCAAGTGTTTTCCCCCTCGAAACCCAAAACTTTTTTCACATAAAAAAGGACCCACCTAAATATACCCACATTTGTACCCACGTCTATACACAATTACCCTGTATCGCTAATAGACAATAAATTGAAGAGCTTTCTCCATATAAATAAATGCCAATTATCTCTCTATATACATGAAAGAGCGAATATAAAGTATTTTTAAAAGCACTTCGTACGGTTTGACATGGCCCACTAAAGTGACACTATTTTAGTACTTACATGTCATCAATAAACGTACGTGCTTCAGAACTGAGACACATACGTAGAAGAAAGTTTAGCACGCGTGTGCCGCGTGGGCATTGCAACTAGTTCTTTTTTAACAAACAACACACACGCGTCCCAAAAGTCATTAGCTTTTGAGATTTCATTACATTACATTAATTAGCAAACAGATGATGATAACATCGGCCTAGCGCCCAAACGCACACAGTACGTCCTAGCTCTGGCAGCTGAAGTTTATTTCACACTCCACTACAATAAGCTGACCACCATACTTTACATAGCTGGTGATCGATAACTAGTTAAGCATTCCATCGCACGTTTTTTACCACCGTGCGATCAAGCACGGCCGGCCGGGGATATGACGGAGGCACGGAGCTCACATCACCGGGTAGTACGGCGCCATGGCGATGCCGCACATGCCTTCCATGGCCTCGACGCGCCTCTCCATGCGCACGTACCCATTCTCACCCCAAGCCTCTCCCCACGAGTTCTTGTGACGATCCAGTACTTCTGGCCGCCACCGCCATTGTCGGCGCCGTATCCGACCACCGTGACGGCATGGTCGAGCCTGGTGCTGCAGGGGCCCGAGAACACCCCGCCCTTGTGGAACTGGCCTTCGATGCACTCATGCACACGGCGACCGGCTGCCCCGCCGCGGCGCGCTCCAGCGCGGCCTCGTTGTTGCGCTCCACCGCCTGGCCGCCGCGGATCGTGGCCGCGCAGTTGCCGGCCTTGTCGCGGCGGCTGATCACCCTGCGTGCCCTTGTACGGGTAGTCGGACTCGGTGGTCAGGCCGCCGTTGCTGGCGACCCAATCCATGGCGAGCCCGGGGTTGCCGCCGTTGCAGCCCTGGTCGATGCCGCCGCGGTCGCAGTCCACGATCTCCTGCTCCGACAGCGACAGGGAGACGAGCTGGCCCGTCTTTATCTGGTGCAGGCCCTCGATCGACGCCGCTGCGAACGCCCAGAAAGAGCCTGCAACAGACATGTGTCGTCACGACACCAAAAAAGGTTCATACGCGCGTAAGGCCGCGAACTCGTCGTTGGTGAGGTCGGCGAACTGGTTCTCGCCGACCACGTTCGAGAGGCCGAGCCGGTTCGTGGACTCGATGAACTCCACGTTCCCGGCGTACACCTCGAAACGGAGCTGGAATTCCGCGGGTGTCGCGTAGGTGCGGTTGTACGTGACCTGCCAGGCCCGGAACCGGCGGTCGAGCAAGGGTACAATGTTGTTATCAGTGTCACCGTGCACAGTGCCGGCGGCCAGGAGGCAGAGGAGAGTGAGGGCTAGGGAACTTGAGGCAGTGATGGCCATGGTCGAGGTGTTGTACGTGATGATGACGAGTAGCTGCTAGCAGTACGTATTGCTGGCCTTGCTGCTGCTTGGTGTGGTGCTCCTAGCATGGCACTGTGGATAGGTTTATATAGTGGTGCTGGTGCATATCATGGCATGCAAGGTGTGTGCCGGTCGATTTACATGGTCCAAGGATGAACAGTGATTTCATCCCTCCTGCACTGCAGCACGTACAGTACACATGAGGTGCCGGAACATACGAGGATGAACAATAGCCGTTGTGTGAAGTAATGGTGCTGTGCACTGTATTGATCAGGTTCATGAAGAGCGCTGCACGGAGAGAACTGAATGAATGGAATTTGGTACCCGGCAAAAGGTTCGATCCAGAGCAAAATTTCTCTAAAATTCAGCACCTTTCACACTTACTGCTCGTCAGTCAAGCGTTGGATGATGACGTCGACACCCTTGATTCGTGATGATGTCAGCCAAGTGACCTAGGGTGCTGTTTATGTCGAGCATGTCAGTGTCAAAGTGTGGCGTAGCACACTACTACAAATAAAGCATGTACCGACGGTTCCAAAGTGCATTCTGTCATCGATGCTAACAAAACAAGGGTATAAATCCTATATACTGTCTGGTAAAGCATATAATCCGACGGAACCTTAAATGCAAAATATAACCGTCGGCAATGGAAGCTTTATATCGTCGTTTAAAAACTATTGCGGCATATATTAGTATCAGGGTATATAATCTGAGGTATACCATCAGGGCTAATAACACGCTGCCAGTGTGTGTGCTCGCTGCGTGATCTCCTTGTGCGTGAGCACCGAACAAGTCATATCGTGCTCGTTTGTTATTTGGTTCTTCTTTTGTCAAACACATCGCCATTACGGGCTTATTTGGTTATTCTGATCTCCAATACATATGGATTGGAAGGAATTACGTATTTCCAAGTGAGGCCCAAGGGGCTTGGAGAGACTTTGTTTTTTTATGGAGGGGCTATTAGCTAGAAGGATTCTGAATCCCGTTCAATCTGGTGATTTTAGAAAAGGAGGATCACTCGAGGAATTTTTGGACATCAGCTCAGATTGTACTGAAACCCGGTGATTTTGATTTTTAAATTTAGAATTACACCCTTCATCACAAACCACAAAATCACAATCCATCACAAAGTGGCAGACCTAGGATTTCCTTGTTGGGTATTCCAATACAATAAAAAATCAACCCACAATATGAGGAGTCCAAAAGCGCATGGTAAACTACAATTTATGACTAAGACTATTATTTGTATTAGCCATATGTCTCAACTAATTAGGAGGAAATGCTAAATTATAAAGAAATCACAATTTACTTTTATCTTTCTTTATAATTTACTTTTATCTTCATTTATGCTTGTGAAAAGAGCTTGTAGCCTAGTGGTTACAATGCTTTAGTAGCACCCTTAGGTCGCGGGTTCGACTCCTCGTTGGAGCGAATTTTCAGGTCGTTTTAAAAAAAAATCCCCCTCGCCGGTTTCCGGGGTTCGAGGGATTTTTCTAGACCGGGAGAAGGTTCCTTCTTCTTAATGAAAAACCGTGGGGCGGTCTAACCCCACCGGTCTAGTTTTTTTTAACGTTTATACGGGAGAAACGAAAATTCATCTTAAGCAGATCTCCGATCCAATAATCAACAAAGCACAGGATTATTCCAGTATCTACAATTAGTCATTGAGGTGGAGCAAAATCAAGAATGACCAATCCTGAACAATCAGAAATTGAACTGATATTCCAGGAAAAAAATGAAGTAACAATCCTCAGAAGAAGAAGAAAAGAATAGGAATTCAGAAACTGCTGGAACTTCATTATTAGGTAACAAAACCACAGCACTAAAACAATGGTTAGATCATTGCCAACTGACCCTTTGGTGCAGATGCAACTATGCATTTTGTTTATTGGACTAGCTATTCTGTTAACGATGATGAAAGAAAAACCTTTCTCAACTGAACAAAAAAAGACACACAATTGTTATGCAAGTGAGAATCAGATTTCTCCCCATTCGCAGTCATCC
>OAMR01000454.1:552811-601659 GCA_900205405.1 Echinochloa crus-galli | reverse complement strand
AGGTTTAGAATGTGGATCGAATTACTCGGTAGAATAATAATCCATGGCGTGGGCAAGCAGCAGCAGGTACTGAACATGTCTGCGGAGCTCACGGCGTCGAGGAATTTTGTCAGTTCGATTCCGGTGATGTCGCTGAAGGGCGTGTATAATCCTGAGGATGGTAGATGCACCTGATCGGGTGCCGGAGCGTGCATGCGCTATGGCGAGTCTTGTCGAAGATAAGAGACCTTGAAGACGGCATCGGCATGGACTGCTCCGTTGAGGTGACGGTGGATCGAGTACCCACCGACGACGGCTGATGGTTATCAGCAAGACGGTGAAAGGTCTCCATCGGCAGCGCGAGGGAGGAAGACGACCCGCTGCACTTTGAAAAACTATTCAGTACGCGTCTTCTCTATTGAAGGCGGCCTGACGTAGAGGGAAGGCGGAGTTGAGTGAGCCGAGCCGCGTACCAGCGTACCGGGAGCCACGTACCAGCGGAGGGCGAGCCGAGCCGCGTACCGGGAGCCTGACGAGCGGACGCGCGGGGGCGGAGGCGGATCCGTCCGATGCCGCACGGGCGGCGATGCGCGGGGGCGCGCACCCCGCACGCGGTACGCACCGCGCGCACTCAATTTTTTTCCCCCAAGGACAACCCAGGCACATCCAGGCGCCGCACTCGAGGCGAGGTCCTCACGGTCCACGGACGGCCCCTCCGCCGCCGCCGCTTGCTCGCTGTCATCCGTCGCCCTCCGCCGCGCGCTCGCGCTCGCCGTCCTCCACACCCTGCTCCACCGACAGGCCCTCCGCGCGCCGTGCTCCACCGACAGGCCCTCCGCTGGGCGGCTCGCCGCCATCCGCTGCTTGCTCGCCGTTCTCCGGCGCCAGCCCCTCCCAAGCTCGACGGACGCTGCGCCGCTATCTCTGCCTCGTCGCCGCCATCGGGTTTCTCAACGTCGCCTTCGGGTTCCTCATCATCTATGCGCTGGCGCTCACCCTCGCTGCCCCCTGAGTTTTTGTCATCCTCGTCGTCCAGTGTCAGATCCCCCCGGGCTACTCGTCAGCTTCGCCGCGACCGGCTCCTCAAACAAGAAGGTGCCCCAAGCAAAGAAGGTGCCTCAAGCAAGAAGGTGGGAGTTCGAGAGCAGGCCGGGGAGACGCTCCGACGACTTGGCCTGCCATGTGCGGACGAAAGCTCCATCCGTCGGGTGTCCATGCATGCGGAATCAAGGTGCCCCGCGAAAAGGCGACAGTGGATCCAGCGTAGGGCCCCGGCGATAGGGCGGCGGTGGTTCCTCCGCCTCCACCAGGTCCCCCGCCGCGTCCGGCGCCAGCAACTCCTAGGCCGCGGCCGGCGCCAGATCCTCCTCCGCCGCGACCGGCGCCAGATCCTGCTCCGCCGCAGCCGGCGCCAGGTCCTCCGCCGCGGCCGCCGGCGACAGGTCCTCCGCCGCGGCAGTCGCCAGGTCCTCCGCCGCGGCCGCCGGCGACAGGTCCTCCGCCGCCAGCACCCTCCGCCGCCATCTCGGTTTTTTTTGTGTGTGTCTGTTGCTCAAAGTTGCCGAGGGTTACGGTAAAAAAAGAGAGGGGCAAGAGCAACTGGATCCCCAGTAACAATCCCCTTTCCCTATATTTTTAATTAAATGGGATTGAAAGAAAAAAACACAGCTCCAACAGATCCCCTTTCTATTCCCCTTTTCCTATAATTTTTTCTCAATCCCCTCTAACTTTCTCCCTCTCCCCTTTCTTTCCTCAATCACCGTCCATTTTTTCTCAATCCTTTCGCCCGGCGCTGCTCCCTGACCTCGCCGTCGGCGGCAATGGAGTCCAGCCTGTCGAGCTCGTTCATGAGCGCCTCCGTCAGCGCCGCCGCGTCGGTGTCCACGACCCTGCCGCCCTTGCTCACGACCGCCTCCGTTGCCGACACCTTGGCCTCGACATGGCCGGCGTCAAGGACCGCTCCAAGATGCTCATGCTCGAGGACCCCGCCGCAAAGGCCAAGCGCCTCCTCGAGGAGCGCCGGACCACCAAGGCCGACCGCGCCGCCAAGGCCATCGCGCGCGTCGCGCTCGACGTCGACAGGCTCGCCGCCAAGGTGTCGGCGATGGAGGCGGTCGTGGCCAGGGGCGGCAGGGTCGTGGACGCCGACGCGGCGGCGCTGACGGAGGCGCTCATGAACGAGCTCGACAGGCTGGACTCCATTGCCGCCGACGGCGAGGTCAGGGAGCAGCGCCGGGCGTAGGAGAAGAGGTAGAAGCACACTGGTTTCTGAATGATGATGGACAGCACAAGAACAATGATCACTAAACAAATCTTGATTTCAGAGGAAAAATCAACAACAATGCAAAGATCGTGTGCTTCTCTTCCGCTTTTGCTCTGCTGCACGAACCTGATTGTTGTTTGGCAAAAAGAACTGATCTGCCGGAAAAAGAGGGGAGGAAGAAAACAGGAACACACGAGGAAGCCGCCGGAGAAGGACGAGGCACCACAGCTGCCAACCCTTGCTTGCTGTTGTACGCGCTCGCAACCAACGGGGATGTGGGATCCACAGGCCCAACCTGTTCACTGCAGTCTGTCTCGCCGCCGCCGGCGGCATGAGATCCACACCACACAACTGCTCTGCAAGCCTCACTGCTGACCCGCTGCGATGGCTCATCGCACATGATGCAGACTACGCCCCCGACCGCGCGTCGATGAGCCCGCAGCCTTGCAGAGCGCCAGCGTTCCGCCCCGAGCCATCTGGCGCGCGCGCGCCGGTGAGCCGCCTGGCGTATCGTGCGCTGCTCGATGGGGGAGACGCAGAAGAAGAGAAAAAAAAGGATATGGTCAATGACATGTAGGACTCACATTTAGAATAGATAAAAAGGGGAAAGGGATCTGTTGGAGTTGCTATAAGGCGCGGTTGGAATTTCGGCCTCCCGCCCAGGCACACATTGGCCTCCCGCTCCAGGCAGCCGAAAATTTTTACCTGGCGCTCGGCGGGATGCCTTTGACCGAGTGGAGCCCACGCCGCTTAAAGAAATCATACTGCGCATGCATGGTGGGGCATCTCGTGACAGCTGTCGGATTTTGGTCGGTGGGAGTGGCCATGCGTTTCTGCAGGGAGCACGGAGCAGCACGAGCACGATCGGTCGATCGGAAAAGCCGCGCGGTGGCTGTCGTGCGTCGTCATTTGCCGTACAGTTCCGAAGGAATCAGGGCGTTCCATCTGCGTGCTTATTACCGCTGGACACCGGCACCCGCGGCGCACCGAGCTGTTGATCGCATCGTGCGTTTACACCACGCGTGCGGCAAGACAGCAATGGCACTACTACCTAGTCGTTGCATCTCCATTGTGTCAAACGCCATGTGTCCGGTATGTCATTTCTGTCGGTTTCTATGTTCACATGATTTGAGCGATTGAGGCTTGTGGTAGGCCACGGGCGGAGCTATCCCGAGAAGAACAATACCCAACAATTTTATAGCAAAATAAAAGTGAAGCATATGGCAAGTACATGCATACTAACATACCCCGTGTACATGTATATAAATCAAGCTGGGCCATTAGTTTCTTGCTCCCCGTGACAGCAACAACCCACTAGACAATATAAGGCCAGCCCAGTCTCCAAACTAGCCCACTGTGCGGCCCTGGCGCCTGCCCATCTCTCGGCCCTTGTGCGCCGTTCGCTTGGCGCCTTGAGACTGGGTCTCTCGTCGTTTCTCTGATGTTTGCTTGCAGTCCAACCCTTCACAAATCTTGCACGGACAACTTCACATGTTAATACAAATGTTCAGGCTGGCTTCTCAATAAATAAATAAATAAATAAAGGCTAATCAGAACGCACTCATCATCACAGAGCCCACTTATCCATCGATCGCTACTGGAGCAGATGTTACATTAACGCTATGCGAGTCAGTGAAATTGCAGTAAGATTTTCATCATATGCAATGGCACCAAGTCGTCTATTGGTGCTGCATAAAAGCAATTGCATTTGCAGCATCTATCTAGTGCTGCCATTTCTCGGACGCGCACTGATCCTGATCATTGTGCCCATTGATCCCGACTTCCATTTTTTTTTTCTCCACTCACAGCCTCACAGGTGCAGTCGTTCAGAGACGAAAAGATCTGAGTGATCGCCATACCATGCTGCTATATAAACCCATACATGGCTGCTTGATCAGTACAAGCTGAAGCCAAGTCACACAGCCACAGACAGTAGCATCGGTCATGGCTGCCTCACGAGGCCAAGCTCTGGCGACCCTCCTGTGCGCCTGCCTGCTGCTGGCCGGCGCGGCCTCCGGCGGCCGCGTGGACGTCGAGGACATGCTCATGATGGACAGGTTCATCGCGTGGCAGGCCGCGTACAACCGCTCGTACGCGACGGCAGCGGAGAGGCTGCGCCGCTTCGAGGTGTACCGCCGGAACATGGAGCTCATCGAGGACACGAACCGGCTCGGGCTGTCGTACCAGCTCGGCGAGACCCCGTTCAGCGTTCACCGACCTCACCAGCGACGAGTTCCTCGCCACGCACACCATGCCACGCGGCCTGGCCCGCGACGCCGCCGCCGTGCCGGAGCTCATCACCACCCTCGCCGGCCGGGTCAGCGAGCGCGGCGGCATCAGCTACTGGAACGACACGGACGCCGTCGACGTCCCCGGCAGCGTGGACTGGAGGACCAAGGGCGCCGTGACGCCGCCCAAGGACCAAGGAGACTGTGGTAAGAGCTCTCTAACATTTGCTGAACATACACCGTGTGATATATACCCTCTCCGTTCTAAATTACTGATCACTATGGACGAATGAATGGTAAAATGTTATAAGAAAACAATGAATAGTAATTTGGAACGTGATATATACTACCCTCTCCGATGGATCACTATGGACGAATGAATGGTAAAATGTTATAAGAAAATAATAAATAGTAACGCTACAAGAAAGACTCACATCCGCCCCTCTCATAAGCCTCGGCGCCGTTTGAATCCGGTGCTAAATTTAGGTGCTCCCGGAGACCATTTAGCACCGGTTGGTAACACCAACCGGTGCTAAAAGGTGACTTTTAGCACCGGTTGGTGTTACCAACCGGTGCTAAATGGTCTCGACCCTTTAGCACCGGATCATATTACCACCCACTCCATGGCGACGACCGGGTGGTGTTACCAACCCCGTCGTCGCCATGGAGTGGGTGGTCGACAACGGCGGCCTCGCCACCGAGTCCGAGTACCCCTACGAGGCCCGGAAGGGCAGCTGCAAGACGCGCATTAACCACGCGGTCAAGATCAGCGACGTGATGGTGGTGGATTTCAACAACGAGGCCGCGCTGGAGATCGCCGTGGCGCAGCAGCCGGTGGCCGTGTTCGTCGACGCCGAACCGAGTCTCCAGCACTACAAGAGCGGCGTGTACCAGGGCCCCTGCGACCCTGAGAAGATCAACCACGTCGTCACGGTGGTCGGGTACGGCGCCGAACCCAGCGGCCGCAGGTACTGGATCGTCAAGAACTCGTGGGCGGACAAGTGGGGTGAGAAGGGGTACTTCCGCCTGGAGAGGCGCGTCAAGGACAAGCGAGGCATGTGTGGCGTGGCCAGATTTCCGAGCTTCCCGGTGATGTAATTAAGCTCCATCGTCCCCGGGCTTACTTGCCCGGCCGTACCTCGTACCGATGATTAACTAGTACCTATCGCTCCCTTCCTGCACATGCGCTAGTGCGCAACACGCAACGAGGTGCAGAGGTCAGCTTGCAGAACAGGCTGAAATAAACTCGACGCGGCCGGTCGGTGTCGTGGTCGTGGTCATCGTCGTTTCCTAATGTTGTCAAGTCTTAAAAATCATGTCTTATGCATGGAAATGAAGGGTTGTACCAAGCCCAGTATATTGTTTAATAATTAAAATGAATCATCGGGTAAAAATGGCACCAGCCTACTTGCATTAATAGTTACTGCTTTATTAGAGATAAAGAGCTAAAATACCCGACCAAAACATCTACGGAAATCCTTGTCGAGAAAGTTGTAGCGTCTGGATTGGTGCTTGAGCATGCGGAGGCCGCCAGATGCGCCGCCGCCGTCCTTGGTGACCTCCACGCCGGTGAACACCGCGCAACGGTGCCGGCCTCGATCATCTTCAAAAAACCTGGCGACGCAGAACTTCCCACATCCCAGAGGCACAAGGTAGACTTCCCCCGGCCCCGCCGGTGACCATTCCTCCGAAGGAGGCGCCAGGCCTGCGTCCCACTCCCACACCCTGCGCGGCCGCCCCATCGCGCCGGCGAGGTCGGCCGCGCGGAGGTACACCAGCCAGTCCCAACCTGACGAGAGGCCGAACCAGAGCCCGTGCTCGGGGACGTACTCGGCGCGGCCTCGGAACGGCAGCGCCCAGTCGCCGGCCGCCTCGCTCCACGCGCCGGTGGCCGTGTCGAACGAGTAGGTCCCGCCGCCCTGCGCCAGCGTCACCCAGAGCCTCGCGCCGCCGCTCGACGCCGCGCAGGCGGCGATGCCGTAGTCCTCGGCTCGGGCAGCCGGGCGGCAGGTGGTGAAGCACTCGTGGTAGGAGGCGTAGGCGAAGGGAGGCGGCGGGAGAGAGCGCCAGTACCAGCCCGGGCTCATGCCGTGGCGGGGGAAATCGTCGCGGGACCACCCGCCCGGGCGGATCCCGTGGCTGAGAACCGCGAAGCAGCACGGGTCGGTGTAGAAGGGGCGCCGCTCGATGACGTAGAGGCTGTCGTTGGCGCCGCCGGCGGTGAGGGAGATGGGGCTGACGCTGCCCTTGTGCCTGTGCAGCGCGGGCAGGACGTGGGCGGCGCGGGAGGCGGCGCCGTAGAGCAGGCCGTGGCCGTCGTGGCCCAGGGCGACCACGTCCTCGCCTTCGCTGCCGGTGAAGGGCAGGAAATCCACGTTGCCAACTGACACCGATCCGGTGGGGTGGAAGGTCATCGCGGGAGGGGGCAGCGAAGCATTGTCCTCGTCGGTTGCACCTGCAGGACTGCTCCCTCCTCGGTGGATGAAGAGGCCCGAGACATCGATGCGGTGCAGCGCATAGGCTGTCCGGCCGCCATCAAAGGTGTCCAGGACCAGATTCACGAACCGGCGGTGCTGCATCGCCGCCGTCCTCGATCTAACCCCCCGGCGCCGTGTGCCACCTGGAAACCAGGGACCACCGTATAGTATTTCTATTTCCTGAATCTTCAAAAGGTCTCCATCGGCAAATTAAGCGTAAAAATCTCAACGACTAACCAATCTTGGCGGCCAAGGATTTGCTTTCCTCGCAAATTAGTCCGATCCGTTTTCGCCGCCGGCTCACGCGCATGAAAGCCAAAATATCAGCTTCCATACGATTACCGCCACTTCTCTACCTCAATACCTCCACGGAATAATTATCTTTACCTAATAATCTATCTGTCTGTCTATATATCTATATCTATCTAATCTCTACCTAATAATTATCTTTATCTTTACCTAATTATCTTTACCTAATTATAAAGCAAGAATTAATTCAACGGTACGTCATAATTTTACGAACCCTCTAATATTTATAGAAATCAACCCACCATCCTTTACTATGTTGTATTTTTTTATTCCCTAATCCTAAACAGCGCAAGACCTTTTTTCTAGGTCCGGCATATGGGCCGCGCACCCTCTTCGAGTAAGGTTCTGCCGGGTTTTTTTTTGTCTGTTAATAAAAACAAAAAACATCCGATTGCAATAGGATTACGCGAGGCTGTTAATATATGGTAGATCTGGGTGCGCTTCTTGTTTTTTTTTAAAAGAAAATCTGTGTGCTAGCTGGGGTAGGTTACGGTTGTGTTTGGGCCAGCACCAGTAGTTACCTGGACCGTTCGTAGCACCTTTAGGTCAGCTTAACCATGCTGCAATAGCTGGGCCAGGCAGCAAAATTAGTAATGCTCAGCTATGTGTTGTCCGTACATCAAAACATGGAGAAAATCAGTTTTTGCTAGGCTCGGCAGTAGCAATGTGGACGAGGCCAAGTTTTAGACTAACAGCTTCAGTTTAAACCGGTGGTCCATGGGATTGCTCTGTCGTGCCATACTGCCATATCTCTTCTATCTAAAACGATGATCGATGGGTGGGCCCTCATATCCCCAAAAAAATTAAAAGAAATGAAACCGAAGAAGACCGGGACTTATTTCCTCTTCTAACTAAATTCTTGACGTGCAAGCAATAGAGACTTCACCAGATAAGATATAATCCTAAGCTCTCCTATTTCACGTGTGTTTGTCTCGCCGTCACCAACCGCTTCAAACAAAATCATGCAGCCTTGCTGCTCAATTAAGCTGATATATAGTTGTTTACCGCAACACTAGAAAATTAGTAGGGAAATTCTCTGTACACACCTCAACGCTATTGGAAAATAGATGTGGTACTACCAGGTTGATCTACCCAAACCCATTGTTGATCCACCATGCAAGCGCTGAATTGCAGCTTCGACGATGCCGAGGGATCACTGAGCATAACTTTCAATTATATTAGAAGACTATACTCATAATTTTTAATTATATGTCTTTCACCGTAGCATCGCACGGGCACATTTGCTAGTTAATTATAACTAGCAAATATGCCCGTGCGTTGCTACGGTGAAAATTTAAACATTATGCCCGTGCGTTGCTACGGTTCGGGGTGGGCATTTTTTAACCGAAGACCGGAAACCGAACCGAACCGAAACCGAACCGAAATGTCGGTTTTTTGGTTGTTCGGTTCGGCTTCGGTTTCTGGATTTTCCTACTTCAGTTTTCGGTTTCGGCTTCGGTTTTTACCCCAAACCGAACCGAACTACCGAATAAAGCGAACAAGGAAGCTAAGGCAGTAACTAGTAAGGCCACACTACCGCAGCCCGCAGATCCAACTGACCCAACTACGGCCCAACAAGGCAACAAGCCCGCAGACCCAACTGATTAATATGATGTCGGTTTTGTTCGGTTTAACCGAAAACGAACTGAAAAAACCGAAACCGAATAGGTCGGTTTTTGGTTTTTTGAAGAACCGATCGGTTGTTGCTGATCGAAAAACCGAAATTTTTATGAACCGAACAACCGAACCGAATTATCGGTTTAAACCGAATGCCCAGGGTGAGCTACGGTGAAAATTTAAACATCTTATACATCTCTACCTAGTAAGGATTGATTCTGCGGTACATCGTAAATTTGTAGTAAAGACCCTAAAGTTTTATATTAATTAAAACACAATCCTTTAATTAGATGACTTCGCAGGGCGCAGGGGCAACGCACCAACACATGCGGCGTCGGATTCTACCCCTATTACATGATCTCCACTGATGCCGACATGTGGATCCAGGAACCGTGGTGGCTTGTTGACGTCGAAACCAAATTCAACTCGAAATAATCAACAAACAACCCATGAATCTAACAGAAAAACGATGCAACCAGCAAATCCGTTGCAACTCGAATCCTACTCTGGTGGGTCATTAGGTCCATGATGGCCCAGATGCCTCTTGGCGTTGCTGTTGCGGCATGGCGCGGCTGGTGCTGTAGAGCATGGAGTCCCGGGCGCCCAATCACGACAAGCTGCTGATATGGTGATGCTAGACTTTGCGGGCAATGTTATGCGTCGAAACCTTCTATATGGACTACCCCGCGCACGTACTGGTCAAGGAGGAAAGACAGGCTTCTCGCCGGCAGACCAACCTCCTGCTCTCATCGAGCGTATCCCGCTCAAGGTGTCATGGGGCAACAACGCGTGACATTACTGTTATGGCCACAAGTAGTGGAAGCTTTATATTGGATCAAATCGGGAAGCTAGCAGAGTTCACGTTGGTTGCTACTCTTACCGCCGTGATGGTTCCGAACTCTGAACAGACGAGATCGCACGATAGTTCTGTTCTATGTTTCAGATTAGAATTAGGAAATAGATGAGGGAGTTTATTATTATAAAATTATGACGTACCGTAGAATCAACGTACTGGAATCAATCATTGCTTTATAATTAGGTAGAGAAATAAGAATTGATTCTGCTATCGACGTTGACGGGCTGCTATTCTGTACCAGCCAGTTTTCAAATGGCCTTTTCAAATCGGTCCTCATTTCCTGCACTCCCGTTTTCAGGCCAATTCTGTCCCTTGTCTGCCTGCTAGTTGGGCTCATTGGGCCGTTCATTGCATTTAAGAAGGCTCATACTATCTGCTAGTTAAGACTCGTTACAGGCCAAGTCGGCCCGATTCGCATTCCATCACCACCGGCCGAGGCCGAAATCTGCTTCGCTCGATCCCCACCATCTCATCCCGCTCCCACATCTCCACGATCCCCTTCGGCGCCGGCGCCGGCGAGCAGCCTTCCGTCGGCCGCCCCTCGTTCCGAATCTCCGCCCGGCGCCGGCTAACAGCCTTCCGTCGGTCGTCCCTCGTTCTGAATCTCCGCCCGGTGCCTCTCTCTCCGAGAGTTCCCCTCTCTCCTTACCCTAGCCCTAGACGAACAATTCCAACGCGATTCCGGAGTTATTAGGTGAATTATTCCTGCAGTTCTCATGATCGCCGGTTTTTTCTCTGGTTAAACATTCCTTATTGCATCAGATTTGTGATTTCAGTCTTAATTTACGTCCCAATCTTAATTTTGCTTGCAATTAATTTGTTACGTATTCCACTATTATTTATTACAGTTTAACATTGCATTTGATTTCCTTACTGTTACTTGCCTTAACCAAACAAATCTAGTTTTCAGTTTTTTCCATTTGCACCATTTCCACCGTGTTACAGTAACAAGCCAAATACCACATTTTAACATTGCATTAGATGTATACACAGTGGAAATGGTGCAAATGCAATAAAACTGAAAACCAGATTTCTGTTGATATTTCATATCTACACCTAAAACTCATGCTGTCTATCCGGCTATAGCCTGATGTTAATTTTACTGGATTGGTGATCATTAGGATAATGATATTCATCAGGCTGAATCTTTTCTGTGCATTGACATGCCATAATATGATTCTTGCAGCCCATCTCTTCAACCCAACCAATTTGGCTTTTAAGGCAGGACCAATGGCGTCATCCCGTCACATTGTCAGGAACACGTTGGTAAACCTCCATGGGAAGCCATGTCCGGATCCTGTGTGCACAGTGGAAGATTATGTTTCTCGCAACCCAGTGCTGGAATGCGTACCAAGTGAGGGCATCAGACTGGTAGGCGAGACGCTCGGCAGATCCTTCTCCATCATCAGCGAGCCAGGCATGAAGCTCATCTCGTCTCTCACCACTGCATTGCATGAGTTTCACGAGGATGGCATATGTGTGTCAAGCTTCGACGAGTCCAACCTCGTGGTCTCTGATGACACCAGAGAGATGCTGTTCCATCCTACTAAATCCAACAGGCTCAAGCGGCCACAAAATCTACCCGCTGATGTGTTTGCGAGCCCAGGGCTTTTAGTTTTCCACGACACCGGAAGGCTCAAATTCAGAGATGTGGGGTTCGAACAGAGCAGCCCCACTGGCATCCAAGCAAACTACCTCGACGCACATGCCTTCATCACCAAGAAGCTCCTCCAGCCAGAGATCCCTGTCCCAGATGACATGAAGCACCTGCTCAAGCTCTTGAAGTCTCCCGAGTCAGCAACCATGGGGCCCCTCCTCTCCAGGCATGCATCGATGGTATGCTTGGGGCGTCGGCTAGGACTTGCCATGACCTACATCCCTTATATTCGTCACCTACTGCCATATGTTGACCCCACCGCTGAGGCGATGATTCTCAAAGAAACACCGTACCAGGATGATTGGATTGAGAGAGCGAAGAAGAACAAGCTCCTAGAGCTCTTCTTCAACCATCGCCCAGACAAGACCCATGTAGATGCAGCTGGACTTCTTGATTTCTACTACTATGTTTCAATGAACAGGATGAAATGGTGTCACTCTCGTTGGTTCAAGCCTGATGGTGGGTACACACCTGATGAGGTGGAGGTATTGAAGACCTTGTATTATCCGGAGTTGATGCCCATGGTTCAGGAAGCACTCTGGAAGACGAACCACCTTGAGAAGGCACATGTGTCATGATTTTTTTGCTTATAATATTTTATAAACAACTCTCTGCATATGAATTTCGTGGCATTGAATTAGGGTTGGATCCTACCTCTTTTGTTGGGGTCAAGGTGTTTTAGAATTGAAGGAATGTGAGACATGAATCTTAATATTGATTCAGATGCCCCTTATATGTAACAAAACAGAGGTCAGTACTCTTGGTTGTGACCGCAGGTCAGCAACTCTGAATGTGAATGTCACTAGTGAATTCTTAACCATGGGCATGCATGTCGTCAAGGAGCACATCCGGCCTTTCTTTTGTGCTATCTCCATCCGCCCATCCGGCCTTTCTTTTGTGCTTTCCTGCCCTAAATTATAATTTGTTTTAGTTTTCTAGATACATAGATTTTGCTATGTACCTAGATATACACAACATAATTTATGTATTTAGAAAAGTTAAAACAACTTATAATTTAAAATGGATGTAATAAACTAGTGAATTCTGCTTGCTCCTTGAGCAGGAAAGGGAATGACTGCAATTCGAGAAAGAAAAGCTGTCAGTAGTGTATATCATACTGCACTATTTTACAAGCTCTAGTGATAAAACTTTGCAATTTAATAATCATAGTAACCACAGTAGCCCCCCTGCTCGAGGCACAGGCGTCTGGGACACGTAGAAGCTACCAAGCACGAAAATGTAACATGTTTCAGTGGCTACATAAGTTTGCGATTTTGTGTTACAGGTAAAACATGGGATATGCACATTTCGGAAGTCGGAACCCACATTCGTGCACACCGAGGGAAAGAGTGAACTGGGAGAATACGATTTGGCCGGCTTGACCAGAGTACCTTGAATTCTTGTTTTTCCAGACCATTCGCAATATCGTGACGCCACGTCAGTTACTCGTGTTCGGAGTTCATGGTTTTGCGCCGGCAGTCCCGTTGGGTAGAAGAATATATCAGCTCCCAAAATTTAAAGCTTCAGAGAAGCAGCGTAGTCACTGGTCAGACATAGGTAAGTGGTAACTGAATCAGAAATATCTGAACTGAGACACCGAAGAAAGAACACAATGATTACAGAGAATTAAGTTAAACGCATATTAACTTTCTAGCAGCAAGTAAGAGTAGCTTGTTGTTGCCTATTCTTGATTTGGCCCATGTCTTTATGTTATGGTCGGTTTGACATCGCGAAGCTAAATCGTTTGACATACCAAAGAAGGAAGCGTCAGGCGTGAGGAGTTTGGCAGCGTCAGGCAACAGGAGTCTGTTTGAGTCGGTCTAGTCGATTTCGGTTAGGATTGTTTATATTGCAATTTACTTTCCTAGTTTGTTACGTTGCGTCATTGTAACCCCGGCTATTTATATTGGCCGTGTGAGATATTGAAGGCAAGCAGATAAAACCAATCTAATCTCCTCATCCCAAGTTCTCTACTTCTCATCTCCTTGCTGTGTCGCTCCGGCGACAGTTATCTTTACGACGGGCAGGAAGGCGGCAGCCGAGCGGCCGGCCATCACCCACAACTACGCCATCAGGTCTCTCCCGCAGACCCATAACACTTTAACCTTTTTGCAGTTCTCTGTAACTTGGTATGTAATCTGAGGAATGGGTTGTGCAGCTGCAGCTGTTTGCTCCATACCTCTTTGACCTCATCTTTGGACCGTCTTATCTCTGGCCAGAAGCTCTCAAACCTGAACCCTCTATGTCTCGTCCCACTATCACTTGTTAGTACCAGTGGGCAATGATCAGAGACCAATGATGAAACCGCTTGAAGTGTAGAATCAGGGAGCATAAGTTCCCACTCAGCAGTGCAAAATGCTCTATCAATTCTTGTATTTGTGACATTGTTTGTCCATGTAAACTTTCTTATTTCCAACTCTATCTCTTTAAGGGTCAGCTCATCAATTGTTCCTTTTGAATTCTCCCATGAGTATCCTGTTAAGATTATCATTGCTTTTGTCTTGGGCATTCAGTACCATTTTGAAATCCCCCAATAGAAGCCATTTATCATTTATCAGTGGTCTGATATCGTTAATTTCTGTCAAAAAAATTCAACTTGGATTGTCCTCTTGAGGTCCATAAACTGCAATAACCCACCACTGTACTAGTTTACTTGTTGCTAACAAGTTCCAATTCAAGTAACTGTGTTAATGCCCACAGAGAGTTTGTCACTTTGTACTAATCACAATGTGCTGCAACCAAGATTCCTCCTCTAGTTTCTTGAGCCGGCAGGAAAGTATAATTCTGAACAAATTGAGGTCCCAGGGTTTCAAGCACCACTAAATCATTTTTATTTCTTCCATCTTTGTTTCCTGAAAACACACCAATGTGGAATTCACCTCGGCCACCATATCTTTGACTACTTTTCTTCTAGCTTTCCGGTTAAGTCCTCTAACGTTCGTCTAATATAATACAACGTTGCTCATTCATGTCATAACAATATGTCTCTTTTCTCCCTTATGGTAGAAATGTTCCAGATCAACAAAGCTACTATCCTGAAGCCCAGAAGCCAACAGCCCCACCTCTTAAGTTAGAGGAAATTAGCCCTTGTTTAGCTCCAAATTTGGGGTGCCAAATTTGACATTCCGCCATAAATGCTGCACTGTAGCATTTCGTTTGTATTTGTGAATAATTATCCAAACATTGATTAATTAGGCTCAAAATGTTCATCTCGCAAAGTACAACAAAATTGTGCAATTAGTTTTTTATTTCATCTACATTTAGTACTCCATGCCGACATTTTGATGTGATGAGAATCTTCTTTTTATACTAGAATTTGGGAACTAAACAAGGCCAAAAACGCTTCTGTCTCCCAACAATCAACATAACTCCGGATTCCCCACGGAGCATTCAATAATTAAGGGTATTAAATAAAGTCACTTTACAAAACTACCTTCACAACCCCCGATTAATTCACGAGACAAATCTAATGAGGCCTTTGACCGCATGATTAGAGAATGGTTACTGTAGTAAATCATGGACTAATTAGGCTCGTTAGATTCGTCACGCAAAGTTACACCCATCCCTAAAAAGGTTTTGCAAATAAATTTCATTTGATACTCAATGCATGCAATTTTCTTTGGAAACTTTTTCCGGATTGGAAAGAAACACACCCCATATCTCTGAAGTCCGGTACTGCCGCTTCTTTGGGTGGTTCGACAAATTGCTCGCTGAAGTTATTCCAGTCCTCTTCAGTTGCCTTCTTATCTACCTCCATTGCACCACGCTTTTTCATCAACAGTAGTGTCGCATGTTCCTCCATAGTGAGGTCTGTTTTTGGCTTGTTGACAATTATATGACGTTTTCTTTTTGCTTTCTGCATTTTCTTTGCCACGCACAGGGCGTGTAGACTTTTGGCCTGTGGGGTGGCAAGCAGAGCCCTGGGGATCTGCTTTGTTAGAGGAGTACATGCCTCTTTCCCAGTCACTATTGATGATCCGGCAAATAGCTGCAGCTTGCTTAGGCAACTGGATATTTCATATTTGCCCTGTAGTCATTCTAGGACGAATGTTAAATTGTAATTTCTGTTGGATGCCAATATGAAATATTGAACACCTCATATATATGGAATAATCAGGGTCTGCTTACTTTAGTTGAAGCACTCACACAATCAAGTTATTTATACAGAGTACGGACACAACTGTGATTGAAAACTGCAGCCCATCGATGATGTGACTGATGTTCTCCAACGCCTGTTTAAGGCCAGTCTCAGTGTTTCACTACACGGATACCTAGTCTAGAAACTAGGTAACTGTGCCAAAAGAGTTTTATGATGATCAGGTGATGAAACTCCTCTCGCAAACCATGAAACTCTTTCTTCTCTCTTCTATGCCATATCAGCATATTTAATGCCATAAAACTCCAATGAAACCTCCACTGAGACTGGCCTAAGTCTGGTGGCGACAGGCCTCCAGTCCAAGGGCTCTTCCCACAGTGCTTGAAGAACATCCTGATTAAGTTAGGATGTGTTCCCCGCCCTGGCGAGCCACGCCACGAAGCTGCAATCGTCCGTCCGAACAGTACCGGAAACCGGGATCTCGGCGGCTCGGCGCACCTGAAGCCAGGCCTGTCTCGGGTGGTGCAGATGGAGCTTGCGCACTTGCAGGCTTGCAGCGACCTCCCTGACCAAGCAGCAGGACAGTAGGCACAAAAACCACATGATTGTAGATTTATGCATTAATACAAATATAAATAGATAGATCATGTGATGCTATTCAAACACAAGTACTCGAGGCATATATTGTGCGTGCCAAGTTTGGTAATTCTCTCCTAGATGGATTGTTTTCGCAGTTTCCCGCGAGCCCCTACACTTCTTTGAGTTTTCTGCCGCGCTCTATGTCGATATGCTGCTCTACAGTCTACAAATGGCCCTGCTCAATTTACCATACACTGATGGGGAAACATCTTTTTCCATGCAAGCATTGGGAGCTAATGCATGTTGTAGAAGGCTGATCTAGAGACGCTCAAGGAAAAAATGATGATAAAACTAAGCATCTGTTGCCGATCTGCAAACAGCTAGTGGAAACTGGAATGAAGACTTAATACGCAGAGTATTTTGCCGCTTTGATGCTGAACAAATCCTTAGAATTAATCCTGGAATGGTTGGTGAGGACTTCTGGTCGTGGGAAAAGAGAAGCATGGAGTGTATTCTGTGCGATCAGCATATAGAATGTTGGAGGAAGGGAAGAGGCAGGCTGCAAATGCAGGGATTCCAGGGGGTTCAAATGATTCATTCTGGAAATTAGTTTGGAAACTTGAGGTACCACCTAAAGTCCGAGTGTTTTGGTGGAGAGTTTTGCATGGATTTCTCCCTGCTCGACAGGTACTTCACAAAAGACATATTGATAGAATTGGCCACTATGAGATATGTGGCAGTCAGGAAGAGGCGATTAAACATGTGCTCCTGGAATGTACAATTGCAAGACACTTCTGGGACAATGTAAAAGAGATGACAGGGGTCAAGATACCGAGGTTACATGATCATACTTGGGCTCGAGATTTGCTCCATCCAGAAATTTGTCCAAGGAAGCATTTGGCAATTATCTTATGTGGGATGTGGTCCCTGTGGATGCAACGAAACAAAAGGAGACATGGAGAGGCTGGTGTTCCAGCGAGGAAAGCAGTCGAATGGGTACGAGATACTGCTTTTGATCTTTGGCAATTGGTGCACCCAGGGGCGGAGCTACAGCTTCTCATCGGGGTCAGCTGACCCCGATAGATTTTGAAAAACTCAATAGAAATTACTGTAGATGGTTGTTAATTTCCCTTAATTACCCTATCATTTGAATAGCATGACCCCGGTGAACTTATGGCCTGGCTCCGCCCCTGGGTGCACCCGCTACAGGGAACCGACCGAGCATGGTTAAGAATTGGAAACGTCCACAAAGTGGCTGGTTCAAGTGCAATGTTGATGGTGGTTTTCAGGCAGCTGATGGTACGGGAGCAACTGGGGTAGTCATCCGAGATCATGCAGGTATCTTTGTAGCTGGTCGAGCATCCTGTCAAGCTCATTGCCTTGGCGCTTTGACGGAAGGAGCTGAAGCTCATCTGCACTGAAGTTGATAGCGCATATATTTGGAGAAAATAAAATAAAGATGATTGCTGTAACCAACAAACTGTTCCATATTGTAGAACCAAATTCAGTGCTGATAGAAATGTCCTAAGCTCAACTATATACTGAAGTAGCAAATATTTCCAGCTAGGAAATAGCATCTCAAGGGAGCAACTTTCCCCTTCGGTCACACGAGTCACACCATAAACCAGCAAAAGCAACAAACCTCTTAGGAATGGAGTAGATGATACGAACATCTGCTTGTAATCTACTATGGAAATTCATATATCGACAACTGTCTGTTGCAAATGAGAACAGCCCATCAGGCCTCATAATACCAGGTACTGAGGGAGCAACATTCCCCTTCAGTCGCACAAGTCAACATAAATAAATCAACAAAAGAAACAAAATTCTTAGAAATGGAGTAGATGATACAAAGGTCTGTATGCAATCTACTGGGGCAAATCATATATCAATGACTCTTTCTGTTGCAAATGGGAAAAACCTATCAGGCTTCAGAAGACCAAGGCGCCCGTGCATCAGCAACCTGTGATGAACCCATGGAAGAAGCAGGGGATTCTTGTTATGGAGGAGAAATTCGACGTCATCTTTATCATACTTCATGCGATTCCTGTGATCATACATATGGCACCTGAACACCCTCTGCTGCAACATGAAATCAAATCCTTTTCCTTTCAAGTCAGGAAATGAGAAGCTACCATCTGTGTTCCGATAGTTGTCGAACCAGAACTTAAGAACCGTGTTTTGATGAAGAACATTGTTCCATTCCCCTACATCAGGTAAATCCTTCAGGATTTGGGACCTTGTTGATGATGTAAGGGCGTTAATCACAAGGTCGTGTGTCTCCATGAAAGCACGAGATCTTTCGTGAAGAGGAATCAGACTCGAGTGAAAACATGCATTGTACCCTTTGGGCAGGGCGGGGTTTTCCAAGAGATGGTACAGATGGCCTACATCTCTTGGTGCCTTCAGGCATATACCACTGAGGCTGGGGTTCCTCATTTTCCATGCCTGAACAGATATTTGCACTATCTGCTTGAGGACAGAAGATGACCAATACCAGTCATTGTTGTGACGGCGAAGATCATTGGTTGGTACCATCAACGTGCCATCCCTGATCTCTAGTCTCCCTAGATCTGTTGCAATGAGATCGTCAAGGCTAAGGGGTTTATAGAGGCAGTAGCCCTGGAGATGTAGCCCATGCAACTCCTGGAGCAATGACTGACATGACTTTTCCTTCCTCCCTCAACATTAGCTGTGGGGGAGGTATCTGGATCTCCCCAATCAGATTCTTCTCGTAGGGAACCACCCAAACTGAGGGGGTTTTTTCAATGAAATCTACTGCGCTAAGGATGGGGTAATGGCTCGTTGATGAGTGTTCATCCCTTGTGTAAGCTCTGCACAAAACATGCTAGGTTCAGTCACTTTGAACAAGAACAGGCAATCCAGCAAGAACAGTGAAAATTATTGGTCCAGGATAAGAATTTCATAAGTATTTGACCAAACTAGAAAAAGTTGATCACTCAGTATCACTATTTGACTACACTAGAAACTACTTATCATGCATATATCATTTGACCAACCATATATCTTCTACTGATCACTATTTAACCAAGAATATATCACTTTTAGAGCTACATGATTTACCCCAGTTTGATTGCATTGCAAAAGAACAGAAATGTTCGGTGCCTACAGCTAACATTCAGGTTCAGCATCATGCAAAATACCAACTATAGACCAGATTCTAGTTGCTGGGTCATCCACAGCATACTGGACTAGTGCCTGAATGTAAGATCAAGCACATATGGATAAAGACAACAGAAACTTTTATATAACACTAATTGACCAATTCATGACCATTCATTTTCTGTACATTGCAGGGATTAGAACACCAAAAAATGTAGTGGTCACTCTTTGACCAAGCATATATGTCTGTTAAGAGTTACAGGACTGAGCCCCAGTTTGATTGTATTGCAAAAAATAGAAATGTTCATTGTTTTGGTGCCTATGGGTAACATTTGGGTTCAGCATCATGAGCTCAGTGCTCCAAATTTCTCATATATCCATCAGCAAAATAGAAACTGTAGACCAGACTCACTACGGGAAAGCCCACGTTTGCCGAGTGTCACAGGCACTCGGCAAAGGCCGATATACACTCGGCAAAGACTTTGCCGAGTGTCACACTCGGCAAAGGGGTTACGGCATATCTCGTGTCGGCAAACAGGCCCTTTGCCGAGTGTCTTCTGTCGGGCACTCGGCAAAGCCTTTGCCGAGATTAGAAGCCGACACTCGGCAAAATAAAGCACTAACAGACGGCCCGCCGACGGTGGCGGCCGTCTGTTAGTTGTAACGGAGCCTTTGCCGAGTGTCGCGCTCTGCAAAGACTCTAGCCTTTGCCGAGTGTCGCGCTCGGCAAAGACGCTAGCCTTTGCCGAGTGTCGCGCTCGGCAAAGACGCTAGCCTTTGCCGAGTGTCGCGCTCGGCAAAGACGCTAGCCTTTGCCGAGTGTCGCGCTCGGCAAAGACGCTAGCCTTTGCCGAGTGTCGCGCTCGGCAAAGACGCTAGCCTTTGCCGAGTGTCGCGCTCGGCAAAGACGCTAGCCTTTGCCGAGTGTCGCGCTCGGCAAAGACGCTAGCCTTTGCCGAGTGTCGCGCTCGGCAAAGACGCTAGCCTTTGCCGAGTGTCGCGCTCGGCAAAGACGCTAGCCTTTGCCGAGTGTCGCGCTCGGCAAAGACGCTAGCCTTTGCCGAGTGTCGCGCTCGGCAAAGACGCTAGCCTTTGCCGAGTGTCGCGCTCGGCAAAGACGCTAGCCTTTGCCGAGTGTCGCGCTCGGCAAAGACGCTAGCCTTTGCCGAGTGTCGCGCTCGGCAAAGACGCTAGCCTTTGCCGAGTGTCGCGCTCGGCAAAGACGCTAGCCTTTGCCGAGTGTCGCGCTCGGCAAAGACGCTAGCCTTTGCCGAGTGTCGCGCTCGGCAAAGACGCTAGCCTTTGCCGAGTGTCGCGCTCGGCAAAGACGCTAGCCTTTGCCGAGTGTCGCGCTCGGCAAAGACGCTAGCCTTTGCCGAGTGTCGCGCTCGGCAAAGACGCTAGCCTTTGCCGAGTGTCGCGCTCGGCAAAGACGCTAGCCTTTGCCGAGTGTCGCGCTCGGCAAAGACGCTAGCCTTTGCCGAGTGTCGCGCTCGGCAAAGACGCTAGCCTTTGCCGAGTGTCGCGCTCGGCAAAGACGCTAGCCTTTGCCGAGTGTCGCGCTCGGCAAAGACGCTAGCCTTTGCCGAGTGTCGCGCTCGGCAAAGACGCTAGCCTTTGCCGAGTGTCGCGCTCGGCAAAGACGCTAGCCTTTGCCGAGTGTCGCGCTCGGCAAAGACGCTAGCCTTTGCCGAGTGTCGCGCTCGGCAAAGACGCTAGCCTTTGCCGAGTGTCGCGCTCGGCAAAGACGCTAGCCTTTGCCGAGTGTCGCGCTCGGCAAAGACGCTAGCCTTTGCCGAGTGTCGCGCTCGGCAAAGACGCTAGCCTTTGCCGAGTGTCGCGCTCGGCAAAGACGCTAGCCTTTGCCGAGTGTCGCGCTCGGCAAAGACGCTAGCCTTTGCCGAGTGTCGCGCTCGGCAAAGACGCTAGCCTTTGCCGAGTGTCGCGCTCGGCAAAGACGCTAGCCTTTGCCGAGTGTCGCGCTCGGCAAAGACGCTAGCCTTTGCCGAGTGTCGCGCTCGGCAAAGACGCTAGCCTTTGCCGAGTGTCGCGCTCGGCAAAGACGCTAGCCTTTGCCGAGTGTCGCGCTCGGCAAAGACGCTAGCCTTTGCCGAGTGTCGCGCTCGGCAAAGACGCTAGCCTTTGCCGAGTGTCGCGCTCGGCAAAGACGCTAGCCTTTGCCGAGTGTCGCGCTCGGCAAAGACGCTAGCCTTTGCCGAGTGTCGCGCTCGGCAAAGACGCTAGCCTTTGCCGAGTGTCGCGCTCGGCAAAGACGCTAGCCTTTGCCGAGTGTCGCGCTCGGCAAAGACGCTAGCCTTTGCCGAGTGTCGCGCTCGGCAAAGACGCTAGCCTTTGCCGAGTGTCGCGCTCGGCAAAGACGCTAGCCTTTGCCGAGTGTCGCGCTCGGCAAAGACGCTAGCCTTTGCCGAGTGTCGCGCTCGGCAAAGACGCTAGCCTTTGCCGAGTGTCGCGCTCGGCAAAGACGCTAGCCTTTGCCGAGTGTCGCGCTCGGCAAAGACGCTAGCCTTTGCCGAGTGTCGCGCTCGGCAAAGACGCTAGCCTTTGCCGAGTGTCGCGCTCGGCAAAGACGCTAGCCTTTGCCGAGTGTCGCGCTCGGCAAAGACGCTAGCCTTTGCCGAGTGTCGCGCTCGGCAAAGACGCTAGCCTTTGCCGAGTGTCGCGCTCGGCAAAGACGCTAGCCTTTGCCGAGTGTCGCGCTCGGCAAAGACGCTAGCCTTTGCCGAGTGTCGCGCTCGGCAAAGACGCTAGCCTTTGCCGAGTGTCGCGCTCGGCAAAGACGCTAGCCTTTGCCGAGTGTCGCGCTCGGCAAAGACGCTAGCCTTTGCCGAGTGTCGCGCTCGGCAAAGACGCTAGCCTTTGCCGAGTGTCGCGCTCGGCAAAGACGCTAGCCTTTGCCGAGTGTCGCGCTCGGCAAAGACGCTAGCCTTTGCCGAGTGTCGCGCTCGGCAAAGACGCTAGCCTTTGCCGAGTGTCGCGCTCGGCAAAGACGCTAGCCTTTGCCGAGTGTCGCGCTCGGCAAAGACGCTAGCCTTTGCCGAGTGTCGCGCTCGGCAAAGACGCTAGCCTTTGCCGAGTGTCGCGCTCGGCAAAGACGCTAGCCTTTGCCGAGTGTCGCGCTCGGCAAAGACGCTAGCCTTTGCCGAGTGTCGCGCTCGGCAAAGACGCTAGCCTTTGCCGAGTGTCGCGCTCGGCAAAGACGCTAGCCTTTGCCGAGTGTCGCGCTCGGCAAAGACGCTAGCCTTTGCCGAGTGTCGCGCTCGGCAAAGACGCTAGCCTTTGCCGAGTGTCGCGCTCGGCAAAGACGCTAGCCTTTGCCGAGTGTCGCGCTCGGCAAAGACGCTAGCCTTTGCCGAGTGTCGCGCTCGGCAAAGACGCTAGCCTTTGCCGAGTGTCGCGCTCGGCAAAGACGCTAGCCTTTGCCGAGTGTCGCGCTCGGCAAAGACGCTAGCCTTTGCCGAGTGTCGCGCTCGGCAAAGACGCTAGCCTTTGCCGAGTGTCGCGCTCGGCAAAGACGCTAGCCTTTGCCGAGTGTCGCGCTCGGCAAAGACGCTAGCCTTTGCCGAGTGTCGCGCTCGGCAAAGACGCTAGCCTTTGCCGAGTGTCGCGCTCGGCAAAGACGCTAGCCTTTGCCGAGTGTCGCGCTCGGCAAAGACGCTAGCCTTTGCCGAGTGTCGCGCTCGGCAAAGACGCTAGCCTTTGCCGAGTGTCGCGCTCGGCAAAGACGCTAGCCTTTGCCGAGTGTCGCGCTCGGCAAAGACGCTAGCCTTTGCCGAGTGTCGCGCTCGGCAAAGACGCTAGCCTTTGCCGAGTGTCGCGCTCGGCAAAGACGCTAGCCTTTGCCGAGTGTCGCGCTCGGCAAAGACGCTAGCCTTTGCCGAGTGTCGCGCTCGGCAAAGACGCTAGCCTTTGCCGAGTGTCGCGCTCGGCAAAGACGCTAGCCTTTGCCGAGTGTCGCGCTCGGCAAAGACGCTAGCCTTTGCCGAGTGTCGCGCTCGGCAAAGACGCTAGCCTTTGCCGAGTGTCGCGCTCGGCAAAGACGCTAGCCTTTGCCGAGTGTCGCGCTCGGCAAAGACGCTAGCCTTTGCCGAGTGTCGCGCTCGGCAAAGACGCTAGCCTTTGCCGAGTGTCGCGCTCGGCAAAGACGCTAGCCTTTGCCGAGTGTCGCGCTCGGCAAAGACGCTAGCCTTTGCCGAGTGTCGCGCTCGGCAAAGACGCTAGCCTTTGCCGAGTGTCGCGCTCGGCAAAGACGCTAGCCTTTGCCGAGTGTCGCGCTCGGCAAAGACGCTAGCCTTTGCCGAGTGTCGCGCTCGGCAAAGACGCTAGCCTTTGCCGAGTGTCGCGCTCGGCAAAGACGCTAGCCTTTGCCGAGTGTCGCGCTCGGCAAAGACGCTAGCCTTTGCCGAGTGTCGCGCTCGGCAAAGACGCTAGCCTTTGCCGAGTGTCGCGCTCGGCAAAGACGCTAGCCTTTGCCGAGTGTCGCGCTCGGCAAAGACTCTAGCCTTTGCCGAGTGTCGCGCTCGGCAAAGACTCTAGCCTTTGCCGAGTGTCGGAAATAAAGTACAACAACGAATATTTACATATGAAATACAAATCTGATACATGCCCTTTGGGCTAAACGACAAGTGGAGCTCCCGCGCAGTGATAGCAAGGGCTTCAAGTCTTGATCTTCGATCTTCACTTCTTCTCCACATGTATCCTTGAGCGAAGCGACAGAACCCTCCAATCCGAACACTTGATGCAATCGCAAAAGTTAACCTGAAAGCTCAAGAACTATCCCCAAGGAATGGGACAGGTCCACGTCACCATCCATGTATGCAGAAAGGTTTAAGAGTGGCCTATTCTAGTATAACAAATAATTAAGTTGTGGTTTCCTATGCAACAACAACAACAGTTTGTAACAGATCCTCCATCCAAGACTATCTCTTAACACAGCGGGATGATCCCACCACATTGGCGTCCCATTCCAACCTCACGACCTCCACCTCTCGAGTCGAAGGTCAGCTCCCAACCTTTCCATCTCAACGGCCAATGCCGGATCCTACCCTGCACTAGTAGCTCTCAATCAGTTTTAAAAAGAGGAAGGTAGAGTATCCCAAAACTCTAATCAGTGCAATAGAACGCAGGGGTGTCTATGACCGAGGACGCGGCTATACGTATAGTTTTAACTCTGCGGAGTGTGTACACCTGGACCTACCCGAGCTGCGAGATAGTGTACGGCCATCTCGAGACGCAACCCACAATCACAACACTCTAACCAGAACGGTACCATCCTGTATCCCCGGGCTTGGGAATCATCCGACAAGCCAAATGACCCGGGGCTGTGAATCTCTAGCCTGGCCAAAAGTGGCATTGAGAGTCTCGGAAACAATGGCTAAAAGAAGCCGGGCTCTGAGCACCTTCGTGTAACATCAAGACCAATCCTAACACACTGCTCCGACAGGTCTGGTACCGCCTAGTTAGGGAATGGATGGAACCCCTCCCATAGAGGTAAGTGATGTGCACGTTTAACAAATTCCCATGAAGCATATTTCCACCAATGTATCCTAGACCAGAGCAAGCAAGTCCCCAAATGCATATCCACCGAGTGGTCCGCCATCGACACCCATTACATGTGTCACCCTACTCCTGACACTCGGCAAAACACCTCTTTGCCGAGTGTCCCGTGTATGCCGAGTGTCTTGCCAATGGCACTCGGCAAAGGCTTTCTTTGCCGAGTGCCCGACAGAATACACTCGGCAAAGGGCTGGACACTCGGCATACGTCGGGTTTCCCGTAGTGACTCTAGTTGCTGGGTCATCCACAGCATAATGGACTACTGCCCGAATGTATGCTCAAGCATATATCATTGTTTGATATTCACTAATTCACCAATTTATAGACCACTCTTTTTCTAAAGATTGCAGGGATAGCAACACCAAAACTACTGATCACGATCACTATTTGACCAATCGTATATGTCTTTTAGCGTTACACGAATGAACCCCAGTTTGATTGTCTTGCAAAAGAACAGTGCCTATGGGTTAGGTCCATGTCCAGGTTCAGCATCATGAGCTCAATGCTCCAAATACTACCTCAGAAAAATTGGGAACTATATCACTTTTTGGCATGCATGATCAGCAATAATAATTTAACAGCAACTGAAACTATTTCAGATTACTAATTGACCAAGCCATACAACATTCATTTTCTGAAGATTACATTCATTCTACTACTCAGTACCCACTAGTGACTACTACCAGTCTACTAGTATGTACAAGAAAGAAGATAACGTTCTGATGAACTTACACAGCATGAGAAGAGCTGGATGAGTAATGGCGCCGCTGGAGAGCAAATGGTGAACGAGACCATGTCGAGCCAGTACGCATCAAGCAGGTGGCGCCGGTCAACGGCCGCTCGCTGCTCGCACCTTGGGAGTGAAAGTCCATCGAGGGCATCGCGGTGGCCGTCGGTACCGACCTTGTACGAGAGGCATACGAGAGATCCGAGGCCTCCTTCGGGTGGCCCTCGAGAATCATCACCAGCACTGCCTGCGTGCGGTGGGTTGATGCTGAAGGCAGGCCAAGCACCTCTGCGTCGATCATCAGGAACCCGGGGACGGATGCTGAAGGCAGGCTGAGCACCTCTGCGTCGACCATCAGGAACCCGGGGACGGCTGCTGCAAGTTGTCGGGACGCAAGACGAGGAAGGATTGTGGAGGTCGTGGCGCGTCGGGGAAGAGCGGACGCGAGCGTGTGGAGAATGGAAGACGCCGGCGCGGCGGCCTTGACTCCCAGCATAGTCGCTGTCGGAGACGCCGCAGGGAAGGCACCCACCGCCTCTGAGCCAGCAAACGTAGCCGCTGCGAAAGGTACGGTCGTAGAAGCCTTGGAGGCCGCCGCCGACGGCACCGGTCCTCCGGCGGCGGTAGACGAGGCCGAGGCTGCCCACGGAGAAGCGGGCGAGCGCGCGAGGTCGCCGCCGAGCTGGAGGCAGCGCGCGAGGCCGCCGCCGGGATGGAGGCAGCGCGCGAGGCCGCGGATCATGGATGGCATGCTGGTAGATAGCCGGCGACGGTGAAGTGGTCGAGGCGGGCGACGGCGGCGAGTGGTGGAGCGAGCGAGGCCGGCGACGCCTTTCTCTCCGCTTCGCCTTGACGGTGGCGAGGGCGAGGTGGTGCGGCGCGATCGAATCCGAGGTGCGTGAGGCAGTTAGCTTGACAGATAATAAGAAGGTGGGTTACGGCATGACAAGAAATGAGTCATTTTTTATTTAAAAATATTAGATGGGATTAATCTGCGTGAGTTATCGCCTTTTGGGCCCGCATGGCAGCTCTACCATTGGGAGATGGATAATCAGTTCTGAGAGACAAAAATAAACTGCCGTCCAAATCAAATTAAATGTTCTAGGTATACACCACACCACAAAATCAAACGTTCATAAGCTACAAGCAGTAGGAGGTGCATCTTGATCTGAATGTTCCACATTTATGTCAGATAGATAGATTAATTTCTAGCACCCACGGTTTCCACTAAGAACACGTTCCCTGATTATATCAAGGCCCGGTTCCAAGCTAGCTTCGACTCTCGATGCAAGGGATGTCTAAATGCAAGTAGCTAACACCACATCTCATGACATTGGACACCAAGAACAAAAAGTCGGACCGAAGGTCGAATCGGTCAGGCCACTGGTTCACTAGTTCATTGGTCTAACCAGTGATTCACTGGTCGAATCAGTGGTTCATCATTTATTAATATAATATTTATTTCTCATGATTTATATAAATAATATGTAAGTTCTATTAAAAAAGATATCACATATGACATAATTAATGGTATAACATAATTATATTATAATAGTCTATTGTTTAAAGTTCAAAACTAATATCCAAACATTAAATTGATCAATGGTTCACTGAAGACCGGTTCACTGGTTCACCGGTTCGACACAAAACCGACCAGTTCGCACCGGTGTGATTTTGCCGCACATCGATCAGCACGGCAGCACCAATGGAAGTACCAACTTGGACCTAATAAGTTCGTGCTTGAGTTCTATATATTTTTATATTAGAGCTATATTAGGAAGTGTATAGAACTTTAAGACACCACAAACCACACTTACAATACAGCTATAATCTACCCTGCTAGTTAATGGAGGAACTAGTGGGGGTATGATTGGCAAAAAAAAAAAGGTTCAAAGATACCTTGAGATGGTTGTGTTAATTAGGTTCAAAGATACCATACTTGTTGTTGAAGACAGTACAAGCAGCTAAAACAACAAGTATGGTTTCCCAACTAAATTGCCACTATATAGAAACCATGCCCTGAATACCTTCAGACGAGTGTTGCGTAATCTTTGTGCATTATTTAGATGATGCAACTAAGGGTTTGGCTCCTTATTTCGCGAACGGCTCTCGTGACCGGTGAAGCTATTTTCTAGCTCCATCGGCTTCTGGGCATGCAAAAAACCCTGCCAAACTGACCCTAATGGGTCGTGCACCCATCTTCACCAAGTTTTAGTTCCTCCACTTCTAACAAATAAGTTCACGGACTGCTCGCAACACACACGTCTCACGATGCAGCTCCACTGCTATTCTCAATTCGCTAAATCTTAACAGCACTGGCTGCCATGAAATTTGCATGCTTAGTTAACTAGTCCATTGAAACACTGAACATAATTAACACACGTCAGGATCGTATCCAACGAGGCATGTCGTTGTGTCTGTGCAGAAGCTAGCAGATACGAAAACTTCCATCATCTGGAAGGACATGCATATTGGCACCATGCCATTCACGTTGCTCCGTAAGATGCTGCGGCCATATTTCTACCTCGCCTCGCCACGCACCTATTTTAGCCCACAGCCATGGCTGCTCGATTAGTCTGGGACTCGATCCGGAGACACCAAGCAACACGCAGCAGCTTGCACAGGCAGGGGGGTTGTTGCAGGCAGCTGAAGGCTGAAGCTCTCTCTCATCGCATCGACGGCCATGGCCGTCGCCTCACGTTCTCCATCCCTTGCTCTCCTGTGCGCCGGCTTCCTCCTGCTGGCCGGCGCCGCGGCGTCCGGCGACGACATGCCGCTCATGATGGAGCGGTTCAACGCGTGGCGCGCCGCGCACAACCGGACCTACGCGACCGCCAAGGAGCGGCAGCGCCGGTTCGAAAGACGACGAGCCTTGTCCACGTGCCATGACGGCCTCGTGATCCATGACGGCATGATGTCCTTGCATCAGGTTCTTGCTGGGCGTTCGCGGCGGTGGCGTCGATCGAGAGCTTGTACATGCTACGGACGGGGCGTCTGGTGTCGCTGTCGGAGCAGGAGCTGGTGGACTGCGACCACACCCCGCCGGACAGCGGCTGCGACGGCGGCTCCCCGGCGTCGGCGATGTGGTGGGTCGCCCGCAACGGCGGCCTGGCCACCGCGTGGGAGTACCCCTACGAGAGCAGGCAGGGCCAGTGCAGGCGTGTCGGGATCCGCGTGGGCTGGATCCGCGGCGGCGCGGCCGTGGAGCCCAACAGCGAGGCCGCGCTGGAGCGCGCCGTGGTGCAGCAGCCGGTCGCCGTCACCATCAACGCCGGCACCTCCCAGTTCCAGCACTACAAGGCCGGGGTGCTCTCGGCCCCCTGCGACGCCGGGACCAACCACGCCGTCACGGTGGTCGGGTACGGCGCCGACGCCGGCGGCCGCTTGTACTGGATCGTCAAGAACTCCTGGGGCGACGGGTGGGGCGAGGGCGGGTACCTGCGCATGGAGAGGCGCGTCGCCGCCAGGGAAGGCTTGTGTGGCATCGCCAGCATGCCGTACTACCCGGTCATGTGAGAGCTCAGGCATCAGGGAGAAGAGAACGGGCTGAAATAAACTGCACATCGGTGAAGACGATGCTTTCAGTGTCGCCGCTGTGCACTCACTAACCTGTCGATGTCAAGACATATATCGATGCCACGACATGAAATCTTAAAAATTAATTCTGGGGTGCAGTCAGAGATTGCTGTACGACCAATAAACCTCATTGTTTGGTTTTAAAATACTCCGAGAGTTGAATAATTTCAACCGCAGAAGACCATAAGATTTGAAGCCAGGTTGCTGGCTTAAAAATTGGAACCATCTTCCAGAACCGCACTAGTACATTTTACTAGTTCGATGGCACCAGCCATATGAGTTGAGTAAATTCAACTGCAGAAGGTCACCAGATTTGAAGATAGGTCGCTGTCATATAAAAATGGAACCATCTTGCACGACATTTTACAAGTTCGATGGCACCAACCCTTAGCCGTGAGAACTAAATTCTACCAGGTATTCCTAGGTGATAACTCTTTCTCCGGTGGTAGCTGCAGCAGTTCACGGATGCCTTCACATACCTGCATATGGAATTCCAGGCGGTAAGCAGAATGATGAGTGACATCTGAATTTAAGCAGATAACATCAGATGCAAGTATGCAACACTCTTTTTCAAAGGAAGTATATGGTCAGGGAATAAATGGAACACCTACTCAACTATCAGCAAACTTACCAATTTGATCTGTGCTTTTATGCTTGCAATGAGATGTGTGTATTCATCTATTTGCCTGCAAACATGCAACATTTCCAAGGTTAACATCTGAACCAATGATGCAAAGATAGCTGCATATAACTTTTAGAAATAAAACATCAAGCTATGTCATGGCATCCTAAAAATGTAGAAGGAAATCATTCAACAATAAGTGGAACAAGCTATGATGTTAGCAGTCAAACCTATACCATGAACTTTCTGTTCAACAAACTAGATGTGTCTCAGGAGTACATTGTAATGACAATTTTGAAATGCTTCGGTCTGACTAGATTCAGTTGCTGTTGTTTTTTTTCCTACCAAAAATTTCTACCATTGCATACCAAGATAACTTAGCTATGCTGGCGAGCAAGTCTGGGATCGTATCTTTTGGACAAACTAATGCCACGAACATCTGTCCAGTAAAATCAGCACTAGCAAGACCATACAAGGGTGCTGTATCTAAATTACAGACTTCAGAGATTAGTAGAATATGATGGTGGTGGTGTTCTGTTGCATCCAGAACTGAGCACTGATCTCAGAGCACATGGAACTATTAATCTCCTAACATTAAAAATGAACCAAGAAACAAACGAGCAGTGGCAGCCTGTGTAATTTAGCTGTAAACACCACTAAAAAGTACAGGCATGGCCACTCCTAAGCTTTGCCCCTGCAAGCGAGGGTGTGCTTTCATGATTTAGAACAGCATAGTATGTCTCTGTTGGCATACCGATAAACATAAAACTCATTTAAGGCATCTTCAGAAATACAAATACATGGCCATTAGCTGTAGTAGAGGCATCCATCGTTTGAAGCACGAATAACAGTAGTTTAGAATGCTAAGAGATGACATAGAAATACAAATACATGGCCATTAGCTGTAGTAGAGGCATCCATCGTTTGAAGCACGAATAACAGTAGTTTAGAATGCTAAGAGATGACATAGTGAAATTAGTTATCTTCACCAAGTTTCCACATGTGTGTATACAACTGAATCACAGATGCATACCAGTAACATAATATGACAATTGACAGGCTCTGTTATATGCTGCACATTAGCCTGTGACAAATTAGTTAACTCCTGATCTATATGATGTTCGATGAAGACAAGCTCCGATAAAACTCAATTCCTACATTTAGATGCTCCTAAATCATAAATTCTTACAAGACAGAGCCATTAGAGTTATGGAACTAAAATTGCATCCAGATTTAGTTCATTTTCCTTTGGAGCTAAAAGCTGCATTTTTTATTTCTAGTTTTTTTTGCTAAGCACCATATTGAACAGCAGGCACAAATTACTGAATAACTCACTTAACAGAACAGAATGCTGCAGCAAAGAAATATACCATACTCAAACAGCCAAACATCGGAATCTGCTTACCTAGCCAACCTTGCCTCTCTTACAGATATAAACTGTAAAGCTTCTTGCCAAGTAAATTCCACATGAAACCCTAGACCAATATCAACAAAAACGTGCCTTGTATCTGGTCTGCAGAAATCACCACACAACAAGGAACAGTTATATCTTAGCAGTTCATGGAATCTGATTACAGATGTATATTGAAACACTTAATCGCATATGTTTCAAGAGAAGCAATTCATTGAGTTATTTACCAAATTTATTCAACTAATCCAACTTTACAAAACTAATTTAACAGCTTGTTAGATAATAAGTTAAGACTGAACTTAAAAGTAAAAATTAGCATGAGAGCATATTAAGATGAGCAGTTCCAAGTTAGTTTCCTATATTATCTCTCACGACCAAGGACCTCAATTCATCAGAAGTAAAAAACTAATCTGCTTGTTATATTGTCTTTTCCCATATGTATAAAACAGCCAAACACCTTTTCTTAGAACAGGGCAGTAAAAAGTGCACTATTTCTATTCTTAGAAGGAAACAAGAGTAAGTCATATCCCTGCACCTTTTCATGTACCAAATATTGCAATTGAAAGCTACTCTATTTGATTGGGTAATGTAAATACTGTAAGCATAGTCTGGGTTGGTTAAGAGAAGTGGTAAAGTGGGTGTGATGCTTACACTTCTGCCTGCATGTACACCTCCGAGCCAAGATTGATCATGGAACGCATGCTCGTGACGCCATTCCTCTCCAAATTTTCTATGTTCCTCTTCAAATCCAAGCTGCCGGAACCCAGAAAAGCTACACCATCAGAGAAGTTGCGATAGACAAAGCTAATACGCCAAAATAAATTAGCAGGAATGGCCACATGCTCAAGAAACAATTCAGATGATATGCTAGAGATACGACCTCCAAATGTCCTACCAGGAGAAACATGGACAATCAGAATCGACGGACAGAAAGTTCAATGGGGGCTTACAAGGTCTTCTGCTGCTCAAACACCTTGTCACGCTGCGCGATGGCTCTGGCGAGGTCGGGCTTCAGACGCTGGTCGACGAACTCCTCGAACTTCCTCACTTTCTCCTGCCGCGCCCGTGCCTCCGCCGCGGCCATGGCCCGGCTAGGGTTCCCGCGGAACGACTCGCCGATCGCAGGGGACTGTAGCTTCCCGTTCTGGACCGCTGCTTTGGCCAAGCGTCCCTCTCCTCCTCGCCGCCCGCCCCCGCCACCGATGCCTGGGAGCTCGCCACCCCCACTGCCCCACTGGTCGCCCACGTGGACGGCAGGCTTGATGACTGCGCCATCTTCCCGCCGTGCCTCCACGAGGGCCTGGGCCTGGAGGCGGAGCCCGAGGAGGTGGTGATGACGGCGGCGGCGGCGGCGAAGGAGGAGGAGCTGGAGGAGGAGGATGGAGAGTGGCTGTGGGGTGCGTGGGGGTGGGAGAGGTGCCGCTTGGCGGCGAGGCGCGCTTGGGCGGCTGGGGTCGGGGCCGTCCAGGAGCGGGTGCTCGTGCACGGCGAGTGCGGGTGCCCGGCGGTGAGGCCCGCCGTGTGGTCAGCTGCGGCGGCGGTCGCTGTGGTGGGGGCGCTTCTGTACGCCCGGCGGCGGGATAGGAGGGAACGGGACCTTCTCGTGCTTCTCTCCAAGGAGAAGGATAAGGTTTGGATCTCTCTGAAGCTTCTGAGTCGTGATGCAAATGCGATGTCTCTGTCGTAGTTAGCTGGCCGATTGCTGCCATGGATGATCGTATGGGACGAACAGGACCCTATTTTACCAAGTAGTGTTAATTTCTCCCTTGTTAAGTCTGGTCGCTGATGAGATCCCAGAAACTAATGACTGTTGCTCAGTTGCTGTTTCATTGAGAAGTGATTTGTTTCGTTTAGGTTCTGGATCAAGCAAAATATTTATCTGAAGTTTAGGACCGATGTGGCAAATTCAGAAGTTGTTAGCGTGATCTTGCATTGTTTGATAGTGTTGTTGGGAAGTTGAATTGATCATATAGAAGATCTTTGGTTGGAAATGGCATCATCTGTTTTTCACCGTTGCCAGTATGCTTTATGATATTCACAGTCAGTGCTAGTATAAAGATTTGCTGATGTTGGGTCAGACTAAAGAAGAATAGCAACAGTTATGGACTTAGTGTGACCTTGCATCATTTGATTTTTGGGGAAGTTGCAATGATAGAAGGTGTTTTGGTTGGTAAATATGTTCTAGTCTTGTTTCACGAGTTCATATATATTCTCCTTTACTTTGAGAGCCAACATTAGTAGTAAATTTTTGTACTATCACAGTGCGCTGTTCTCCCTTGTTAGTTTGAGTGCTATTTCACGAAATGTTTCAAGATGGTCGCTGTTCTCATATTCCAGAACATATATTGTTGACAGATTAGCACACTTAGGTTTCTACTATGTAGTCCTTAAATTGTCTGTAGCATTGATCATGGAACGCATGCTGGTGACGCCATTCCTCTCCAAATTTTCAATGTTCCTCTTCAAATCCAAGCTGCCGGAACCCAGAAAAGCTACACCATCAGAGAAGTTGCGATAGACAAAGCTAATACGCCAAAATAAATTAGCAGGAATGGCCACATGCTCAAGAAACAATTCAGATGATATGCTAGAGATACGACCTCCAAATGTCCTACCAGGAGAAACATGGACAATCAGAATCGACGGACAGAAAGTTCAATGGGGCTTACAAGGTCTTCTGCTGTTCAAACACCTTGTCACGCTGCGCGATGGCTTTGGCGAGGTCGGGCTTTAGACGCTGGTCCACGAACTCCTCGAACTTCCTCACTTTCTCCTGCCGCGCCCGTGCCACCGCTGCGTCCATGGCCCAGCTAGGGTTCCCCCGGAACGACTCGCCGATCGCAGGGGACTGTAGCTTCCCGTTCTGGACCGCTGCTTTGGCCAAGCGTGGCTTGCTTCAGCGAGACTAGCCTCGCCGCCCCGCTCGCCCCTCCGGCGCTCCGCACGCGCCCTGCTCGCCTCGCCTCGCCGCGCCGCCGAGCTCACCGCCCGCCGCCACCGGTGGGCTCTGGGAACCGCTGGTTAGGGGTTTAGGACCGGATGGCAGGCTGAGGGCGGCTGGGCTGGAAAAACTGATTTGGGGGAGGAGGGGGAGAGTGGGCCAAGGTGGGCTAAAACTTACTCGTGGACCGCCACCGTTAAGCCCAATTCCCTTTTACTCGTGGACCGCCTTGGACACTTACCATTTTAGCCCACCTTGGCCCACTCTCCCCTCCACCATACGGAGTACTCCGTACTTGGCTACCATAGCAAGTCTCAACGTGGAAAATGTAAAATTGAAGTAGCAATCACATTTCGCTCTCTACACTTCACATTCACACAATTGGGTGTGTTTAGTTGCAAAATTTCTCTCTCTAAACTTTACTATTCATTTATCAGTTATCACATCAAATCTTTCTTTACGCTTCATGGGTAAATAAAAAACTAACCATCACGGACGATTACACTACAATAATACATGGGCCCAGTTTAGTTTTCTTTAAAAGCCAAAAATTCTCTCTCCAAACTTCACTATTCATCTATCACATTAAATCACATCAAATCTCTCTCCTTATGCATGAAACACTAAACGTAGGTAAATAAAAAGACTAAGTACATGATTTTAATGTACACGACGAGATGAATCTTTTAAGTCTAGTTAGATCATGATAGAATAATATTTACCACAAATAAATGAAAAGTGCTATCGTGTGCTACAATGTCTGATGTAATTTTTTCGTCAGCTTTCCGCGGGAACTAAACACACCCACAGCACAAGCTCTATGCTGACTGCTGAGGTTAGTCAGGGTGCATCTAGCCATCGCTCCGGTGAACAGCCCCACTCCCATCCAGATCAGCAAGGCCCCACCTCGAAATTGCCGAGCGAAAAATCAACTCCAGTGAATAGCCCAGCCGCGCCCGGCCGCAGCCGCAGCCCCGCCGCCATGGACCGCCCGAGGCTAGCGCTCCTGCCGCCGCAGTCCCCGCCGGTCGCGGCCGTGTCGGCACCGGCCTCGCCGTACTCCGTGCTCGATCCGCTCCTCCTCTCCTCCCCGAACCCGCACCTCCTCCTGAAGCCCAAGACGCTGACCCACTCCCTCTCCTCCTCCTCCCTCTCCTCCTCGCCGCCCGCCCCCGCCACCGATGCCTGGGAGCTCGCCACCCCCACTGCCCCACTGGTCGCCCACGTGGACGGCAGGCTTGATGACTGCGCCATCTTCCCGCCGTGCCTCCACGAGGGCCTGGGCCTGGAGGCGGAGCCCGAGGAGGTGGTGATGACGGCGGCGGCGGCGGCGAAGGAGGAGGAGCTGGAGGAGGAGGATGGAGAGTGGCTGTGGGGTGCGTGGGGGTGGGAGAGGTGCCGCTTGGCGGCGAGGCGCGCTTGGGCGGCTGGGGTCGGGGCCGTCCAGGAGCGGGTGCTCGTGCACGGCGAGTGCGGGTGCCCGGCGGTGAGGCCCGCCGTGTGGTCAGCTGCGGCGGCGGTCGCTGTGGTGGGGGCGCTTCTGTACGCCCGGCGGCGGGATAGGAAGGAACGGGACCTTCTCCAAGGAGAAGGATAAGGTTTGGATCTCTCTGAAGCTTCTGAGTCGTGATGCCAATACGATGTCTCTGTCGTAGTTAGCTGGCCCATTGCTGCCATGGATGATCGTGTGGGACGAACAGGACCATATTTCACCAAGTAGTGCTAATTTCTCCCATGTTAAGTCTGCTCGCTGATGAGATCCCGGAAACTAATGATTGTTGCTCAGTTACTGTTTCGTTGAGAAGTGATTTGTTTCGTTTAGGTTCCGGATCAAGCAAAATATTTATCTGAAGTTTAGGACCGATGTGGCAAATTCAGAAGTCATTACTGTGATATTGCATCGTTTGATTTTGTTGTTGGGAAGTCGAATTGATCATACAGAAGGTCTTTGGTTGGAAATGGCATCATCTGTTTTTCACTGTTGCCAGCATGCTTAATGATATGCACAGTCAGAGCTAGTATAGAGATTTGCTGATGTTGGGTCAGACTAAAGAAGAATAGCAACAGTTATGAACTTGTGAAACAAGACTAGTACACCGTCTGAGCAATGCTGCTGTTATATCAGTTGGAACCTCTTGATGGTGGGAAAGACTAAGAGGTTAATGATTTATTGGATTTAACACTGATGATATAAATTGATACTTGACCTGTTAGACCCCCGTGGATGATCAAATTTATAGCTTTGACACTTCCAACCAGTCCTCTTCTTGAATCTTGATGTTAGGTTTTATTCAGATATTGATATTCTCACTAAGGGAAGGTTCAGTTAGGCAAATGGCAGTTGATATCAGAACTTAGTGTGACCTTGCATCATTTGATTTTTGGGGAAGTTAAAATGATCATATAGGTGTTTTGGTTGGTAAATATGTTCTAGTCTTGTTTCACGAGTTCATATATATTCTCCTTTACTTTGAGAGACAACATTAGTAGTAAACTTTTGTACTATCACAGTGCGCTTTTCTCCTTTAGTTTGAGTGCTATTTCACGAAATGTTTCAAGAAGGTCTCTGTTCTCATATTCCAGAACATATATTGTTGACAGATTAGCACACTTAGGTTTCTACTATGCTTCTTAATTGTCTGGATCGTTGCATGTGTTTCTTTTGGTTTTGTAACTTTATTTCAAACCGTTATGTTGGATCCAAAACCTTTAAGGTGATTGTACCAAACTGCCTATTGTTTTCTCCACAGACTCATCTTTAGCCGTTACTGCTTTACCACCAAGTGCTGTCCAGATTAACGAAGCTTAGAAGTGCATTGGAACAATAAATGTTCACATTGTGATTGATTTTCATGTACTCTAATTTAACTCTTGTTTTCCTTGTGCAGAGGATAGCACAACTGCTGCATCAAATTGCTTTGATGAGTGACATCATAAGCAGCAGTGAAGCAGTTAAGATTATCAGGAACTCCTAATCATTTCACTGTTGGAAAGGTTCAGTTGCTATGTTGTAGCAAATCGATTAGGTAATTAGAGGATCAGACCGATTAGCATGTAGGATCAACACTTATAGCTAAACAAAGATCAAAGTTGCGACAGGTCTGATGTTTACTTATAATTAGATGCAGAAACCAGCAAACTGCACCCAACCTCAAGCAATCTATAGTCCAACACTTCATGTTGGTTTGTTCTTAAAGTATGTATATAGCTGGGTGATGATTTGGTAAGTTGTAGATATGTGGACATCATTGTTGATATGGATGTTGTAGATATGTGGACATCATTGTTGATATGGATGACCCTAGACAAGGTTCTGTATCTGTAATTTCCATTTTTCCATTATTGTGATCTTCATCGCCTAATGAACTTTAATATTAACGACCGCATGGACTCGGTTCTGCATATGTAATGGCTCCCAAGGTGCAAGTATAGTTGATATTATTAGAGTGGTCAGTATTTGGGTGTTTGGGATGTAATTAGGTGTCAGAAGTCAGGGTTTCTGAAACATTTTCCATTCTAAATGGAGCTTCTGATAGCAGCATAATCTATATCTATTATCTATCTATCTATCGTCTATGTACCATAAAGCATGAGTTGTTTTGATATACTATGTCTTTGCTAGTTTTTTTTTTGCGAAATCTTTTACTATTTGCTTTTAAATTTCCAAACATGCACGTGAAGGATAACAGGGTCCGGATTTCCCATGACTGGTGCATTGGCCAGCCATATCTCCGAGTCCAAAGATGAGAGCTTCAGCCTTAATTAACTAATATTAGTTGCTTATTCGTGTGTTTTGGTAGCTTCGATGTTCGTTTGGATTGTTTCCAGTGAGCCAACAATGTTTTTCTCTCAGCGAAAACCGGCGTCAACCACCAACCAGCCAACAGTGTTTTTCTCTCAGCAAAAACCAACGCCAGCCACCAGCCAAACGAACAGGGTGAGAAAGACGAAAAAAAACAGCTAGCGTAGAGTACATGGAACTGAAGAAGCCCGGCCGGATGCAGTAGTATACTACCCTCTTCTTCAGAAGAGTATATATATTATATATATCTATCCACGGGCGTACAGTACACTTATAGCTGCTAGAGTATTGACGTCCAACGACTACCTGCTTCGAGATAGAGGACGCGCGCGGCCGTTTGAACGTCACCTAGTCGTAGATAGAATGGAAGTTTGTTCTCTCATCTTTGATTTGCAAATTGCGATTCCCCTCAAGACCTATAAATACAAGACCTTCACGCCTCGGTTGGGAGCACAGGCGCGCAACACATCGCGTGGCATTGGCAAGCATCTTCATTCGTCTCTTGCATCTCGTGACGAGACCTCGACGATGATGACGAAGCTTGTCTTGGCCGCCTGCTTCCTGCTCCTCCTTCTCAATGGTATGTCAATAATACTCCGTTCTGTTCTGTTGATCGTATTCATCTCTGTTACATGCATATAAATGCATGTTGTTCTTGCCGGTATGAAATCCACGTACCCAATCCAATCTAGCAGGAGGTGAATACAATTAATCATCTACCCCATATATGCATCATATATGTCGATCGTAGAGCTAGCTAGAGGGAGATCTGATGGCTATTGCATATGCACATGCTGATCGATCGACATATGTGTACGTGCAGATGAGGGCCTGGAGCGGACAGGTGACCGATGAGATCGCTGCAGCCGTGAGACGTCTCCAAGATCTGGGCGTGTCCAAGGTGCTGGTGAACCTGTTGCCTCCGCTAGGCTGCTCGCCGTGGCAGTCCGTCGCCAGCAACTACAACCACTGCGACAGCCACACCAACATGCTGGCCAACATCCACAACACGGCGCTCAGGCAGAAGCTAGGGTCATCACAAGACGTCCTCCTGCTCGACCTCTACAGCATCTTCACCAACAATGTGCAACCCAACATCGGTAATTATTATTATATAAATCTTATTAGTTGGTGGATGAACATATACATGATTATTGATCGATCATATATATAAATTTAATTAAATATTTACTGACTAATATGTATGGATGGTTTGCATACAGGTCCATGCTGCAACAACCCTGACCCCAATGGGTATTGTGGGCAGGAGGACAGCAGCGGCAGAGCTCAGTACACGGTGTGCGCCAACCCGGACCAAGTCTTCTTTTGGGACTACATCCACCCATCGCAGGCTGGATGGGAGAGCGTCATGGAACAACTGCAAGGACCAATTGAGGATTTCTTAGGGATTGAGTCTTCATGGTAGTGGTTATCTTGTTTGTTAGGGTTCACCATTAATGTATCCCAGTCCTCATCAGTATAGTTATAGTGGATATATTCATCAGCTAGCTAGGTAGATTTTGTGTTAGTTAAGGTCGATCATGATTTAAATAGGTTCATTTAGTTATTAGCTGTTAGCATATATTATATAGTATATTATGGTGATGAGTTATGTTGGTCAGCATCATCTCATTTGACGTCTTGATCAAATATTCATTGCTTCACATTTTGTTTACAAAATTATGCCTCCATCTATTTCGGAAGAGTACTATGAGGCTATGAGACACCCACTTAAATCCATCATTAAAAATTACTATGTGCTTTGTCCCCAATATAAGTCTATATTTGCTTTATCATAATCAAACGTTTGTACCTTTATTTAACCACCAATAACTAACTTATATAGTTTTATAGCATGGTAATTTTTACCAACATGAAACATTCTCATAATTGATTTATATGTAACTATTTCTCTTTATTTTAAGCTAATAATAATAATTTATTTTACATATAAGTAATTGGTCAAAGTTCAATAACTAACCTAGCTTTCGTGCACGCCAATAATCGAGATTAATTGTGTGTGCAAAGATGGTCACTTCACTTGCACACGGTTGTGCTAGTATTTTTTTCCAATGGCTGATTTTTCCTCGTTTTGTTTCTTACATGTGTTATTATCGTAAAGATTTGTGCATAGAGCTGGATGGTGGTGGTCCTTCACCTAGCTCGCAGGAAACTGATTGCAAACAATTATATATATTAATAGATGTTTTCTTCTATGTACATAGTGTAAACTTCATAGATCTCGGCCCCATGCCTGACAGAGAAACTGATGGCAACCCATTATCCTTTTTTTTATCCAGCGGCATGGCTCATAGATACACAGCAAAAAAAAAATGGCTGCCAAGGATCAACATGGTGCAAATTGTACAAAGATTAGAAGCCAAAACTCACTATACCAAGACATTTGGATGGAAAGGTACTGGTAGGGAAGATGATGTTTGTCTGCTTCGATGCAAAGAAAAGTCACACTACTGTATTCAGATTCTGTACTCGTAAAAGACCTAATAAGGCGGTATCCACTCCAACATCCCCCTCACTATGGTTTCAAAAATCTTAATTTTTGTAGTACTTAAAAAACAAAAACAATATATTTTGCTTTAATGTGACGTTATAGTTACCTTAGTTTTTTAAAAATAGTTTTCTAGAAAGTTATATTTGAGTTTTCACCTAAGTTGTTTACCCACAAAATGGTTTTCAAAAATCATGAAGAAAAAAAAGTAGTTGTTACAATACAATAGAGAGTGGCGGAGCGTGAAGCAACATGTAGGCGTAGGTGTTGCCTCTGTTCACCATGTCAGCAGTCTTGGAGGTTCCTAGCATGTTATGTCGTCGACATATTCTTAATTCTGTGTTCATGGTGCAGCAAGGGAGCATGGAGCTGGACGTGTGCGTGGAGGACGAGATGATGAGCTACCTGAACCGGAAGGACGTGCGCGCGCGCTCCCTATCTGAATGAACTTTTCAGTGTCCAATTCTGTCTGCATTTCCCGATCAAGAATTGACGACGAAATGTTTGTTGGGTCCAAACGAGCAGCGTTCTCGAGTACAAGCAAGTGGACCTCCAGATCCCCACCATCAACATCGCCGGAGCTGAGAGCTCTCGTGAAGTCCGGCATCCCCGTGCTGGTTTGCACGTGAGGAGTGATCATCTGAAGAAACAGATTGCTCAGTCGAAGTTGACATCTGGAGAAACAGATGCAGAGTTTTGGTTTCAGGCAATGCAGCGCTAAAACCTGACACTGCAGGCTCTCATGTGTTCTTATCTGTATTTGCATTTGCAGCGGCGACCAGGACACGGTGATCCCCCTGACGGGCAGCTGGACGCTGGCGAGCAGCCTCCGGCTCAACGCGACGGCGCCGTACCGGGCCTGGTTCCAGGGGAAACAGGTGGGCGGGTGGACGCAGGTCTTCGGCGGCGGCTGGGGCGTCGCACGAGGCGCCATTCTCGCAGCCGGAGCGGTCGCTCGGGCTCTTCAGGGCGTTCCTCGCCGGCCGGTCGCTGCTGGAGTCGCTCGAGTAGCCGGTGCTCTTCCTTGTGTATGTCGGTCTGTAAAGCATGCAGCTAACTCAGGTTGCATGTGTAGTGATCAGGTTGGCACTGGCAAACCCAACCGGTTTTTCATCTCAAGTGTAACAAGATGTCCTTGAAATTGAGGATGCATTGTCAGATGTAGAGATGCGATGGGAATTTGTTCCATGAGACTACTAATCTTTTAGTGCACGTCACAAATGATTCATGTCACGAAACCTGCGGAAAAGGAAAAGCTATGGAGGTTTCTGGGTACTGAAACTCAAACACTAAACACAACATATCAATGAAGAAAACAAAAATAAAACAAAACGTAATTGAGTACCCAGGCGCCAGAACAGCACACCATTATACACCATTGTTATTTATGAGTCGAATAGGTTACATATAACATAACTGGTGATTTAGGCATGACAGTGCAAGCGATGTCCGTGTCATCCTTCTAGCGTAGTGTTGACGCAAAATATGCAGTTCGCGCCAAGCACACAGCAAGCCGAATTAGCTAGCTTCAACACGTGGCCCGCACGTACGAATCCGAAAGCGTGCCAGTATCAGTACTATATATAATTGAGATGAGATGCGAGAGAGACTAGACAGCATATAAAGGTTAAAGGTGGAGATGTGCATGCAATGTAAGGCACCCCGGGCGCCCTACATACTGTACACAACATTATTATTATATTGTCTGTGTGGTACCAGTGTAGTATCACTCTCGTACCCTATGCTCCATCATGGTTTCCTTCCGTCCTTCCTATCTTATCAGGTGAGCTCGATGCCAGAGTTCAACGTACAGCTAGCTAGGTAGCTACTACATATACGTGTGTTGATCAATCTTGTCAGCACCGTCTCGTCTCGTCGTTGTCGTAGCTTTGTTGTTAACCACCATCCATCCTGAGAGTCTAATTTTTACGTACCCAAGTACACACACATATATGCCGATCATCAACTTTATGTATTAATTCATCGTTATATAACCTGGGCTGTATTAATTTTCTGTTTCACGATCGGGCGTCTCATTCATATGTACAGCTAGCTAGTCCTGTAGTGCGTGATGGATATTATTAGATTAAAAGCCAAACAAAGAAAGGAACAGTGTAGCTAGCTAGCAGAGATGAAACGAGACGAGACGACACACATTCAGATCGATCACATGCATATGCATGACGACGGTATGTAGTAGTAGTACAAGGATAAGTTGCACAGAAATGGTATGCATTGAACGGTGTGCTTTCCATCGCGGGCCTGCGGGGTGCGCGCTGAGGGGCCGGGGTCAGGTTCAGGAATAATTCAGAGCGAGCGAGCTGACGATGATTATTATTATTTGATCCATGAGAGATATGGCTGCTGCTGCTGCTGCATGCCCTGGAACGAACGCTGGCTTATTTTTATTTTGTAGGGACGCGCGCGCGAGATGGAGCAGTCCGTGAACCCTAGCCTTTTGTTGGCTTCCCCGGCCAGGGCACATGACGACGACGCCGAGGCTAAAGCAGCACAGCAGCCGGGTCATGATTTGCATGCAGCTAGCAGTGATGATGTACTCCCTGACTATCGTTCGGTAGTCGTTTAGTACAATAATTAAAGTACAAATTTGACTCTTTTTATAAAAATATTTCTTGAAAAGATATATATATATATATATATATATATATATAAGGACTCGACGACTCGACTAAGGACTCGATAGGTGGCACATGGCCGTTTGTTGTGTTGATTGATTGATTGTTCGATTACAGCTGCCATGGGTTTATATTTATACCCAGGTCTTGATACAACTCCTAGTCGGACACGACTACAATACTTGTTTCTAAAATAAATGACGAATCTTCGTCCATATTGCGTTCCTTGTTCGAACCGGCCTTTTCCTTATGTTTTTCCACGTCATCACGCCTTCCCGAATGCTACCGCTTTTGCCTGCGGAACTATGCCTCTGCCGAATGACGACGCGTTCCCGACCGCAGAGCGTTATTGCCGAATACTTCAGAGAAAGCCCCTTAGCCGAATGGTATCCTTCCACCAAATCCGGCCCACACGTCAGCCTCTTCCTGGTGCTAAATTTTGGTGTTAACACATGCCCCTTCAATTTCGGGATAAAGGATACTTTTATCTCGGAATTGACCAGGAATCCCCAACATCTCCAGGCTGAATCCGCTTTGATATCCGTTTTCCGCTTCCAAATCCTCAGAGTGCGTTTCCAAACTCAAAACCCTAGTTCGTCGAATCTCTCAAGCTCCAATCTTCAAATGGCGAACCAGGATCAAATTCTTCAAGTAAGTTTTGTTTCCCTCAATCACATTCGACATTATTCTTTTCGAATCGCATCTTGAATTCCCGAATCGCTCCTCTTCTGTTCTCGATAGGCTCTGGCCACCGAAATCTTGACCCCCACTGAAGAACAATCCGCATCTTTCTTCCTCGGCCCCTCAGGGAATCCAGATCCCTCCGAAATTATTGCGGCCGAGTCTCAGAGGATTCCTTTCAAAACTTCTCTGATGAGACCTCACGAATGGCAAGATGCATTCAAGAACTGGCCTCTGCCCCCAATCGCTGGCTGGAGAAACTGGTACAAAAGGATTCTTGAAGATAAAAGTCCTCAGACACAGAATTGGGACAGTCTTCGTATTTCTCACTGCTTGGAGCTATCTCTAGCCGAAACACCCAAGAATGAAAATCTCCTGATTGCAGCTTGTCACTTCTGGTCCAATGGCATGAATGCTTTCCTTTTTGGTCATGGACCAATGACCCCAACCCTGGCCGATGTCTACATGATAACCGGCCTGAACATCACAGGGATAACACACCCATACAGGTACAAAGGTTCTTCCAAACAGACAGGGGTGAAGACTGGAGTCGGCTATAAGAGATACATCCAGACTTACATGCATGATGGTCCTCTGACTGACGTTGAATACAGGGCCTTTCTGAATATGTGGCTGTGCAGATTTGTTTTCTGTGGTAAAGCCAATGAGCCAACTCTGAATCACATAGTAATGGCCGAAGACCTGGCTGCAGGCACACTTATCCCTCTCGGGAAATATCTCCTGGGAAGTGTCTATCACATGCTCCATCAGACCATTTATCAGATGCACACCAACAAGAAAATTTCCTGCGTCAATGGTCCCTGGTGGTTCGTCCAGATGTGGCTGCAATTGTACATGCACCAAATTGTCTCCATTGACCTCAACAGCCGACATTTCCCCTCGGTCAATTACCAGGAAGCAGAAGCCCAGAGCACCAAAGGCTGTCAAACCTATGGGGAAGCAGCCTCCACTATTGCTATCAACAAGAGCATTGGAGAACTGTTTGAACTTTTCTTCAAAGGCTTTGCCAATCCCCTCTGGTTCCCATACATGGACAATGACAATCTCACTTTCCCTTGTGAATTCAGCTTCGAGACTGGATGCATAGATACAGAATCCACAGCAATTTTTAACACTTTCATTCGGCCTTGCATCTTACCAGCCGAATTTTGTGGAGGAAGGCTGGTTCAAAGTTCATATGAATATTACCAGCCGAATGTAGCCGCCAGGCAACTAGGATGTGGCCAAGTGCCCCCAAGATTATTTCTCCATGAACTCCTCAAGCCTAGGCAGATCATCAAAGACTCCACAGAAACAAGAAGGGTCTTTGATTACAAGTGCTGTGCAGCCATCTATCAACTCGATCCCTTTGTGCCAACAGCACTCATTCATCCTTCCTTCACCCTTTGGTGGCAAGAATTCCATGATCATATCTTCAATGCACCAGTTCACCCTCTTTGCCTTGAGTTAATGCCTGATTATCAGCCGAATTCAGAGGTAAACATGCTTATAATCCATCTGTTTTTCCAATAACACCCTCTTTCATCGACTTTTGATTCTGTTATTCTGCAGGACACAGTCCCTGCCCCTCTGGCTAGAGCAATTGTATATAACATCGCTGGCCCAATATCTATTCTGGGGCATCTCTCTCCTTCTTTGGCTCAAATAATGTCCAGGCCTGCCAGTCTGGATCCAATTCTTGCTGCACCACCTTCTGCCAAGAGGAAAACATCTTCTCTAACTGCCCCTTCAGCTATAAAGAAGAAAAGAACAAGCAGCAAAAGAATTGCTCAGGTCAGATATCTCCTTCCTCGAGTAAAATGCTAATTTCATTCTGCTCACTTCTACTCCTTTATGATTTCAGGCCAAATCACAACAATTGGCCATTAGCACGGAACTTGCCGATGCTTCAGTGATTGGTAAAATTTCTCACTATTTTGTCTTTAAAGTTCCTCTCCATCGGCATTGATTCTTTTTCAGTCTCAGAGCAAATCTCAATGGACCCAATCTTGGAGAACTCTTCTTTTCATCAAGAACCAGCTTCAGCCCTACCTGATGTACCTCAGCCAGAAGCCTCATCTCCACCAAAGAACCTTCCAAGCTCTCCTCAGCATGGCATACAAGAATCTTTGCCTGAGCTTGAGCTGCCCTCTCTCTCCATCCAAGAGATCAGGAATGAGGTAGAGATAATTACCCAGTCTTCCCAGTTCTTTATTCAATGGATAATCATTAATTCGGCAATATCTCTTTCCAGGAGAAAATAACTTCATCACCCAGCTACTCATTTCCTTTGGATGATCTTGTTGCCGAACAAGTAGAGGTTGATTGATTCCTTTCTACAGCTGCCATGGGTTTATATTTATACCCAGGTCTTGATACAACTCCTAGTCGGACACGACTACAATACTTGTTTCTAAAAATAAATGACGAATCTTCGCAAAGAAGCAAACCATGTAAAAGCTGGACCCGTCAGTGACAAAGGAAAGTATCTGATTCTCTTTAAACCTTCGTTCCAACAGTGTCTGAAGAATGCACACCCCCAATGCACACGTTCCTGTTCCCGGATATATTCTTCTTGTTCTTCCTCAAACCTTTCTTCTTCGCGCCTTCTTTTTTCCTCCTCGTATTTACGCCTTTGAAAACGCTCTTTTTCTTGCTGACGCTGCCATTTGTTGAGGAGAATACGTGTAGTAACTCTAGGTTTAAAGGATTCTCCCACTTCAAATCGGCTATTCGGGAACCGAAGATTTTTCCAGCGAATTTGTTCCATATCATCAATATATATTTCCACAATCTTGCCGATCAACTCATGAAAAATATAATTCATAGCCCTTTGATAAGTTGCACCGGCATTTTTCAATCCAAAGGTCATGAATTTCCAGGCACGCATCTAACCACTCTGAAAGGACCTTCCCAATTTGGAGACCATTTGCCGAATGCTGCATATTTGGTTCCAATCGGCAATAGCATGGGTTTGTATTTATACCCAGGTCTTGATACAACTCCTAGTCGGACACGACTACAATACTTGCCTCCAAAAATAAACGATGAATCTTCGTGTCCATATCGCGTTTCTTGTTCGAACCGGCCTTTTCCTTGTATTGACCCACGTCATTATGTCTTCTCGAATGTTACCGCTTCCTGCGGAATAATGCCTCTGCCGAATGATGACGCGTTCCCGACCGCAGAGTGCCTTTGCCGAATGCTTCAGAGGAAACTCCTTAGCCGAATGGCGACGCGTTCCCGACCGCAGAGCATCTTTGCCGAATGCTTCAGAGAAAGCCCCTTAGCCGAATGGCATCCTTCCACCAAATTCGGCCTACATGTCAGCCTCTTCCTGGTGCTAATTTTTGGTGTTAACACATGCCCCTTCAATTTCGGGATAAAGGATACTTTTATCTCGGAATTGACCAGGAATCCCCAACATCTCCAGGCTGAATCCGCTTTGGTATCCGTTTTCCGCTTCCAAATCCTCAGAGTGCGTTTCCAAACTCAAAACCCTAGTTCGTCGAATCTCTCAAGCTCCAATCTTCAAATGGCGAACCAGGATCAAATTCTTCAAGTAAGTTTTGTTTCCCTCAATCACATTCGGCATTACTCTTTTCGAGCTGCATTTTAAATCTCCGATTTGCTCTTCCTCTGTCCTTGATAGGCTCTGGCCACCGAAATCTTGACCCCCACTGAAGAACAATCCGCATCTTTCTTCCTCGGCCCCTCAGGGAACCCAGATCCCTCCGAGATTATTGCGGCCGAATCTCAGAGGATTCCTTTCAAAACTTCTCTGATGAGACCTCACAAATGGCAAGATGCATTCAAGAACTGGCCTCTGCCCCCAATCGCCGGCTGGAGAAATTGGTACAAAATGATTCTTGAAGATAAAAGTCCTCAGACACAGAATTGGGACAGTCTTCGTATTTCTCACTGCTTGGAGCTATCTCTAGCCGAAACACCCAAGAATGAAAATCTCCTGATTGCAGCTTGTCACTTCTGGTCCAATGGCATGAATGCTTTCCTTTTTGGTCATGGACCAATGACCCCAACCCTGGCCGATGTCTACATGATAACCGGCCTGAATATCACAGGGACTACACATCCATATGAGTACAAAGGCTCATCCAAGCAGACAGGGGTGAAGACAGGAGTCGGCTACAAGAGATATATCCAGATTCACATGCATGATGGCCCCCTGACCAATGTCGAATACAGAGCTTTTCTAAATATGTGGCTGTGTAGATTTGTTTTCTGTGGCAAAGCCAATGAGCCAACTCTAAATCACATTGTGATGGCTGAAGACCTGGCTGCAGGCATACTTATTCCTCTCGGGAAATATCTTCTGGGAAGTGTCTATCATATGCTCCATCAGACCACCTATCAGATGCACACCAACAAGAAAATCCCCTGCGTCAACGGTCCCTGGTGGTTCGTCCAGATGTGGCTGCAATTGTACATGCACCAAATTGTCTCCATTGACCTCAACAGCCGACACTTCCCCTCGGTCAATTACCAGGAAGCAGAAGCCCAGAGCACAAAAGGCTGTCAAACCTATGGGGAAGCAGCCTCCACTATTGCTATCAACAAGAACATTGGAGAACTGTTTGAACTTTTCTTCAAAGGCTTTGCCAATCCCCTCTGGTTCCCATACATGGACAATGACAATCTCACTTTCCCTTGTGAATTCAGCTTCGAGACTGGATGCATAGATACAGAGTCCTCAGCAATTTTTAACACTTTCATTCGGCCTTGCATCTTACCAGCCGAATTTTGTGGAGGAAGGCTGGTTCAAAGTTCATATGAGTATTACCAGCCGAACATAGTTGCCAGGCAACTAGGGTGTGGCCAAGTGCCCCCAAGATTATTTCTCCATGAATTCCTCAAGCCGAGGCAGATCATCAAAGACTCCACAGAAACAAGAAGGATTTTTGATTACAAGTGTTGTGCAGCCATCTACCAGATCGAACCTTTCGTGCCAACAGCACTTGCTCATCCCTCCTTCATTCTTTGGTGGCAAGAACTCCATGATCATATCTTCAATGTGCCAGTTCACCCTCTCTGCCTTGATTTGATGCCTGACTATCAGCCGAATTCAGAGGTAAATATGCTTATAATCCACCTGTTTTTCCAATAACATCCTCCTTCATCGACTTTTAACTTTTGTTATCCTGCAGGACATAGTACCTGCCCCTCT
>OAMR01000454.1:528345-538643 GCA_900205405.1 Echinochloa crus-galli | reverse complement strand
ATAAGAGACAGGCGGGGGCGGACGGCGGGCGGAAGGCGAGGCGGCGGCGGCCACCGACCTGGGCGGCGGGGGCGGAGGTCGGTCGGGGAAGAAGATAAGCTCGGGTTTCATGGGCCGTGATGGGCTTCAAAGCCATCCTCCTTATCCAGCGCAGGGAAGCTGGATAGGAGCCCCCCAACTTATCTTTTTGAGATTAGTTATCGTTCATAAATTAGTTTATTGACCAGAGTCAGCAGGGGAAGCCCCTACCCAGTTAATTCGCTCCCACAGGGAGTCGAACTTGGGTTTGCTGGGTGCTACTCAGGTTCTCTAACCACTAGGTTAGAGGCCCTTTCACATCGTTCATGAATTAGTTATCCCAAAAAGAAAATGAATGGACGATAATGAATGGAGCAGTTTTCGACACTAAAAAATTGTCGCGAAGTTTGAAAAAAAAAGTTAAGCTCGAAAACACGAAATCATAATATTCCTTCTATTATAAATTGCAATATATTTTGATATCTATATACATAATAAAAAAATTGTGTATCTGGAAAATCTAAAACGAATTCTATTTTTTATGGAGAATGTACTTTTTATCTCAAAAATTGTTCCAATCGTCTCATGCAACAATTCAAAATAGTTCTTAAGGAGCTCTCTACTAATGCAGCTCATATTCTTGCACAATTTACATGTTTTTTGGCTTTCTCTCTTTTTTTCCACCTCCCTCTTTCTCCCTCTCTTCCTCCGTGCCTGCTCGAGTCCAATTTCCACCTACCAAGCTTCTAGGCCACCTTTAGGCCGTGCTCAACATTGTTGCATGTGTGCTAACCTGCTCTTGCTTCTGACGCATTGTTCGTGTGTTGCTCCTTACTCCTCGCTTTGGCAACGCATCGAGGCCCCCACGCTGGCTACTCCTCTCTTGGGTACGCCCAACCCAAGCTACCCGTGATGAGAGGGAAACGTAGAAAAGAGAGATGAGATAAGATGGGGGAGGGATAATGGGAAAGGGGCATGTCAGTGACAGAGGAGAAAGATGGGGTGTTGTTAGGTGTGCTTCTATATGCCATATCAACAATTATCACCACTTTGAAGTTTGAACTGTATCAGAAGAAAGGGTAATCTGAAACCTTTAACATGAGTACGATGTCAAGTACCGTACAGCTAGCTTAACACAATCCATGGAATTTAGTTCAATGCTTTTCAGAAGATCGCAGGAGTATCAGTTCAGTTTACATGTACAGATTACAGAACAAGCTGGGCCATCTGTCGGGATAATAATGCGATTAATCTCAACTGATGCACTCACGTGATCACATCGGGATCGAGAACTTAGCTTAGCTTACACAACAGCAGCAAGACACAACTCTAATGGCCAAATCGTTTACATGCAGAAGAAGCCCATGAGTCTGACTAAACCCTCGTCCGAAGCGAGCAGGATTTCATGAAGCACCTCTCCGCCGCGCGCGCGCAGTTTGGCCTCACGCCTGGCTGCACGTTGCGCTGCCTTTGGCGCGTTATCCCCCGCGGTGGCTTGATCACCTGTATTGTGCGCTGCCGCTTCGCATCCTCGGCCTCCTGGTACCGCTCATGGAGCTTGCGCTTTGTGGCTTCCATCTTCTTCTCCTCGGCAGCGCTGGTGACCACGACGGGCGGCGTCTTCTTCGGTTGCGACGGGACAGCCGTAGGAGCTCCCCTGTTCGCTGACGACGGCTTCGCGCTGCTGGTGCTCACGACCGGATCCCTCTTCTTGGGCAAGGGGCAGCTGCTGACGATGGCTGTCTTCCTTGGACGAGCCTGCTCCTCCGGAATCTTGTTCGCCTTTGTGTCGGAGCGGGCTGCGGGAGCCTTGTCGTCCTGGGGATGAGGCGCCGAAGTGGCCGAGAGGCCGTCCAGCACGTCCATGACAGCCCTGGCCGTGTCGAGTGCGGCCTTGGCGCCGGCCCTCCACCCGCGCACGACGTCGCGCGCGAGCCCGCGGACCCGCGCAGAGTCGTGGTCTGTCATCAGCGCGCCGACGGCGGCGACGAGATCGCCGGACGCCAGCGCGATCTTCTCCGCGGGCACGGCCCGCAGCGTGACGAGCGACTCCGCCATGGCGTGGTCCAGCAGCGCGCAGAACCCCTCCGCCTTCTCGCCGCCGTCGTTGTCATCCGTGGAGTCGCATAGCATCTCGATGATCCGTGCCCTCGCGGTCCGGATCTCGTCGCGGGAGTGGAGGCCGTCGGCGTCGGCGGCCTCGATGGCGGCGTCGATGCGCGGGAACGCGCTCACGAACGGCTTCCAGCGGCGGAGCGCCATGTCGCCGGCTCGCACGAGATCTGCCCTATCTAGCGCGAGATCGAGCTTGAGAATGATCAGATGGAAGAAGAGGGAGATGGAGACAAGGTGCCCGGTGCTCCGATCGGCTGATGACTTATAATGGCCGCGGCAGTCGGACTCGGAGCGCTACAACCGAGACGAACTCGGGACGCGTAGGTTTCACGCGCGCGCGTGCGCTGACGCGTTTTCGCGGCAAATTTCGAGTTGGAGAGGCAACCGATCTATCCAGGGAGGCAGGGAAGTTTGAAGCGGTGATTAAAAAAACTTCGCTGTAAATTGGTAGCTCAAATTGTGCGCGGTAGGCTTCGCTGGAGGGGGAAAAACTTCAGTTTGCTAGCAATTTGAATATAAAACGTGCATTGATAGCAATTTGAGACATGGTTTTGGGAAAGCTTCAGGTTGAGGACTGAATTTTTAGATTTGGAAATTGGGTTGGATTTAGAACATCTTGTACTGACTCCAAAAAGTTCTCCGTCAGACATTGAACATGAAACTGAATTTAAAATTTGAGGCAGGGTTTCTGAATGACGCGTGTGGTGTGTCCCTGCACAAATAATTTTGACATGGGGGAGACATTGACATGGCGGTTGGCGTCTTCATTCAGATACGTTGGTCCCCAAACGCGCAGCAGCTGCACGTCCACTTCCTCGCCGCGCCGTGGCCGGGCTGTCGACCGGAGGGTGTGGACGTGTGGTCGGTGAATCATCGAATGCAAGATTCAGGGTTCCCTACGCGGATACCATCGCCCGCCGGAGCTGGAACCATGGCCGCTGTGGAGGGGGTGCAGAGCAGCATGGCCGGTGAAGTGAACCAATGGCCGGCCACATGAGAGATCCCAATTTCCCGGTGGCACAAGCGCTCTAAAATCACGTAAAAAATCACAGGGACGTGGAATGTGGTCTCCAAAAGCCATGCAAAATTTCGGACTCGGATGTAATTTGTACAGGAAGAAGCAAAAAAGACAAGTTGCTGCAGGGGTGGGTCGGTAAACGAAATACCGACCACCCCCAGCCCACCTGAAAATCCTACAGAAATTCATGGATACGAGGGATGGAGTACGAAATTTCATGTTCAGATATGATCTATAGATCGAGAGAGATAAAAGAGAAATCCCCTCATGGGGTGGTCGGTAAATGGAATAACGACCACCGGCCCCTTTCAGGCGCCCACCTCCGCGCGCCACCCCTCGCCGTCGGGCTGGCGCGATCTGCCAGCCGCGGGGCCACAGATCCGGCGGTTAGCCGCGCAACCCTGCTCGCCTGCGTTCTGAACATCCATGGAGGCGCACATCGCGGATCGTGTGAAGCGGGATGGATGAAAGAACGCGTCGTCCATGGCACGCACGTCGGCGTAGATCGCGCCGAGGGAGCCCGGAGCTTGGCGACGTGGCGTGGCGCCGGGGGAGCGGCGCCCCTCATTCCCTCCGATCCACTGCCGCGACGTCGTGTCGTGCACACGGGGAGCCTCGCCTCCTGTGCGGCGCTGCGGCGGCGAGAGCAGCTGCAGCCTGTAAAGTTTCCTTCACGCGGAGGCCGGGGTGTTGCTGGGTGAACCAAGCACCATTCCGATGCATAGCTGGATCTCACGAGTCTACAATCGATGCCATGGCATGGATGGCTCTGCGGTCTGTCCTGGTGATCGACTGCGCACCGAGCACCCTCCACGTACGGGGATGCCAGGCAAGGAGACGAAGAGTAGATTGAAGCAGCAGCACACGAAATCATCCCAGGCTCTATCATGATCCATACTGCCAGGGTGGCCGGCGACGACCGTCGTGAACGCACGGGCGCTGGCATGGCCGGCATGCCTAGCTCTGTAACTCCTCACCGATGAGGCGATGACCGAACGCGCCTCAGGAAGTAGGCGAGCGCGAGCTTTACGACCCTGGACAATGCGACGATGTAGAGCCCCACGCACGACACGATGATCCACCGAAATCTAGTGCGCCGGCGAGCGCTGCCGCCGCCCGTAGCGCCTCCCTCACCGCGCAGTTCTCATGTACTCCTTGGCCCGAACGCGCCCGTGTCTGTCATGGTGTTAGGAAACGCCATCGCCAGTACAGTCTCCGGTTGGTTATCCAGTGCGCTGCAGTACTGCAGTCCATGGCCGCGGATCAGGGGGTGCAGGGCAGTGCATGGCCGGTGAAATAAACCAAAGGCCGGCCACATGAGAGATCCTAATTTCCCCAAGGCACAAGAGCTCAAAAATCCGATAAAAAATACAAACAGATGGAGCATGTACCCGGCAAGAAACATACCAAATTTCAGACGCAGGTGTCATTTGTACGGGAAGAAGCAAAAAAGAGAAGTTTCCGCAAGGGGTGGGTCGGTAAATGAAATAACGACCGTTGTAGCTGGTGTCTTTCTCATCATAGTCAAGGTCGAATCCGATTTTGCGGCCTCCCTTCTCAATTACACTGCTTCCAACATTTGATGTCATGATCAATAGTGTGTTTTTGAAGTCAACTGTGCGCCCCTTGCTGTCAGTTAGCCTCCCATCTTCTAAGATCTGAAGCATCATGTTGAAAACATCTGGATGTGCCTTTTCAATCTCATCAAAGAGAACCACCGTGTATGGACGGCGACGAACGGCTTCAGTAAGTTGGCCACCCTCAGTGTAGCCAACATAACCTGGAGGTGACCCGATGAGCTTGGAGACAGTATGTCTCTCCATAAACTCACTCATGTCAAGCCTGATCATAGCCTCCTCTGAGCCAAAGTAGTAGGCTGCCAACGCCTTTGCTAATTCTGATTTGCCAACTCCGGTGGGTCCAGAGAATATGAAGCTAGCAATAGGACGATTTGGATTCTTCAGCCCAACACGAGCACGTCGAATAGCCCGGCTAATAGCTTTGACTGCTTCGTCCTGACCAATGATACGTGTGTGTAGTGTCTCCTCCATCTTAAGGAGACGATCAGACTCATCAGATGAGACTTTCTCCACAGGAATTCCAGTCCAAGAAGAGACAATATGTTGAATGTCCGCCTCTGCGACAATAGGACCAACTTCACCAGATTCAGTCTCTGCTTTAATCATTTCTTTGCTCTTGTCGATGATAGCCGTAATCTGGGCCTTCAGCTCCATTTCTCGATCCCTTAATTCACCAGCCTATCAAGAAACAAATACGATAAGATAACATGAACAATATATTAGAAGTAGTACAGCTGGTCGAGGATCCATGAAAAATTCCAACTGCAATAGAGCCTCGCATTACATTCAGAGCAATTTTCTTTCCCATGAGATGATCAGATCAATTCGTAGAAACAATAATGATGAGATAACATGAAAGATGATGGTTGGTCTACTGAAAGAGTGAAATGGTCAGATCAATTTATAGTTGTGCAGACAGTAATATACCTTCTCAAAATCTTGGCCTCGTACAGCTTCGTTTTTCTGCTTGGTTATCTGCCGAAGCTCTTTGTCCAGCTCTTTGGCTTCATCAGGGAGCTGTAACACCAACGAATCACACTCAGCAAGAACAAAGCAGTGAAGCATATTGTTTGTAGTCCGAATAATTCAGCGTTGGTTACCTGAGCGTGCCTCAGCCTAACACGTGATCCAGCTTCATCAATCAAGTCAATGGCTTTGTCAGGAAGGAAGCGGTCGCTGAGGAAGTAAAAGCAAATATAAAATTCTATTATTGTCAAATGATTGGCAAATATAAACACAAATACGTTCCGTCTTTGAGAAGAATACACTATTTTCAACAACCTAAAATTTATCATTTTTTTCATTCAGCTATAACCATATATCCTTTGACTACCATAGAAATTTTTCTTGGATTCTAGAATGTGGCAAACAGAAATTGCTCAAAATCTCTGTACAGGAAGAAGCAAAAAAGACAAGTTGCTGCAGGGGTGGGTCGGTAAATGAAATACCGACCACCCCCAGCCCACCTGAAAATCCCCGATCAGCCCACCTGAAAATCCTACAGAAATTCATGGATACGAGGGATGGAGTACGAAATTTCATGTTCAGATATGATCTATAGATCGAGAGAGATAAAAGAGAAATCCCCTCATGGGGTGGTCGGTAAATGGAATAACGACCACCGGCCCCTTTCAGGCGCCCACCTCCGCGCGCCACCCCTCGCCGTCGGGCTGGCGCGATCTGCCAGCCGCGGGGCCACAGATCCGGCGGTTAGCCGCGCAACCCTGCTCGCCTGCGTTCTGAACATCCATGGAGGCGCACATCGCGGATCGTGTGAAGCGGGATGGATGAAAGAACGCGTCGTCCATGGCACGCACGTCGGCGTAGATCGCGCCGAGGGAGCCCGGAGCTTGGCAACGTGGCGTGGCGCCGCGCCGGGGGAGCGGCGCCCCTCATTCCCTCCGATCCACTGCCGCGACGTCGTGTCGTGCACACGGGGAGCCTCGCCTCCTGTGCGGCGCTGCGGCGGCGAGAGCAGCTGCAGCCTGTAAAGTTTCCTTCACGCGGAGGCCGGGGTGTTGCTGGGTGAACCAAGCACCATTCCGATGCATAGCTGGATCTCACGAGTCTACAATCGATGCCATGGCATGGATGGCTCTGCGGTCTGTCCTGGTGATCGACTGCGCACCGAGCACCCTCCACGTACGGGGATGCCAGGCAAGGAGACGAAGAGTAGATTGAAGCAGCAGCACACGAAATCATCCCAGGCTCTATCATGATCCATACTGCCAGGGTGGCCGGCCGGCGACGACCGTCGTGAACGCACGGGCGCTGGCATGGCATGCCTAGCTCTGTAGCTCCTCACCGATGAGGCGATGACCGAACGCGCCTCAGGAAGTAGGCGAGCGCGAGCTTTACGACCCTGGACAATGCGACGATGTAGAGCCCCACGCACGACACGATGATCCACCGAAATCTAGTGCGCCGGCGAGCGCTGCCGCCGCCCGTAGCGCCTCCCTCACCGCGCAGTTCTCATGTACTCCTTGGCCCGAACGCGCCCGTGTCTGTCATGGTGTTAGGAAACGCCATCGCCAGTACAGTCTCCGGTTGGTTATCCAGTGCGCTGCAGTACTGCAGTCCATGGCCGCGGATCAGGGGGTGCAGGGCAGTGCATGGCCGGTGAAATAAACCAAAGGCCGGCCACATGAGAGATCCTAATTTCCCCAAGGCACAAGAGCTCAAAAATCCGATAAAAAATACAAACAGATGGAGCATGTACCCGGCAAGAAACATACCAAATTTCAGACGCAGGTGTCATTTGTACGGGAAGAAGCAAAAAAGAGAAGTTTCCGCAAGGGGTGGGTCGGTAAATGAAATAACGACCACCCCCCACGCCCCACCCATGCACCTGGAAGTCGCCGTTCTGCGGCGCACGGATGCGCAGAAATCCGACGAAAATTCGTGGAGACGAGGGATGGGGTGAAGAGATGGCACACGAAATTTCATGTTCAGATACGATCTGTAGGTCCAGAGAGGTAAAAGATCGAGAAATCTCTACGTGCGGGTGGTCGGTAATCGAAATAACGATCACCCCCGTGCGTGTCCCCGTCCGCCTCCAGCCGCGAAGCCAGCGTTTAGCCACGCATGCAACGCTATTCCTATACCCAGTGCTCAACCAGCCGCGTTCGTGCACGCACATCGGCGTCCGCGTCGCTGTTGGCCGCCAGGGACGGCGGCGGCGCGGGCACGATGAGTGTGTCGCGGTTGGTGGGTCCGGAGGCGGAGACAAACAAGAACGCGCCGCGCCGTGGGAGCCCGGAGCATGGCGACGCCGACGCGGCGTGGCGGCGAGGGAGCGGTAACTGCTGCGACGTGAACCCGGCGAGCCTGCAGCGCGCCGGCGGCGAGGAGCGGCTGCAGACCGTAGCGTTCCTTCATTCGCACTGAGATACGACCGCCCGCTTTGAGGGCGGCGTAGGAGCGGAAGACCCAAATTTCGTGTAAGTGGGCAATGAATGAATCGACTAATCAATCATCATGAAAATTTCAGGCTCTGACATGATCTCCAGAGGAAGAAACCGAACGGCCGCACGGGGGTGGTCGGTGAACGAAACAACGGCCACCGCCGACCCGGCCCGCAGCGTGGTCGGCTACGAATGAATGAAACGTCGTCCTCGTGGACTGTAGCGCACGGCGCCGCAAGCAGTGCCGCGGGGGCTTGGCCCTTGGCCGATGGGATCAGTTCCGTCGCGGCGCGGCCCGGCTCCCTCGCGCGCCGGCCGGGCAGGGCTTGGGAGATGGTGATGAGCGCGGGTGCTGCGTCCGTGACCGCGCCAGCGTGAGCGAGCTAGTGAGGACGATCGACGACGCCTGGCGAGGAACCGCGGCGAAACCCACGCGGTGGTGCGCGGGTGCGACGCCGTCCATGCATGACCCGCACGGCCGGTGAAACACCAGGCAGCGAGCGCGCCGCCAACACCGCGCGTGTGGCCATTGGTCCACCTCGGCCAGCCGCAGCCACGAACCCAGAGGGGTCGCGCACCCCTGGCCAGGCGCTGACCCAAACATATCTTACCAAGTATCCAAAAAAACAAACCATATATCTTACCCCCGTCCCAACTCTAGCAACCGCTTTAGAGGAAGATGAGCAACTCTAGCCGCCGGTTTAGAGGAAGATGAACAAGAGTGGTGGGGACGGACTAGAGTGTCCGATGTTCCGTCAGATGTGGGATAACTCGTTTTGAGCGGAGCACGACACACGATCCGGCTCTCGAATCCTACAATCTTAGCATCACGACTCCTCTGGTTATCAACCATGTCACAATCCGGTTGATCGAAGGCTAATCCATGCCTGTGAAAGGAAGAACATAAGTAGAACTCGAAAGAAACGCAGCTTTCAATATGAAGTGACACTGCAGATGAATGATTAAGCACGAAAGTTGGGGTTCTGCAAACCGATGACGGTGAAACTGTTCTCAACAGATTAATCTAAGCAAAACCCGAGTTTCTAAGGCGGTGGCTACTGAATTTATGATAAGAGGGGCGTCCTAGGGTTGGAGGGGCGCTCCCTAATGGACTCCGACACAATACATGGCCCAAAAGCCAAAATACGGCGACGCAATACCGAGACAGATTCTGAACGTCAACTTGTTTTGTCAATTCCCAATGACTCCGGACGAATTTTAACATGCGACCGGTGCCATTGGAAATGTTATCTTCTTAGCTTTCCATGCATATAAAGAACGTCCAAATCCGAGCCCGTATACGACCTGGTCGTCCGTTTTAGCGCTGACTGCTCCTAGACTCCAAGGTGGACTCGAAAATGATTTGTTTTGGGCCTCCACCTTGGGACTCGAATTGGATTAGCCTCAGACCTTCTTCTTGACTTAGACTCCAAGATGGACTCGAACTTAAATTTTCGAATTGGATTAGCCTCGGATATTCTTCTTGACTTGAAAAACATTGTTTTGAAAAACATTGTTGGTCTCCTTCTCCATCCCATGCACCACTCATGGACATAAATTAGATTAGCCTCGGATCTTCTTCTTGACTTGAAAAACATTGTTGGTCTCCTTCTTCTCCATCCCATGCACCACTCATGGATATATGCGTATGGGTGGCATGTTCGCATCAAAGAGGAGCAGGCGCGAGGACGCTTCTGCGACGTAATGACTTCAGTCGCGCTAATAATATTGGTGTGGGTGAAGGGATGCAGAATTTGCTTCATTCACAACTTGCCGCTAAAGAATTGGTACATAAGGTAAAGTTGCTTAAACGTGCAGCTTGCGGGCCAGAAACTTAAATAGTACAGTATACAGCTACAGCATATCCTGGCAGAGAGCCACATGCAGGAACAACAAAAAGTTTGCAAATATCAACCATCCAAAAATACTGTTCTGTATGGTCCGTCAGTATATTCTTACATTCTGGAAAATGTGAGTGTAATTCCGATCTGAACCATCAATTATAAACCTGAGTATACAGGCAGACAACTGACTTTACAAAAAAAATGTGGCAAACAGAGCATCTTCAAAACAGATGTCACACTAATTGTTCACAATTTTTGCATCTAATTTCTTCTCAGCTTCACTGATGACCTCTAGTTGTTCCAATAAAGCGGTGAGCTT
>OAMR01000454.1:507612-523397 GCA_900205405.1 Echinochloa crus-galli | reverse complement strand
GTAAGTACTCAAAGACTCTTTCCTCAAATCATAATTGAATTTTTACTACAAGAATCTTCTTTAGGACACATGTATTACCTCAACATGAGAAGGATATTCCGATATCATAATTGAATCTTTTCTACACAAATCTTTGGGCTGTGGCAGGCGCTGCCACAGCTCTTCTGTTACGTAAGGCATGAAAGGGTGAAGCAGGCGAAGACCAGTCTCCAGGCAAATCCACAGGGTATCTCTGGAGGCAGCTCTTGCCGATTCAAACTCTTGAGAATCACTGAAGAAGTAAGGTTTGATAGCTTCTATAAATACATCACATAGCTGGTACTGCCACCACGAGTATATAGCAGATGTTGCATCAGCGAATTTGTATGCTTCTAAAGAGGTAACAGTTTTGCCAATGGCCTTGTTAAGCACTGAGAGTATCCACTTGCAGATTGGCGGCATCAGCGAAACATCAATAGTTGCAGGTGGAATGTAATGATCACCCAGTTTGCCCATCGCAAAACGAATTGCATTCCATAATTTGTTGCACCACTGTCTGTACCCAACCACTCTCTTGATATCAAGATTAATCCTGTCAGCCTGAGAAACAAAAGAGATTGTAATCAAAGCTTAAATGCATGTATAATACAGAAAAAAACTCAACTGGGCACCACAGCAACCTGGGAAGTGTAAGCAATCAGTGCGAAGCGGAGGGCATCGGTACCACATTCGGCTATGCCATCAGGAAAATCTTTCTTCTTCCCTTCTTTTGCAATGTTTAATTCATTCGGATCCAGATTGCCTTCTTCCAAACGTTTCAGAAGACCTTCCAGTGACATGCCATTTATCACCTCGAGAGGATCAACGACGTTGCCAAGTGATTTTGACATCTTTCTTCCATGCGCATCACGGATCATAGGATGTAAATAAACCTGAGAAGAGAGTATGCTGTCATTGATCAGTATACAAGAGAGAAAATATACTTGACAGCCATATGAAGTGTTGAATTTTTGTAGCTCCATTATATGGTTGGCTTGCTAATTGAGTTCATCAACAACAAAAAGATAAAATTTGGAGCCACAAACAAAAGGAAAGATGGTGACTTCATGCATTTACTATAACAGAAATATAGGATGGACTCAATCGACCATGTCACCACACTCGCTAAAGGATGATGTCACCAAATATGTGAGCAGTATATGGTAAATATTAAAAGGTACAGAGTTCATTCAGAAGGAAATGTGTGGGCTGTAGAGATGAAGGGCGGAGGACATAAGCAGAGACGGATTAAAAATGGGCCGGTTCCTCATTTCAATCGACAAACTTCTGGTAACTTGATTAAACATCCGCAAAATTAAAGGCGGATTGCTCAAGCATGGATCTCTTCTTGGTCAGATTGTAGTGTTACAGAATTTAGCCACGTGAAGGGGACATAGCAATAGGTTTCGAATAGAGTACATAACAGGAATAAAATTGAAAGACTAGACTGATACAATCATATGACACAGTTTAAATAGCAGTCAAACGTAAACCGTGCTATACCTTCTGAAATGGCACATCACCACCCAACTGTAGTCCCATCATCACCATCCTTGCTACCCAAAAGAAGAGAATATCAAGTCCAGTTTCTAGTACCGAAGTAGGGTAGAAAGCACGTAGGTCTGCAGTATCCGACGGCCAACCAAGTACTGTTAAGGGGAAGAGACCAGATGAAAACCATGTGTCTAGCACATCAGGGTCTTGATCTAGCCGCAATTTCTTTCCTGGATACTTTTTCTGCGCCTCCAGGTTTGCATCGCTTTCATTTCTTGCAACTATCCAGCGGTCATTGTCAGAACCAAGGCTTTTATCCTGGTCTTCTTCTAGTGTCACATACCAGGCAGGTACACGATGTCCCCACCAAAGTTGTCTCGAGACACACCAATCACGTATATTTTCAAGCCATCTGCAAGGAAAGCAGAAATGGATGGGCACAATTTATTTCAGATTTACCTCATTCACTTGACATAATGATTGCAAGAGATCACACATCGTATGATATACCTGTACCAGTCTTGTTCATACTGCTGGGGAATAATCTCGATCTTTTTGGACCTTACAGCATCAAGGGCTGCCTTGCCCATGGAGTTGCAATTAACAAACCACTGTGGTTTTATCATGGGCTCCACTACATCATTAGTTCTTGAACAAACACCCAAGCTCATTTCATTCTTCTTCGTGTCCTTGTACAGGCCCTTAATTAGAAGTATAAGAAATGTTAATCCATTACATAAAAAAAGAAAAAAGGCCTGAATCTTAAAAAAATGATTAAACTACCAAATAAGCTATCAATGATTTCCACAGCATGAAGGATATATGTAGGACATGAGATTATAGAAAAATCATGATTATGGATAGCTGATCCCAACCTGATGCAAATAAGCTGTTTAATACTGAACTGAAAGTCATGAAAGAATTTAGACTAATGTACTCCGGATTGCTATGCTGATTACTTTTTCTTTGTACAAAGGATTACAAAATAAATAGATAGAGCATGTTTATGATATAATAGATCATGATATTTCACTGCTTACATTTTCACTCTGTTAAATCATGCATCCCATGGCAGTATAACTCATAATTAGCTATTTTCAGAGACTTTTTTTAGTAGATAGGAAAGAAAATCCAGTAATACCTTTGCCTTCAGCGCCTCAATAACGGCAACTCGAGCGGTGAATCTTGGCATTCCTTCGAACTGTGCACCTCCATTGCTGTTTATTTTTCCATCATCAGTGAAGATGTTGATGAAGTCAAGGTTATGCCGTTTCCCAACCTCAAAGTCATTTGGATCATGGGCAGGTGTAATCTGCATAACAACCAGCAAAGAATACAATTTAAGAATATAAGGAAGGTCCAAGTAGGTAAAATAAGATTATAAAAAAGTAGCCTCAGCAGCAGCTCTTACCTTCACAGCCCCTGTACCAAAAGCGGGATCGACTAACACAGCATCGCAGATTATTTTGAGTTTTCGGCCATTGAAGGGGTGGACCGCATACTTCCCATGCAGATGCTTATACCTCTTGTCCTCGGGGTGAACAGCTATTGCTGTATCGCCCAGCATTGTTTCTATTCTGGTTGTTGCTACAACAATCTCACCCAGTCCTTCCTCAAGAGGATACGCAAAAGATATCAATACACCAAACTGCACTGGATTGGCATAACCAGGGACCTTTAACATAGTTTCTTCTTTAAGATCAGTATGATCAACCTGTCCAAATAGCATTTTCCATCCAAGAATTTTATTAATCATGCATAACAATGTCTATAATATCATAAACAATATAAAGTTCCATCAACCTCAATGTCAGATATTGCAGTTCGAAGTGTGCAATCCCAGTTCACAAGGCGATAATCTCTGAAAGAAATAGGCCATTCATAAGGTGTGAAAAACTAAATTGGCAACTGAAAAACAGGAGCATAGGTCAACAATCAAGTAAAATTGATAGTGGGAAATTTTTCATTTTAACACTAGAACAAAAGGTGTGAGAAAGCTAACCTATATATCAGGCCATCCTTGTGTAACCTGACAAAAGCTTCAGTTACAGCTTCCGATCTTTGCTCATCCATTGTAAAAGCCTGTTGTACAGTTTGAAATGAAGTTACTATGCATGGTTCAAGCAAGAGTCATGTTTTTCTTAACTAAAATAAATAGGTATGTTACCTCGCGGGACCAATCAAGCGAGGCCCCAAGCCGGCGCAGTTGATTCAAAATGGTGCCACCATACTGATCTTTCCATTTCAGTACCTGTTTGTAACACGATAAAAAAGATGGAATAAGTGAATCGAACAGAAAAAATGACATCAAGTGCAGGATTAACTATTCAAACAAAACAGACAACACTTCCATTTCAGAACATATCAAACTAAGACTAAGTAATACAATGGAAGCAACTGGCTGATAAACTTAATCATGTGTCATGGGAAAAGATGCTTACTTCAGAAACAAAACTTTCACGCCCTATGTCATGCCTTGTCAGCTTCCTTTCACGCATAAGCTTCTTTTCTACAACAACCTGACATACACAAGAGCAGGATGTCAAAACAAAGCAAGTACAAAATATTGAAGTACTCAATTGTCCATCAATGTGAAGTTCAAACAAGAAGTCTAAACTACAAATGCTAGGTTAAATCATAGAAAAAATACATGCTGAAATGAGCAAACCCAAAACAATCACATTTGGCCAAAATTATACAATATTGTTTTGCTCAAGGGAATAGAAGCAACAAAAAAGCTACGTGATTTTTCTTTTTTGTGGAAAAAAAGCTATGTGATTATAAATATGGAGAAATGTTAATCCATTACATAAAAAAAGAAAAAAGGCCTGAATCTTAAAAAAATGATTAAACTACCAAATAAGCTATCAATGATTTCCACAGCATGAAGGATATATGTAGGACATGAGATTATAGAAAAATCATGATTATGGATAGCTGATCCGGAGTACATTAGTCTAAATTCTTTCATGACTTTCAGTTCAGTATTAAACAGCTTATTTGCATCAGGTTGGGATCAGCTATCCATAATCATGATTTTTCTATAATCTCATGTCCTACATATATCCTTCATGCTGTGGAAATCATTGATAGCTTATTTGGTAGTTTAATCATTTTTTTAAGATTCAGGCCTTTTTTCTTTTTTTATGTAATGGATTAACATTTCTTATACTTCTAATTAAGGGCCTGTACAAGGACACGAAGAAGAATGAAATGAGCTTGGGTGTTTGTTCAAGAACTAATGATGTAGTGGAGCCCATGATAAAACCACAGTGGTTTGTTAATTGCAACTCCATGGGCAAGGCAGCCCTTGATGCTGTAAGGTCCAAAAAGATCGAGATTATTCCCCAGCAGTATGAACAGGACTGGTACAGGTATATCATACGATGTGTGATCTCTTGCAATCATTATGTCAAGTGAATGAGGTAAATCTGAAATAAATTGTGCCCATCCATTTCTGCTTTCCTTGCAGATGGCTTGAAAATATACGTGATTGGTGTGTCTCGAGACAACTACATGTTGAAGCTTTTGGTGATTCGCTCCTGGTGGTACATCAAGTATCAAAGGTATGCCAATGTTATAATGGTTCATTAAATGCATATCTTGATAGATGTCTCGATATCATTGCTTCTTTTGATGAATTCACTATAAGACATATTCCGAGAGAAGATAATGGTAAAGCAAATACTCTGGCTCAGAAAGCATCTGGTTATGTGGTTGCAAAGAAATATTTCTATCTCCAAAAACCGATGCGAACCAAAGCCGAGGTTCTGGTTCTGGACGAACCGGTCACACCGGTTTTAGAAACCGGTCAGACCGGTTGTACTGCCAGAACCGGTCTGACCGGTTCTGAAAGCGGTCAGACCGCTTTGTCCCCTGACAAGGGCAAAAATCCTTTGGATGATGCTAATCAATCCAAAGTTGAAGATCAGGATTGGAGGGTACCCATTATTGTTTATTTGAGGGATCCTGGTCGTGGTGCAGATAAAAATATTCGGCGAACATCATTCAAATACGTTTTGCTTGGCGATGAACTCTATCGTCGAAACGCCGAAGATTTGTTGTTAAAATGTCTTGACTCGGATCAGGCCAAGGTTGCCATGGCTGAGGTTCATGAAGGTATTTGTGGTACACATCAATCGGCTCCAAAGATGAAGTGGTTACTTAGACGAGCCGGTTTTTATTGGCCTACTATGACGGCAGATTGTTTTAAGTATTACAAAGGATGTGAGGAATGTCAGAAGTTTGGTAATTTGCAATTTGTTCCTGCTGCGTTGATGCATCCTATTATTAAGCCGTGGCCGTTCCGAGGTTGGGGATTGGATTTTATTGGACAAATTAATCCTCCATCATCAAAAGGGCATCGTTTCATATTGGTTGCTACGGATTATTTTACTAAGTGGACTGAAGCGATTCCTTTGAAGAATATGACGCATCGAGAGGTGATTGAGTTTGTTACTCAAAATATTATTCATAGATTCGGTATTCCCCAAACATTGACAATGGATCAAGGTACTTCATTTATGTCTAAGGAGGTACGTGAATTCGCCGAATCCTATAGAATTAAGTTGCTCAATTCATCTCCATATTACGCTCAGGCTAATGGACAAGCCGAGTCAAGTAATAAAACTTTGATTAAATTGATCAAGAAAAAGATAGCAGAAAAACCTAGAAGATGGCATGGAGTTTTATCCGAAGCATTATGGGCTCATCGTATATCTAGACATGGTGCTACTAAAGTTACTCCTTTTGAGCTTGTTTATGGTCAAGAGGCCGTTTTACCTGTTGAGGTGAATCTGGACGCCTATAGATTGGCTAGGCAAAATGATCTTGATGCTGTTGATTACCACAATTTGATGTTGGATAATATTGATGAGGTAACCGACAAAAGATTGAAGGCTTTAAAGGAGATTGAGAGAGATAAGCTTCGGGTTGCTAGAGCTTACAACAAGAAAGTGCGAGGAAAATATTTTCAAGTTGATGAGCTTGTTTGGAAGACGATCTTGCCTATTGGAACAAAAAGTAACAAGTTTGGTAAATGGTCACCAAGTTGGGAAGGGCCTTATAGAGTTGTCAAAGTCATCTTTGGGAATTCTTACATGTTGGATACACTGAAGGGAGATCCTTTGCCTAAAGCTATCAACGGGAGATATCTGAAGAAATTCTATCCAAGTGTTTGGCAAGATGCGTAAAGATCAATGGCCGATATATTATTGAATATCGTCCTTAGTATAAATTTTTAGCTCCTGAGTTATATTTACTTGCTCGATGTCTTAATCAATGAAGCTTCTGGGCATCGTGTTGTTAGTTTCCTTGATGGTAATGCTGGATATAATCAAATCTTCATGGCCGAAGAAGCTATGCACAAAACGGCCTTTCAATGTCCGGGATTTATTGGTTTATTTGAGTGGGTGGTTATGACCTTTGGATTAAAGAATGCCGGTGCAACTTATCAAAGGGCTATGAATTTAATCTTTCGTTCTGTAATTCGAGTAGGATTAGGATTCCGAGTTTAATCCCATATTGTAACCTATTCGAAAAGGGTAAGACTTCCCGGCCTATAAATATAAAGGCTAAGGCCGATTGAGATGTATTCCAATCGAATCAAACACTTTTATCTTTACTTTTGTGTATCTCTTAAACCCTAATCTTTTCCAACCCCCATATTCTGTTCTTTGTTCGTCTCTACGGCGTTCAAGGACGTTCTAGGTGGCCTGCCGACCCTAGAGCAACCCTAGATTAGCTCGAGCTCCGACGGGGTCCCTCCCGAGCTTGGGTTTCTAGGTCTTCACGACCTCCCGACCAGAAGCGGTCTGACCGGTTCTATAGACCGGTCTGACCGGTTTGCCCCGGGAAGTCAGGAGTTGGCCGTTGTGACAGCCGTGCTGCGCGTTTGATCGATTTTCGAGTGTGTTGGCGCGCTTTTGTGTCAACAGATACATCTTGACGGTCGTGACAAAGAAATAGTTTTGAGAACAACTTGTACTTGGACGACGTCAAAATGAGTTTGCTGAGAAGTGAAGACAACCTGGTGTATGTCCGGGGCACCAAATGCCTATGACATTTATACAGTTGTTCAAAGGGGAAAAAAAAGAAGAAGCAAAACTGTTGCTTTTGGCCAGTTGCACTTGTGCAGGCGAATGGAAAAAAAATCGGCCAAATTTCACCAAAATTTCCGGAATATCGCTTTTATCGGTGAGTAGCAAAATATAAGAAAATACCAATATAGCATTATTTTTTTGTTTTTTAGCGCAAAGTTAAATAATTTTTTAAAAAAGAAAATGCTACAGTGAAATTTCTGAAATTTTGTTTTTATCTATCACCTCCGAAATTTCCCGAAAACGGGAATAAGACTGCAATCAACAGGTCATTCAAGAGAACAGAACAAGAATGAAAGGAAAGCCTATGCATATCCATATATAAACTTTATTCAGACAGCAATATGACTGTCTTGGTCACTCATTATTTAATCTGTTACAATGGAAAGTAGCACACCCTTGCAACGCATGCGCAATGGAAAGCCTTTCACTGCGATGGAAAGTAGTACACCCTTATTACAGTGGTGAGTGACGGACTGTGACTGTTCATAGTTTCACACCCTTTACTCTGAGGGTCTATAAATTAAGAGCAGTGTGCAATGAGCCATCTACTGAGCATCCGCAGATACCCAGAGCAGGTAGTTTTCTGGCATGAAATGGCAGATCTCATCGCCACGGGTGGCGTTAAGCATTTCAAAGTACCTTTGGTCCCAAATGGCTGTGTTTTTGTGGCAAACGGCGACAGCGGTTGCGGAACCCTTTGCACCGGCTTCTCCAATCAGTTCCATGCTCAGGGCTTCTACGTTCTCTGGCTTGTGGCAGAACCGGACCACAAAAGGGTAAGGCATCGGGTGGCACGGCACGAGGGCAGCTCCAGGAGCCCCGATGCGCTTGATGCCGTTCGCCGCGACGAGGTATCTGCTTGGTTCGTTGCCGTGGACAATGGAGACCACACGGCGCAGGTGGCTTGTCCCCAGGGCGGCCGCGGCGAACTCGGCTGCTGCCTCAGCCGAAGTAGCGCAGGTGTGGGGTTGGCCAAAACTTTCCTCGCAAGTACGGAGTGTGGACGCGACCTGCGCAGCCATCTTGGATCCACTGGGAATGCTGAACAAAGCTAAAATATCGTCGAGGTGACCGTACCCGAAAGGGGCCACGTCAGAATTGACCTTGGACATGAATTCCCTGGGGCTTGTCGATCCATTGGTGGCAAGCTTCGTGCCTTGCGGTAATGTTGCACCTGGGTACAGACTCGTGCGCAGGAAGAGCATTCCCTTCTGGACATGTAAACCATGACCAGGCGCTGGCGCAGCTGTGTGAACAAAACGATGGCTCAATTATTAGAAACTGAATCGGAATATAGACTGCACATCTGAAGATATAACTTTACTCTATGAGTAGAAAAATAATAACGTGATTCTTGGATATGCAGCTTTTGTGGTACTGAAGGCATATACCTCTCTCAGTCACAGGTGGAGCCACTGGAGGACTATCGTTGTTATCCCACTTTACGGGATATGCAGCTTCCGGAAGAATTGATCCATCCGTATCTTCCTTAAGTGCATTTACTGTACGTATATAATGTTCATACATAAAAAATAATAAGATCAATTTTACTTTTCTTTTGGGAAAAATCATAAGATCACTTTCACTTGTGAAATTATTTGTACGTAGGATTAGGATTCCGAGTTTAATCCCATATTGTAACCTATTCGAAAGGGGTAAGACTTCCCCGGCCTATAAATATAAAGGCTAGACGGCCGATTGAGGTATTCCCAATCGAATCAAACACTTTTATCTTCTATTTTTGTATCCTTCAAACCCTAATCTTTTCCAACCCCCATATTCTGTTCTTTGTTCGTCTCTACGGCGTTCAAGGGCGTTCTAGGTGGCCTGCCGACCCTAGAGCAACCCTAGATTGGCTCGAGCTCCGACGGGGTCCCTCCCGAGCTTGGGTTTCTAGTTCTTCACGACCCCCCGGCCAACACATCCCACGCCACTTGATAGAAGCAAAAACGCAAACTAGCACCATCTATGCGAACGCGAGTCGCGAGATAAGGTGAGGTAAGTTAGTACACGAACCTTCTCCTCCGCAACCTTCTCCGCCCCCTGCGCCCCGGGCTGCTGCGCAAAAGCACACCCAAATCAGCCCCACAAGCAGAGAGAAGAGATTCCCACGACCCTGAGGAGAAGGGCGGGTTGCTCGATCCGCGCTCCAATTGCTTACCTTGTCCATGCTTCAGAGTTCAGATCAATCCAGCGGTTTGGCACTTCTCTCCACCGCCGGCCGTAGATTGGATGGAACGCGGAAGACGGCGGAGCGAGCAGGACAAGGGAAGGGGAGGCTAGGGTTCTGTGGGTTTTTTCCGGTTTGGATACCTGCGCAGCCGGAGCCCGGAGTAGGAGTCGGAGAGAACGAGACGACGACGGCGTGACTGCGACGGCCAAGTGCGGCAACCGGCGAGCCGGCGAAGAGCGAGAGAGAGCACGCGGCGACCTCGAGAGCGAGACACAGGAGGCGGCGAGCCGCGCAGAGGACGAGCGCGAGAGAGAGGAGCGCCGCCGAGACGCGCAGGCGGCGAGCGGCGAGCCGGCGACCTCGAGTTCGAGAGACGGAGAGTGGGAGAGAGACCGAGAGGCGAGAGCGAGAGAGGAGCGGCTGGGGTAGGGTTTGGAACGAGTAGAGGACTCTACCTCCGAGTGACGTCCTTCTGCGCATCACCGTTGCTTCCACATCCAACGACAAGGAAGACAAGCGCAGTCAATTCTCGGCCCACAAACAACTATGCGGCCCAATCCAACATATGTGAAGACGCAAAGGCTACTCACACTCTCGGACATGGCCGCCGGAACTCTACCTGATACGAGATTTTTATCTTTTTTACCGTCAAAGCGTTGGGCTTCTCTAAAATGACCACGAAACCGTGGGCTTCTCTAAAATAAAAACAAAACCTTTGTCCATACACTAGAATGACCAAACTCAACTTTTACCACCGGATCTGATCAGATTGCCTCTCATCTTTTTCCTCTCTCTCCATCCCCTCCCCACCGCCGGTCCTTTTCTTTCTAGACGGGCGACAGTCCGATCTTATAATTCAGCTCATTTCGTACTTCAGTAAAATTGCTGTTGAGTATGATATAATTACCCTTTTCCGGCCATCCAATTACTGATTAACCATTTGGGCAAAACAAAGAGAACACAACAGGGAAATGAGTATAATAGCAATGCAAGACAGAACTTGATTGATACCTTTTGATCTTTTTTCAGCTTCCTTTCTAACTCTTTCTCGTCAAGTTGCTGCATGAATCGACAAGGAGTGAATAGAATGAGTAACCATTTTAAAATTTCTCTGCATTGCTGAATTCCAAAAAAGAACTGTGAAAATGCAGTTCAGACTGCACCGGTGCAAACCACAAAGTAGCTCCCTGAGGCACTTTAGCATTATACTATGGAAGGTACACAAATTGCTACTCCATACTGCTCGTGCATTTCTTCAGGCACCATTAACATAAACTACTGGTAGCATGCATCATGCAGCTCAAAACAAACTGCTGATTCAGACATCTCAGAAAACCAACAGTTTAATTCAGAGGCTACATATATTACAGTTTCGGGAACACGATCTAGGCAAAGCAGTCATGGAGGACAGACCCTACGGCCGAAGTGCAATTCAATTTCCAATCTCACACATCCCACGCCACTTGATAGAAGCAAAAACGCAAACTAGCACCATCTATGCGAACGCAAGATAAGGTGAGGTAAGTTAGTACACGAACCTTCTCCTCCGCAACCTTCTCCGCCCCCTGCGCCCCGGGCTGCTGCGCAAAAGCACACCCAAATCAGCCCCACAAGCAGAGAGAAGAGATTCCCACGACCCTGAGGAGAAGGGCGGGTTGCTCGATCCGCGCTCCAATTGCTTACCTTGTCCATGCTTCAGAGTTCAGATCAATCCAGCGGTTTGGCACTTCTCTCCACCGCGAGCCGGCGAAGAGCAAGAGAGAGGGAGCCGGCAACCGCGAGAGCGAGAGAGCGCACGCGGCGACCGCGAGAGCGAGACACAGGAGGCGGCGAGCCGCGCAGAGGACGAGCGCGAGAGAGAGGAGCGCCGCCGAGACGCGCAGGCGGCGAGCGGCGAGCCGGCGACCTCGAGTTCGAGAGACGGAGAGTGGGAGAGAGACCGAGAGGCGAGAGCGAGAGAGGAGCGGCTGGGGTAGGGTTTGGAACGAGTAGAGGACTCTACCTCCGAGGGACGTCCTTCTGCGCATCACCGTTGCTTCCACATCCAACGACAAGGAAGACAAGCGCAGTCAATTCTCGGCCCACAAACAACTATGCGGCCCAATCCAACATATCTGAAGACGCAAAGGCTACTCACACTCTCGGACATGGCCACCGGAACTCTACATGAGATGAAAGCGGAAAAGGTATCTGCAATTTGTGGGGGAAATTTCGTGTACAAAAGGATAGATAAACTTGCTGTACATAAAAGAAAGGTTCAGAAGAGACTCCAAACAAATATATCTGAGCAGAAGTTTCTGTTGTTGTGCTGTACAGACAGTCGCCATTAATTTGCAAGCAACCGAGCTGAGAGCTTGGAGAAAATCCCGAGCTTCGCTTTCGCACCGTTCAGGCTCGTCCGTCTGGCCGGTGCTCAGCAGAAACGGCACGCTGAGGGCGAGAGCGAGCCAGTGCTCACCGGGGACTGATGGGGTTGCTAAGCTCGTCAGCACGACGCTCTCGTTCGTCCGCAGCGTTGTGGCTGTAGGCTATGCGGAGCCATGAGGGTCCGAGTGGAGAAGAAGGATAGCTAGGTGTGAGCTTATTTTGGGCCATGGACGGGATTCGTACGCCCTTGGTGCTTATCGGATGGATGATGAGTGCAGTGCGTTGGATGAGAGATCGACGTCCTAGCACGTCCTACGTCCCTCGCCCGCCCACAGTACGGCCGCCCCCGGCCCCAGCGCGGCCCGCTCGCTCCGGCTGCCCCAAGCGCGACGGACGGCGCTCCCTGGACGGCCTCCCCCACCGCTGCAACTCCGGATGCGCCGCTGGACTCCTACCAGGTGCCGGAGCCCCCTACTGTCACGTCGCCCATCGATGCGCCCGCGTGGAGAGAGGAAGAAGAGAGGGGGAGCACGAGGAAGAAGATGAGGGGCAATCTGGTCAGATCCGGTGGTAAAAGTTGAGTTTGGTCATTCTAGCGTATGGACAACGGTTTCGTGGTCACTTTAGAGAAGCCCACGGTTTCGTGGACATTTTAGAGAAGCCAGCGCTTTGGTGGTCAATCTCACATGATATGGAAGCGGAAAAGGTATCTGCAATTTGTGGTGAAATTTCGTGAACAAAAGGACAGATAAACTTGCTGTACATAAAAGAAAGGTTCAGAAGAGACTCCAAACAAATATATCTGAGCAGAAGTTTCTGTTGTTGTGCTGTGCAGACAGTCGCCATTAATTTGCAAGCAACCGAGCTGAGAGCTTGGAGAAAATCCCGAGCTTCGCTTTCGCACCGTTCAGGCTCGTCCGTCTGGCCGGTGCTCAGCAGAAACGGCACGCTGAGGGCGAGAGCGAGCCAGTGCTCACTGGGGACTGATGGGGTTGCTGAGTAACCATTTTAAAATTTCTCTGCATTGCTGAATTCCAAAAAAGAACTGTGAAAATGCAGTTCAGACTGCACCGGTGCAAACCACAAAGTAGCTCCCTGAGGCACTTTAGCATTATACTATGGAAGGTACACAAATTGCTACTCCATACTGCTCGTGCATTTCTTCAGGCACCATTAACATAAACTACTGGTAGCATGCATCATGCAGCTCAAAACAAACTGCTGATTCAGACATCTCAGAAAACCAACAGTTTAATTCAGAGGCTACATATATTACAGTTTCGGGAACACGATCTAGGCAAAGCAGTCATGGAGGACAGACCCTACGGCCGAAGTGCAATTCAATTTCCAATCTCACACATCCCACGCCACTTGATAGAAGCAAAAACGCAAACTAGCACCATCTATGCGAACGCAAGATAAGGTGAGGTAAGTTAGTACACGAACCTTCTCCTCCGCAACCTTCTCCGCCGCCTGCGCCCCGGGCTGCTGCGCAAAAGCACACCCAAATCAGCCCCACAAGCAGAGAGAAGAGATTCCCACGACCCTGAGGAGAAGGGCGGGTTGCTCGATCCGCGCTCCCATTGCTTACCTTGTCCATGCTTCAGAGTTCAGATCAATCCAGCGGTTTGGCACTTCTCTCCACCGCGAGCCGGCGAAGAGCAAGAGAGAGGGAGCCGGCAACCGCGAGAGCGAGAGAGCGCACGCGGCGACCGCGAGAGCGAGACACAGGAGGCGGCGAGCCGCGCAGAGGACGAGCGCGAGAGAGAGGAGCGCCGCCGAGACGCGCAGGCGGCGAGCGGCGAGCCGGCGACCTCGAGTTCGAGAGACGGAGAGTGGGAGAGAGACCGAGAGGCGAGAGCGAGAGAGGAGCGGCTGGGGTAGGGTTTGGAACGAGTAGAGGACTCTACCTCCGAGGGACGTCCTTCTGCGCATCACCGTTGCTTCCACATCCAACGACAAGGAAGACAAGCGCAGTCAATTCTCGGCCCACAAACAACTATGCGGCCCAATCCAACATATCTGAAGACGCAAAGGCTACTCACACTCTCGGACATGGCCACCGGAACTCTACATGAGATGAAAGCGGAAAAGGTATCTGCAATTTGTGGGGGAAATTTCGTGTACAAAAGGATAGATAAACTTGCTGTACATAAAAGAAAGGTTCAGAAGAGACTCCAAACAAATATATCTGAGCAGAAGTTTCTGTTGTTGTGCTGTACAGACAGTCGCCATTAATTTGCAAGCAACCGAGCTGAGAGCTTGGAGAAAATCCCGAGCTTCGCTTTCGCACCGTTCAGGCTCGTCCGTCTGGCCGGTGCTCAGCAGAAACGGCACGCTGAGGGCGAGAGCGAGCCAGTGCTCACCGGGGACTGATGGGGTTGCTAAGCTCGTCAGCACGACGCTCTCGTTCGTCCGCAGCGTTGTGGCTGTAGGCTATGCGGAGCCATGAGGGTCCGAGTGGAGAAGAAGGATAGCTAGGTGTGAGCTTATTTTGGGCCATGGACGGGATTCGTACGCCCTTGGTGCTTATCGGATGGATGATGAGTGCAGTGCGTTGGATGAGAGATCGACGTCCTAGCACGTCCTACGTCCCTCGGAGGTAAATCCTCTTACTGCAGAGGATCTGGTTCCTAGGGTTTGGGGAGCGCCGGAGCGGCCGACCGCGGCTTTATACCATCGGCCGTCGGCTTGGTGGGCTGGGCTGAGCCTCCCTCGCTTCCGGGCCACTGTCGGGTCGGGGGTCAGCGACCGTGACGGGCCGGGCCGCCCGCCATGCTGGGTGGCAGCCCACACCCAGGCACGAAGGTCGGGCCGGACCAGCACGTGCATGAATCGCTGCGAGCCGGGCCTGGTTTGGGCCAGGCCAAAATCGCGGTCTTTCGGGCGGGCTGCTGGGCTGCAGGCTTTCTGAACAACTATACTTATCATCAATGATTTGGTGGACTGTGATGAAGTCAGACTATTCATGACGTATGGAGAGACCGGCTCCAGGAAGACCCAAACATGGTAGCGCGTGCGGGTGTTGGTGTCCAGAGTGCATGCGTGTGAATAAGATTGGTCAAGTATACGTACAAAGCAAAATCCCGTAGCTGCAATAATCAGACTCGTGGAGGACCACGTGACAGTGTACAAGACCAAGAAGAAAAATAGAAGTAAAGCAATGCTCGTGGATGCATGCTCATATATAGTTATGCATGTGTGGTGTGTTGTCTTCTTATTACCTTTTTTCTTCAAGTGGAGATGAACACATGGTGGTCAGATAAAAGGGATTGGTTGCAGTATGAGATGCATGTATTGGGGTACGAAACAGATTTTTGTTTCTTTCCTTTGCTCAATCAAATGTGGCTTTCTCGGACTCGGTGTAGTGTAGCAATTGACCATGGCCCCACACGGTGCATGGCTATTTGGCGGCGTTCGTCACGGAAAGAAAAAATCCTGCGGAACAAGAAAAGGAAACAAAAGACAGGTGAGTCCGTTCCTTGCGGGCTGAGCCGGATTCCGCTGCGTCACTTTGCGTCACTTTAACAAGTGGTATCAGAGCTGAAGGTCGGAAAACCTCTTGATTAGAGTGGCGTAGCGGATTGGGGCCCGGCCCGCTATACCCACTCTAACAAGTGGTATCAGAGCCG
>OAMR01000454.1:483430-506739 GCA_900205405.1 Echinochloa crus-galli | reverse complement strand
GTAAATTGAGCCTTTGAGATGTGTATAAGAGACAGGACCAAGTGCTCATGTGGCAACTAGCTAGTGTTCTGAAGGACTCTCCCTAAAGAATGGAAGAAGTGAGGACACGCTTAAGTCTATAATACTAATTGGAATGATTTACCACCAAGTATGTCTTCCCTCCTTGTAATATTTCCCTTCAGATTTTCTGTTTCTGTAGGCTAACCTGGATCATGCATCACTTAATTCATTTGGTTAATTTCTTTTTTGTTCTTCCACTCTGGAGCTGGAGCTGGATTGAGGTTAGCAACATATTGCTATCATTTGGTCCAATCAGTTTTGAAGGTTTTGCATGATTACAGGATGAAGTCCTTTGTTAATGATCAATCAAACTGATCACATGACTGAAGTTGACTTCAAGAGTCATACCACGATGCACAGAAATGGTACAGAATAACCATGCAGAATCTTGGAGATTGGTTAATGACGTTAACCACATTATTTTTTATTGAGTGCTGGCGGCTATGGCTCATCTGTGCTGGCGGGATGCCCAGCCATGCTGGCGGGCGCCACCTGCCAGCACAAAGAGAGTTGCTGGCGGGTCGGAAAACCGCCAGCACATATGCATTTTGACCATCAGCACAAACGCTTTCTCTGGACTATTAGCCCGTTGATCACCACTTGAGGAGTAGTTAGATTAATCGATACACAACATACATATGCCACGGCTTTTAGGAGTGGATCTCGGATAGATGGATCTATGTGTGCAACTGCTGAAGTGGCAAGTTATTCAGCTTGCTCGGCAAGCTGCACACTGGGGCTGCGGCTGCAGCAATATGCTAGCAGCCTCTACAGGAGCTGCAGCCCCGGCCAGCAGCTGTTGCAGCCTCTCTGTTCTTACCTAGTTCATGCATCTCGGTTTGATCCATGGGGTGAAATAATAGTTGCATTGCATATAGAAGGAAGTCCAAGGACTGAGGAAATCTTGGAACTGTGTCTAGATATTATTTTACTGGACTACTCATCAATTCACTGCTCATGTATTGCATAAGTGAAAAGACCGTCTTAGACCCTTACACTAGTACAGAAATGGTTTGTGCTGGCGGTGGCAAATATTTAGGTGGCCAAGGTATCAACAGGGACAAACCGGTCAGACCGCTTCTGGAAACCGGTCAGACCGGTTTGGGTCTGAACAGCGCCGACCGAGCCAAACCGGTCAGACCGCTTCTGGGAACCGGTCAGACCGGTTTGCGTCTGGACAGTGGCTTCAAGACCGAATTGATCATCATCGAGCTCATTCGGCCGGCATGTTCGAAGCTATTGAAGATCTTGGTGATATGGACAAATTGGGTCAGGGTTTTACATCGGCCGATCCTTTAGAAAAAATAGATATTGGTGATGGTACTATTCCTAGGCCTACTTTTGTAAACAAGAATTTATCGGCTGAGTTTAAAGCCGAATTAATAAATTTGTTGAAGGAGTATGTCGATTGTTTTGCTTGGGAGTACCGTGAGATGCCTGGTTTAAGTCGTGACTTAGTTGAGCATCGTTTACCAATAAAAGCCGGTTTTAGACCTTTTAAACAATCGGCTAGACGTTTTAATCCCGCTATTTATGACCGAATAAAAGAAGAGGTTAATCGTTTATTAGATGCTGGTTTTATTCGGACTTGTCGTTATGCGGAGTGGATTTCTAATATTGTTCCCGTTGAAAAGAAAGATTCGGGAAAACTTAGAGTTTGCATTGATTTTAGAGATCTTAATAAAGCCACTCCAAAAGATTCATATCCTATGCTTATAGCCGATGTTTTAATCAATGAAGGTTCTGGGCATCGTGTTGTTAGTTTTCTTGATGGTAATGCCGGATATAATCAAATCTTCATGGCCGAAGAGGATATGCACAAAACGGCCTTTCAATGTCCGGGATTTATTGGTTTATTTGAGTGGGTGGTTATGACCTTTGGATTAAAGAATGCCGGTGCAACTTATCAAAGGGCTATGAATTTAATCTTTCATGATTTGCTTGGAGTTATTGTGGAAGTGTATATTGATGATATTGTAGTTAAATCGGATGGCTTGGATTCTCATTTAGCCGATTTGAGACTTGCTCTTGAAAGGATGCGACGGTATGGTTTAAAGATGAATCCACTCAAATGTGCTTTTGGTGTTTCGGCTGGGAAGTTTCTTGGGTTTATTATTCATGAGAACGGCATAGGAGTTGATCCCAAGAGAATTGAAGCTATGAAGAAAGTCGAAGCTCCTACTTGCAAGAAAGATTTGCAAAAGTTTCTAGGCAGGGTAAATTTCTTGAGAAGATTTATAATTAACTTGTCTGGAAAGGTTGATGCTTTTACTCCTTTACTTCGGTTAAAGAATGAAGCCGATTTTACTTGGGGGGCAAAACAGCAAGAAGCTTTTGATAAGATCAAAGAGTATTTGTCTTCACCACGGGTGCTTAGGGCGCCTAAGAGAGGGGTTCCGTTCAGACTTTATGTGGCATCTAAAGATAGAGTTATTGAAGCTGTTTTGACCCAAGAAATTGATGCTAAAGAATATGTGATTGCTTATATAAGCCGACGGCTCATCGATGCAAAAACGAGGTATACTTTCATTGAGAAGTTATGCTTGTCATTATATAATGCTTGTACTCAATTGAGGCAGGCTATGAGTCTAGAACTTAAATTTAAAAATGCAAAAGAATCTGCTAAACCTCATCGTTCGAACGTGCATGTTGTTGATAATGATTCTGATAGTTCGGACGATGATAAAGAAATTTATGCTGCTGAATTTGTTTGGTCATCAAAAAGTAAACCTGGTTCTTGTCCTTCATTGAAGCCGATTCAGAAAAATCGGCAAGAAGAAAAATTTACTTTTGATGTAGCCAAATGTTATCGTGTTTTTGATGAATTGCTTAAGAATGGCTTTGTTAAACTTTCTCATGCAATTCCACCAGCCGATCAATTGAAAAATCGTGCATATTGTAAGTGGCATAATTCCTTTTCTCACGCAACGAATGATTGCAATGTTTTTCGCCGACGGGGTCCCTCCCGAGCTTGGGTTTCTAGGTCTTCACGACCTCCCGACCAGAAGCGGTCTGACCGGTTCTATAGACCGGTCTGACCGGTTTGCCCCGGGAAGTCAGGAGTTGGCCGTTGTGACAGCCGTGCTGCGCGTTTGATCGATTTTCGAGTGTGTTGGCGCGCTTTTGTGTCAACAGATACATCTTGACGGTCGTGACAAAGAAATAGTTTTGAGAACAACTTGTACTTGGACGACGTCAAAATGAGTTTGCTGAGAAGTGAAGACAACCTGGTGTATGTCCGGGGCACCAAATGCCTATGACATTTATACAGTTGTTCAAAGGGGAAAAAAAAGAAGAAGCAAAACTGTTGCTTTTGGCCAGTTGCACTTGTGCAGGCGAATGGAAAAAAAATCGGCCAAATTTCACCAAAATTTCCGGAATATCGCTTTTATCGGTGAGTAGCAAAATATAAGAAAATACCAATATAGCATTATTTTTTTGTTTTTTAGCGCAAAGTTAAATAATTTTTTAAAAAAGAAAATGCTACAGTGAAATTTCTGAAATTTTGTTTTTATCTATCACCTCCGAAATTTCCCGAAAACGGGAATAAGACTGCAATCAACAGGTCATTCAAGAGAACAGAACAAGAATGAAAGGAAAGCCTATGCATATCCATATATAAACTTTATTCAGACAGCAATATGACTGTCTTGGTCACTCATTATTTAATCTGTTACAATGGAAAGTAGCACACCCTTGCAACGCATGCGCAATGGAAAGCCTTTCACTGCGATGGAAAGTAGTACACCCTTATTACAGTGGTGAGTGACGGACTGTGACTGTTCATAGTTTCACACCCTTTACTCTGAGGGTCTATAAATTAAGAGCAGTGTGCAATGAGCCATCTACTGAGCATCCGCAGATACCCAGAGCAGGTAGTTTTCTGGCATGAAATGGCAGATCTCATCGCCACGGGTGGCGTTAAGCATTTCAAAGTACCTTTGGTCCCAAATGGCTGTGTTTTTGTGGCAAACGGCGACAGCGGTTGCGGAACCCTTTGCACCGGCTTCTCCAATCAGTTCCATGCTCAGGGCTTCTACGTTCTCTGGCTTGTGGCAGAACCGGACCACAAAAGGGTAAGGCATCGGGTGGCACGGCACGAGGGCAGCTCCAGGAGCCCCGATGCGCTTGATGCCGTTCGCCGCGACGAGGTATCTGCTTGGTTCGTTGCCGTGGACAATGGAGACCACACGGCGCAGGTGGCTTGTCCCCAGGGCGGCCGCGGCGAACTCGGCTGCTGCCTCAGCCGAAGTAGCGCAGGTGTGGGGTTGGCCAAAACTTTCCTCGCAAGTACGGAGTGTGGACGCGACCTGCGCAGCCATCTTGGATCCACTGGGAATGCTGAACAAAGCTAAAATATCGTCGAGGTGACCGTACCCGAAAGGGGCCACGTCAGAATTGACCTTGGACATGAATTCCCTGGGGCTTGTCGATCCATTGGTGGCAAGCTTCGTGCCTTGCGGTAATGTTGCACCTGGGTACAGACTCGTGCGCAGGAAGAGCATTCCCTTCTGGACATGTAAACCATGACCAGGCGCTGGCGCAGCTGTGTGAACAAAACGATGGCTCAATTATTAGAAACTGAATCGGAATATAGACTGCACATCTGAAGATATAACTTTACTCTATGAGTAGAAAAATAATAACGTGATTCTTGGATATGCAGCTTTTGTGGTACTGAAGGCATATACCTCTCTCAGTCACAGGTGGAGCCACTGGAGGACTATCGTTGTTATCCCACTTTACGGGATATGCAGCTTCCGGAAGAATTGATCCATCCGTATCTTCCTTAAGTGCATTTACTGTACGTATATAATGTTCATACATAAAAAATAATAAGATCAATTTTACTTTTCTTTTGGGAAAAATCATAAGATCACTTTCACTTGTGAAATTATTTGTACGTAGGATTAGGATTCCGAGTTTAATCCCATATTGTAACCTATTCGAAAGGGGTAAGACTTCCCCGGCCTATAAATATAAAGGCTAGACGGCCGATTGAGGTATTCCCAATCGAATCAAACACTTTTATCTTTACTTTTGTGTATCTCTCAAACCCTAATCTTTTCCAACCTCCATATTCTGTTCTTTGCTCGTCTCTACGGCGTTCAAAGGCGTTCTAGATTGGCTCGAGCTCCGACGGGGTCCCTCCCGAGCTTGGGTTTCTAGGTCTTCACGACCCCCCGGCCAAAAGCGGTCAGACCGGTTCTTAAGACCGGTCAGACCGGTTTGCCCCGGGTGATCAGGAGTTGGCCGTTGTGACGGCCGTGCTGCGCGTTTGATCGATCTCGAGTGTGTTGGTACGTTTTCGTGTCAACACTAAGCTCGTCAGCGCGACGCTCTCCTTCGTCCGCAGCGTTGTGGCTGTAGGCTATGCGGAGCCATGAGGGTCCGAGTGGAGAAGAAGGATAGCTAGGTGTGAGCTTATTTTGGGCCATGGACAGGATTCGTTCGCCCTTGGTGCTTATCGGATGGATGATGAGTGCAGTGCGTTGGATGAGAGATCGACGTCCTAGCACGTCCTACGTCCCTCGGAGGTAAATCCTCTTACTGCAGAGGATCTGGTTCCTAGGGTTTGGGGAGCGCCGGAGCGGCCGACCGCGGCTTTATACCATCGGCCGTCGGCTTGGTGGGCTGGGCTGAGCCTCCCTCGCTTCCGGGCCACTGTCGGGTCGGGGGTCAGCGACCGTGACGGGCCGGGCCGCCCGCCATGCTGGGTGGCAGCCCACACCCAGGCACGAAGGTCGGGCCGGACCAGCACGTGCATGAATCGCTGCGAGCCGGGCCTGGTTTGGGCCAGGCCAAAATCGCGGTCTTTCGGGCGGGCTGCTGGGCTGCAGGCTTTCTGAACAACTATACTTATCATCAATGATTTGGTGGACTGTGATGAAGTCAGACTATTCATGACGTATGGAGAGACCGGCTCCAGGAAGACCCAAACATGGTAGCGCGTGCGGGTGTTGGTGTCCAGAGTGCATGCGTGTGAATAAGATTGGTCAAGTATACGTACAAAGCAAAATCCCGTAGCTGCAATAATCAGACTCGTGGAGGACCACGTGATAGTGTACAAGACCAAGAAGAAAAATAGAAGTAAAGCAATGCTCGTGGATGCATGCTCATATATAGTTATGCATGTGTGGTGTGTTGTCTTCTTATTACCTTTTTTCTTCAAGTGGAGATGAACACATGGTGGTCAGATAAAAGGGATTGGTTGCAGTATGAGATGCATGTATTGGGGTACGAAACAGATTTTTGTTTCTTTCCTTTGCTCAATCAAATGTGGCTTTCTCGGACTCGGTGTAGTGTAGCAATTGACCATGGCCCCACACGGTGCATGGCTATTTGGCGGCGTTCGTCACGGAAAGAAAAAATCCTGCGGAACAAGAAAAGGAAACAAAAGACAGGTGAGTCCGTTCCTTGCGGGCTGAGCCGGATTCCGCTGCGTCACTTTGCGTCACTTTAACAAGTGGTATCAGAGCTGAAGGTCGGAAAACCTCTTGATTAGAGTGGCGTAGCGGATTGGGGCCCGGCCCGCTATACCCACTCTAACAAGTGGTATCAGAGCCGAAGGTCTGTAAACCTGCGGGCCGGGCCGGATTCCGCTGTGGCACTCTAATAAGTGGTATTAGAGCCGAAGTTCGGAAAATCTGGAACATCTCAGGGGTCACACGGTGACGGGGGAGCCCGTGAATGTCTCCGGAGGGTCACACGGGTGTTGTGACTGGAGAGTTGGACTCGGGGCCTGGGATAACATCTTCCGGAAGATCACATGGGTGTATGTGATGGAAGAGTTGGGCCCAATGTGTGACCGAGGGATTGTTAGGTTTAGTCCCATATCGGAAATTGATGGGGGTGGAGCACGATATATAAGACGGGGGCAGCCCTCACCTATCAGACTAGTCTTTTGGGTTGAGTTAGGCCTGGGCCTTTGATTGGTTGTGGCTCCGGTGGACCTGGGCTCGATGGGGCGTCGGCTCATGCGTATAGCGGGCCGGGCCGAAATCCGCTGCGCCACTCTAACAGCTTTGCAGTAGCAGCTTGGTGGCTTGGTTGGGTTCGCATAATGGTTCGATGATAACAGCTGGGTTCGAAAAGATAGTCCGCAGCGAGAGTGGACAATCTAGCGATCGGCGAGCCACGTTGGTCGGATCAGCGTATAGCGACCAGAAGTGTCGTGCGGGAGTATAGCAAGGTTATGCGTATAATGGAGCTATAGAGCATGACAGGGCGTTGTGGAAGCTGATGAAAATTGCAACAGGCGAAGGACGAGAAACAGTGGCCGACAGACCAGACCTCGAGCGCTGTTGTGTGCTCGTTGGCAGCGAGCGGAGGCTATCGATAGTGTTCAACCATGGTGCACACGGCGACTGAGAAGAGTTCACTAGCGGATCAGTGGGTGCTCAGAAGCGGCGGAGTCAAGTGGTAGGCTGACATGGTCGAGGTGTGGAGCAGTTCACTGGTGGGCCGAATAGTTCGAGGGACACAAGGCGAACAGTTCATGATGGCTGGCGGAGAGTTCACTTGGATGGTGAACATACGATGGTGCATGGCGGAGAGACTGGTGGCACCAGACTAGTTAGACCGCGGTTCAGATGTGACAACAGGATCAGCGACGGCGACATAGGAGCGTGATGGTTGATGGGTAACAGTTCTCTGTGGCATGGTGACATGCGACACGAGCTCAGGATGCAGGTTTGCATGAGAGGAGTTTGCGTTCTTCCAAATCAGTAAAGGTGTGAGTCGATTCGAGTTGCATGTGCGAGGTTCTGAAGCGTGAATCGAAGGGCACGAAGAAGCTTCAAGGGCTGGACTGGAAGGAAGTATAGATTGTGGATATCTGTACTTGCAACTGGAGTAATCTGGTTGGTCATGGTTGCAGGAGACTACGGTGTAAGACGTCAGGCGTAGTATGGCAATGGAAACGAAGAGCAAGGCTTATCTGGTAGTTTCAATATTTGACTCAAATAGCGATAGTAAGATTCTCAATATCATGTGATGATAGAAAGAGAAGAGTGCATAGTTGCAGGTGGAGTCATGGAGTTTGGAATTGCAGGGATAGCGGTGTTTTTTCAGGCGGTGAGTTTGAGAAGTCAAGCTCATCGGGCAGCTCATGTTGAGCGGCAAAAGCAACAACTCAAGTCTGCAGGGGAAACAAATCTTTGGAACCTTGACCGATTCTTGAGCTGCTCTGTTATGCTGCGACATCCCGATGGATTGAACTTGAACCTCCCATGTTATTGTATAAAGATTACTTACATGAAACTTTTACGTCCCTGACAACATTTTCTGTTGCTTCTTCTTGCTTGCACAGACACGGGATCCAAGACGAAGCGCTGGACGACAGTGGTCGTTGTGGTTATCGTCGTTGTGGTCGTATCGGGAGCATGCGTCCTTCTGCTGTGGAAATGCAGGAGGAGAATCAAAGGTGAGGGAGCAGTGTTCATATCCGAGATAATTTTAAATCCTCCGTGTAATGGAGTTAATTAAATCACGATTCTCAGTCAATTTCACCCTGAGTCCATTACTCATCATGCCGAGCATGTGTTCATCTGTATTTGTGCAGAGAAACTTGGCATTGGCATTGTTGGTAGGGACAACACACTGCTCCCCCCGTCGCTTCAGCAACGCCAACAAGCTCGGAGAGGGAGGCTTCGGCCATGTCTACAAGGTAGCACTACTATACACACAAGCTACAGTTACATTGTGCTGCTCTCTCTGTCAAAATGTAGAGATGTTACAATGCAGAGTCACGATGCTAAATTATGTTCTTTGCAATTTTACAGGGAAGACTTCCCGGCGGCGAAGAGGTTGCAGTGAAGAGGCTGTCCCGGAGCTCCGGGCAGGGGCTAGAGGAGTTCAAGAACGAGGTGATCCTGATCGCCAAGCTGCAGCACCGCAACCTCGTGAAGCCGCTGGGGTGCTGTCCAGGGGGAGGAGAAGACCTTGTTGTACGAGTACATGCCCAACAAGAGCCTCGACGCCTTCCTCTTCGGTACGACGGCAAGATCCTATCCATATATTATCTGCTTAATTTCTCACAGTCGTTCAAGCAACACCAATTCATCATGCTGTAACAATTTCAGAGCGAGACTGATGATCACATCAGTACGTGTAGTGATTTGTGCTGACAATCTGACATGCGATGATCAGATCCGGCGCGTCAAGGCCTGCTGGACTGGAAGACGCGGTTCCACATCATCGAGGGCATCGCCCGCGGGCTCCTGTACCTCCACCGCGACTCCCGGCTGCGCGTGGTGCACCGGGACCTCAAGGCCATCAACATCCTGCTGGACCGCGACATGAACCCCAAGATCTCCGACTTCGGCATGGCGCGCATCTTCGGCGGCGACCAGAACCAGGTGAACACCAACCGCGTCGTGGGCACGCTAGGCTACATGTCGCCCGAGTACGCCATGGAGGGCCTCTTCTCGGTGCGCTCCGAAGTGTACAGCTTCGGCATCCTCATCCTGGAGATCGAGTCCGGGCAGAAGAACAGCAGCTTCCACCACATGGAGGGCTCCCTCAACATCGTCGGCTACGCGTGGCAGCTCTGGATCGCCGGCAAGGGGGAGCAGCTCATCGACCCGGCGATCATGGCGGGGTCGCCGGCGGCGGTGGCGGAGGGCGGCGCTGCGGTGCGTGCACATGGCGCTGCTGTGCGTGCAGGACCACGCGTGCGACCGGCCCGACGTGCCCTACGTGGTGATGGCGCTGGGGAGCGACAGCTCCGTGCTGCCCAGGCCCAAGCCGCCCACGTTCACGCTGCAGTGCACGTCGTCGGACAGGGACGGGATCTTCGGCGACAGGGCCGACGAGTCCTACTCCGCCTGCGACCTCACCGTGTCACCATGCTGCACGGGAGGTAGTAGCTAGGCAGGATATGATGCAGGGATCCACGTACAGGGAACTGGTTGCTGGCGACAAAGGTGTACATGAATGATTGAGAGGGATGATATGTTTAGGTGCTTGTGATTTCTAGGGTCACAATCCGGCAACTCAGTGTTTAGTGTTCACTAATGACAAAAAAGGAAGAAAAAGACATGCCTTATGTTGATGGGCCTCAGCCCAATTTGTAGTAGGCCATATGGGCTGTACGTTTCGAAGGGGAAAAAGTTCTTTTCTTTCCCTCAACTATTGCCTAAGTCTGATTTTCATCCCTCATCTCCAAAACCGGATGTTTGTGTTCCCTCAACTCTGAAAACAGGTTGTTTTTCATCCTCAGTGGTTTTCAGAGTGGTTTTAAAGGTGTTAAATTGGATTTTTGTTGACAGTTCAAGGGTATAAAATAGTTTTCTTAAAAAAGTTATGCAATTTTTTCTAGAAAAATTATAAAAAATTCTAAAAATGGTCTAATCTTAAAAAGTTATAGAAATTTTGTTTTAGACTAGAAAAATATGGAAGTACTTCTAAATGTTGTCTAAAATCATGTTCTCTTTTGATGCCTAGTTTGGAGCCATAGTAGTTTTGCGGTATATCGTGGTATGAAAAACATGATTTCAGGATATTATTTCGATCTTAAACATTTTTTCTTTGAAATTTATAAGATTAAACTAGACTTTAGCATTCTTTAATAATATTTCTGAGAAAAAAAATATTTGTCTAACCTTTTTTTTAAAAAGGTATTTTACGCCCTCAAACTTTCAACGAGCTCAATTTAGCCCCTTCAAAACCACTCTCAAAACCGCTGATGATGAAAAACAACGGTTTTTAGAGTTGAGGGACCACAAACATCCGGTTTTAGAGATGAGGGATGAGAGTCGAACTTATGCAATAGTTGAAGGATGCCAAAAGGACTTTTTTCTCCAAAACCACTCTCAAAACCGCTGATGATGAAAACAATCGGTTTTCAGAGTTGAGGGACCACAAACATCCGGTTTTAGAGATGAGGGATGAGAGTCGAACTTATGCAATAGTTGAGGGAAGCCAAAAGGACTTTTTCCTTTCGAAGGGCAGCCGATGATAGAGGAGCGTAGACATGGCAGCCGGATTCGAAGGGGACGCCTCTCTTTCTTGGAAAAAGTCTTTTTGGCATCCCTCAACTATTGTCTGCGCGGTGGCGAGCGACGGCGGTGAGCCCTCCCGGCGCGTATCCGGGCGAGCGCGGCGGCGGCCTCCTTCCTCCCCCTCCTTCGCCTTTAGAGATGAGGGATGAGAGTCGAACTTATGCAATAGTTGAAGGATGCCAAAAGGACTTTTTTCTCCAAAACCACTCTCAAAACCGCTGATGATGAAAACAATCGGTTTTCAGAGTTGAGGGACCACAAACATCCGGTTTTAGAGATGAGGGATGAGAGTCGAACTTATGCAATAGTTGAAGGATGCCAAAAGGACTTTTTTCTCCAAAACCACTCTCAAAACCGCTGATGATGAAAACAATCGGTTTTCAGAGTTGAGGGACCACAAACATCCGGTTTTAGAGATGAGGGATGAGAGTCGAACTTATGCAATAGTTGAAGGATGCCAAAAGGACTTTTTTCTCCAAAACCACTCTCAAAACCGCTGATGATGAAAACAATCGGTTTTCAGAGTTGAGGGACCACAAACATCCGGTTTTAGAGATGAGGGATGAGAGTCGAACTTATGCAATAGTTGAAGGATGCCAAAAGGACTTTTTTCTCCAAAACCACTCTCAAAACCGCTGATGATGAAAACAATCGGTTTTCAGAGTTGAGGGACCACAAACATCCGGTTTTAGAGATGAGGGATGAGAGTCGAACTTATGCAATAGTTGAAGGATGCCAAAAGGACTTTTTTCTCCAAAACCACTCTCAAAACCGCTGATGATGAAAACAATCGGTTTTCAGAGTTGAGGGACCACAAACATCCGGTTTTAGAGATGAGGGATGAGAGTCGAACTTATGCAATAGTTGAAGGATGCCAAAAGGACTTTTTTCTCCAAAACCACTCTCAAAACCGCTGATGATGAAAACAATCGGTTTTCAGAGTTGAGGGACCACAAACATCCGGTTTTAGAGATGAGGGATGAGAGTCGAACTTATGCAATAGTTGAAGGATGCCAAAAGGACTTTTTTCTCCAAAACCACTCTCAAAACCGCTGATGATGAAAACAATCGGTTTTCAGAGTTGAGGGACCACAAACATCCGGTTTTAGAGATGAGGGATGAGAGTCGAACTTATGCAATAGTTGAAGGATGCCAAAAGGACTTTTTTCTCCAAAACCACTCTCAAAACCGCTGATGATGAAAACAATCGGTTTTCAGAGTTGAGGGACCACAAACATCCGGTTTTAGAGATGAGGGATGAGAGTCGAACTTATGCAATAGTTGAAGGATGCCAAAAGGACTTTTTTCTCCAAAACCACTCTCAAAACCGCTGATGATGAAAACAATCGGTTTTCAGAGTTGAGGGACCACAAACATCCGGTTTTAGAGATGAGGGATGAGAGTCGAACTTATGCAATAGTTGAAGGATGCCAAAAGGACTTTTTTCTCCAAAACCACTCTCAAAACCGCTGATGATGAAAACAATCGGTTTTCAGAGTTGAGGGACCACAAACATCCGGTTTTAGAGATGAGGGATGAGAGTCGAACTTATGCAATAGTTGAAGGATGCCAAAAGGACTTTTTTCTCCAAAACCACTCTCAAAACCGCTGATGATGAAAACAATCGGTTTTCAGAGTTGAGGGACCACAAACATCCGGTTTTAGAGATGAGGGATGAGAGTCGAACTTATGCAATAGTTGAAGGATGCCAAAAGGACTTTTTTCTCCAAAACCACTCTCAAAACCGCTGATGATGAAAACAATCGGTTTTCAGAGTTGAGGGACCACAAACATCCGGTTTTAGAGATGAGGGATGAGAGTCGAACTTATGCAATAGTTGAAGGATGCCAAAAGGACTTTTTTCTCCAAAACCACTCTCAAAACCGCTGATGATGAAAACAATCGGTTTTCAGAGTTGAGGGACCACAAACATCCGGTTTTAGAGATGAGGGATGAGAGTCGAACTTATGCAATAGTTGAAGGATGCCAAAAGGACTTTTTTCTCCAAAACCACTCTCAAAACCGCTGATGATGAAAACAATCGGTTTTCAGAGTTGAGGGACCACAAACATCCGGTTTTAGAGATGAGGGATGAGAGTCGAACTTATGCAATAGTTGAAGGATGCCAAAAGGACTTTTTTCTCCAAAACCACTCTCAAAACCGCTGATGATGAAAACAATCGGTTTTCAGAGTTGAGGGACCACAAACATCCGGTTTTAGAGATGAGGGATGAGAGTCGAACTTATGCAATAGTTGAAGGATGCCAAAAGGACTTTTTTCTCCAAAACCACTCTCAAAACCGCTGATGATGAAAACAATCGGTTTTCAGAGTTGAGGGACCACAAACATCCGGTTTTAGAGATGAGGGATGAGAGTCGAACTTATGCAATAGTTGAAGGATGCCAAAAGGACTTTTTTCTCCAAAACCACTCTCAAAACCGCTGATGATGAAAACAATCGGTTTTCAGAGTTGAGGGACCACAAACATCCGGTTTTAGAGATGAGGGATGAGAGTCGAACTTATGCAATAGTTGAAGGATGCCAAAAGGACTTTTTTCTCCAAAACCACTCTCAAAACCGCTGATGATGAAAACAATCGGTTTTCAGAGTTGAGGGACCACAAACATCCGGTTTTAGAGATGAGGGATGAGAGTCGAACTTATGCAATAGTTGAAGGATGCCAAAAGGACTTTTTTCTCCAAAACCACTCTCAAAACCGCTGATGATGAAAACAATCGGTTTTCAGAGTTGAGGGACCACAAACATCCGGTTTTAGAGATGAGGGATGAGAGTCGAACTTATGCAATAGTTGAAGGATGCCAAAAGGACTTTTTTCTCCAAAACCACTCTCAAAACCGCTGATGATGAAAACAATCGGTTTTCAGAGTTGAGGGACCACAAACATCCGGTTTTAGAGATGAGGGATGAGAGTCGAACTTATGCAATAGTTGAAGGATGCCAAAAGGACTTTTTTCTCCAAAACCACTCTCAAAACCGCTGATGATGAAAACAATCGGTTTTCAGAGTTGAGGGACCACAAACATCCGGTTTTAGAGATGAGGGATGAGAGTCGAACTTATGCAATAGTTGAAGGATGCCAAAAGGACTTTTTTCTCCAAAACCACTCTCAAAACCGCTGATGATGAAAACAATCGGTTTTCAGAGTTGAGGGACCACAAACATCCGGTTTTAGAGATGAGGGATGAGAGTCGAACTTATGCAATAGTTGAAGGATGCCAAAAGGACTTTTTTCTCCAAAACCACTCTCAAAACCGCTGATGATGAAAACAATCGGTTTTCAGAGTTGAGGGACCACAAACATCCGGTTTTAGAGATGAGGGATGAGAGTCGAACTTATGCAATAGTTGAAGGATGCCAAAAGGACTTTTTTCTCCAAAACCACTCTCAAAACCGCTGATGATGAAAACAATCGGTTTTCAGAGTTGAGGGACCACAAACATCCGGTTTTAGAGATGAGGGATGAGAGTCGAACTTATGCAATAGTTGAAGGATGCCAAAAGGACTTTTTTCTCCAAAACCACTCTCAAAACCGCTGATGATGAAAACAATCGGTTTTCAGAGTTGAGGGACCACAAACATCCGGTTTTAGAGATGAGGGATGAGAGTCGAACTTATGCAATAGTTGAAGGATGCCAAAAGGACTTTTTTCTCCAAAACCACTCTCAAAACCGCTGATGATGAAAACAATCGGTTTTCAGAGTTGAGGGACCACAAACATCCGGTTTTAGAGATGAGGGATGAGAGTCGAACTTATGCAATAGTTGAAGGATGCCAAAAGGACTTTTTTCTCCAAAACCACTCTCAAAACCGCTGATGATGAAAACAATCGGTTTTCAGAGTTGAGGGACCACAAACATCCGGTTTTAGAGATGAGGGATGAGAGTCGAACTTATGCAATAGTTGAAGGATGCCAAAAGGACTTTTTTCTCCAAAACCACTCTCAAAACCGCTGATGATGAAAACAATCGGTTTTCAGAGTTGAGGGACCACAAACATCCGGTTTTAGAGATGAGGGATGAGAGTCGAACTTATGCAATAGTTGAAGGATGCCAAAAGGACTTTTTTCTCCAAAACCACTCTCAAAACCGCTGATGATGAAAACAATCGGTTTTCAGAGTTGAGGGACCACAAACATCCGGTTTTAGAGATGAGGGATGAGAGTCGAACTTATGCAATAGTTGAAGGATGCCAAAAGGACTTTTTTCTCCAAAACCACTCTCAAAACCGCTGATGATGAAAACAATCGGTTTTCAGAGTTGAGGGACCACAAACATCCGGTTTTAGAGATGAGGGATGAGAGTCGAACTTATGCAATAGTTGAAGGATGCCAAAAGGACTTTTTTCTCCAAAACCACTCTCAAAACCGCTGATGATGAAAACAATCGGTTTTCAGAGTTGAGGGACCACAAACATCCGGTTTTAGAGATGAGGGATGAGAGTCGAACTTATGCAATAGTTGAAGGATGCCAAAAGGACTTTTTTCTCCAAAACCACTCTCAAAACCGCTGATGATGAAAACAATCGGTTTTCAGAGTTGAGGGACCACAAACATCCGGTTTTAGAGATGAGGGATGAGAGTCGAACTTATGCAATAGTTGAAGGATGCCAAAAGGACTTTTTTCTCCAAAACCACTCTCAAAACCGCTGATGATGAAAACAATCGGTTTTCAGAGTTGAGGGACCACAAACATCCGGTTTTAGAGATGAGGGATGAGAGTCGAACTTATGCAATAGTTGAAGGATGCCAAAAGGACTTTTTTCTCCAAAACCACTCTCAAAACCGCTGATGATGAAAACAATCGGTTTTCAGAGTTGAGGGACCACAAACATCCGGTTTTAGAGATGAGGGATGAGAGTCGAACTTATGCAATAGTTGAAGGATGCCAAAAGGACTTTTTTCTCCAAAACCACTCTCAAAACCGCTGATGATGAAAACAATCGGTTTTCAGAGTTGAGGGACCACAAACATCCGGTTTTAGAGATGAGGGATGAGAGTCGAACTTATGCAATAGTTGAGGGAAGCCAAAAGGACTTTTTCCTTTCGAAGGGCAGCCGATGATAGAGGAGCGTAGACATGGCAGCCGGATTCGAAGGGGACGCCTCTCTTTCTTGGAAAAAGTCTTTTTGGCATCCCTCAACTATTGTCTGCGCGGTGGCGAGCGACGGCGGTGAGCCCTCCCGGCGCGTATCCGGGCGAGCGCGGCGGCGGCCTCCTTCCTCCCCCTCCTTCGCCGGCGTCCTCCTCCCTCCCCCTCCTTCGCCGGCGTCCTCCTCCCTCCCCCTCCTTCGCCGGCGTCCTCCTCCCTCCCCCTCCTTCGCCGGCGTCCTCCTCCCTCCCCCTCCTTCGCCGGCGTCCTCCTCCCTCCCCCTCCTTCGCCGGCGTCCTCCTCCCTCCCCCTCCTTCGCCGGCGTCCTCCTCCCTCCCCCTCCTTCGCCGGCGTCCTCCTCCCTCCCCCTCCTTCGCCGGCGTCCTCCTCCCTCCCCCTCCTTCGCCGGCGTCCTCCTCCCTCCCCCTCCTTCGCCGGCGTCCTCCTCCCTCCCCCTCCTTCGCCGGCGTCCTCCTCCCTCCCCCTCCTTCGCCGGCGTCCTCCTCCCTCCCCCTCCTTCGCCGGCGTCCTCCTCCCTCGCCAGCACCCTTCATGCCTGCTTGCCGCCCGCGGCTGGCTCCGGCCGCCTCTTGCTCCGCTCCCGTTGGGGCCGTTTACGTCGGCGTCGCGGACCACGGCGGCGACAGCGCGGTACTGGGTCCCCAGTCCCCTCAAACCAGTCCCCGGGTTCGGGGTGCACGACGGCCCAGGACATCGGGAGCTCCACGCCCTCGACGCCGGCAGCTCCACGGTGTGGACGCCGGAACTTGCCGCCCGCCGTCCGCTGCCACCGCGGCTCGAGGCCGCCGCGGGAAGGCCGAACAACGGCTTGAGCGCGTCCTCGATGGCGCGGGGTGCTGCCCGTGGGGCGGGGGAGCGCGGCGAGCGCCGCCCGGAGCAGCCGCCTGGCGCCGACACGACCTGCTCCCGCGCGGCCGTGGAGGGTGCGGGTGCTCGCCGGGCGAAGGGGCCGGTGCGGGTGCTCGCCGGCAGAGGAGCGCGGCGCGGGTGTTCAGTTGTTTCACCCAGCGTCCCAGCTCAAGCCCCACGCTATCGGTCTCCTCTACGGCAAGCGCTATACTTTCAGATCTGCCTCCAATCTTCACGCTACCCTGGCCCTACCGCTGCTACTCTGCTCTGAGTAATCTCCTTCCATCCATTGACGTGAGCACCGAACGGATTGAACCCGTGCGCACCAGTCAGGTGCCCGGCGCTAGCGCGCACTAGGAACTTCAACAGTAGCAGCACTTGGCCGTTGCAGGTTTGTCGTTTTCATCCCCTCCTTTGGCTGGATGCATCGTGGTCTGGAACTGATTTGTTTTCCATAAATTCTTAACTTGATGAATTTCCTAGCCTCTATTCTTGGAGATCATGTGCCAGTAGTTCGTAGTTGTTTTTTACAGCATACATCGTTCTACAAAAACCCACTGTGTGCATATAGGTTCCTGCACTGAAGGTTAGTATGCTATAGATGCATGTGCAGCGTGAATTGACTTAATTCTACTGGGATTGCTAGGTTCTAGGATTGTTGATATCATTCCAATATGCCATGCTGCAGTAATGTGATGAAACTGTGAGAGTATCCTTCAATTGTGCTGAACCTGCACAAACTTTGTCTCTCTGTCCATGTGGTAATTTCTCATAACTTCATGCTCATTTTGTTTTTATTTAATGCATCATTCTGAATCTTACATCTTTTTTAGCAGGCGCCATGCTCATCAAGGAGAGCTCCATGAACATAGCTGGTACAAAGATAACCAAAAAAAGAAATGTCAGCGCAACGGATTCTAAACAATGCATAGGCACCTTAATTTTCAGAAGAAGATACACCATATTGCATGTTGTTTGTCATGCCACTGGATATAGTGCACATTTGAGGTACAGATTGTGTTTAGTCATGGAAACACATTTGAATTTAGAGGCATTTCCATTTTAATTTGGGAGTGGATAGTCCATCTTAGAAAAATTCCTGTTGAACCAAACTGGGCTTAGTATATTTTGATTCCATTCTGAAAACAAGTGACATTGCGATATAATTTCTGTCAACATTGACGAAAAATTCCTGTTGGACCAAACTGGGCTTAGTATATTTTGATTCCATTCTGAAAACAAGTGGCATTGCGATATAATTTCTGTGAACATTGACGACTGTTTGAAAATTCATTGCTTCAGGTGAGCAGCTGTTATATGTAAGAACATTGCTTCTGAAAGATGAGTTATTTGAGCAGCTGAGCAGTTGAGCGGCTCAGTTATACTTCCAATACTATTCTTGACACTGTGACAGCAGCAACAGTGAAGGTATTGCAGCAACACTAAATTTCCTATCCCTGACAATATTTGGCCTCATGTTCATACTAAAAACAATCAAAATGTACTTTTGGCCTACTCTCTTTGTTGCTTCAGAATGGTTTAATCTTATCTGCTATCATACAACAGTTCAAAGGTGATATCTATCTGGTTCAGTTTTCTATTACCTTAACATATATAATTAAAGAAGTGGTTAATGCCTTAGTTTTTAATTCATGGTTTGCCTGTTGTGAACTTGGGCTTGGTCTCCAGGATGAATTCATCAACGTCATGATTATGTAAGCATGAACTCTGAATACCATGCTTACCTTCTTTTCTGTTCAGCGATAAAGCAAGCCATTTTTGTTACAAGCTGCTATTCAGGTAGTCTTCTTGGTTGTCTTCAAATTTTATACCTGGTCTTTGTATTCTATTTTGCAGAGTTTCTTATGGTTGCCAAATTGAGCTACAGGTACATGATCTATATTCTTGCATTACTGCATTAGATTTCTTTGCCTTGCACTGATACTACTTTGAGTGACTATACATAATTTCAATTTTGCTATGGACTTTGTGATGTCTTCTGTGCTTCTTATCATGTCCAAAGTGTTCAACTAAAGAATGCAAAGATATGTGAGACTTGGCTAATAAGTTTTCCTGCCTGTCTGACACAGAGAGCTTCTAGCTGGTGCTAGTTTTATTCCAGTTTGTAGTCATCCATACATGAATATTTCAAATCCTGTTTCGTAGATGCTTTAATGTGTACTAGGCACTAGCTCAAAGCTACTTTAGGAATAAAAATGTGTACTGGGGTGAGAGCACAATTGTGCACCTGAGCACATCTGAACCACCTTTCAGATTATATGACAAATTTGAATTGCATTGTCACCTTTCAGATTCCAACAATGGTCTTCAAGTCAAAGTCGAATGCTGGCAGTAGCATGCCATTAGTTCCGTCTATTAACACTGAGATAAGGAATTTATCTCCACTTTATTGTTCCCATAGCACAGGAGATGATTCTTAGAAGCCACATGCCGAGGCCCAAGTGGATGTGGTTTGGCTGCAGCATTTTCCATTGCCCTATAGCGGATCAGTATTGTCCTCATCTCCTTCAGCCTATCCAGATAATTATCCTGTTTCTTGGTTTTGTATCTCTCCTAAGTCACAGGGAACTGGCACATACATTTCCAGAGTGGTAAGACCTCTTAGCACGCGATCTTAGTTGTCTGTAATCTATCGCTTTGAAGGAATTGTGCTTTCAGTAAATTGACTCGGTTCTTGCTTGATGAAATTGTCCATTATGCTCTATATCATCTCTCCTTTCATTTCGAGGATAAATGGATTCTTATTACCTCAGGATAAGGAAGAAAATTGCAGATAGAAGGTTTAGGTTCAGTTTTGGTTAGCTTCATTACCAAATCTCTAATTAAAATTTTGGTAATCTGCAGGCACAGTAAGTTTCAGTATAAACTAGGAAGCATGTATTTCTGATAAAAAAAACTTCAAGCTTTCATTCATTCGATCATTCATGTTTTTATTTATACTTACCAGGAACATATGGCACTTGAAAGAGAGAAGGCAGAGACAGAGGGTAAATGGTCGTCAGTACTACTCACCTGAGCAAGGGTATTCTGGTCCACGAATGGAGCACACCACAGCTCGAAGCAACAAATCAACCGCCCAAGAAGCAGACCAGTCGGCAACAGAATGGTTATTCAAGCAAGAGCTCAGTTCCAAGTGGAGATTTTGTTGATTTCAAGGAGCACATAGCAACAGATGGTGCATTCAACATATTTTAGTATTATAGTTTTCGTGTTAACAGTACCAGATAAGTTCATATATCTGTCTAATTAACTCATATGCATTAGGCAAGTTTTCCAATGTATGAGTTTATTGGAAGCAGATATGTACCTCAGTTCTTTTATGAATTCGCATGTAAACTCTCCCCAAGAGATGCATTAAAAATATCTTTTATGTTAAACACCGTCGCTGCTGGCTGTTCACTCCCGTGTTCGTTTGGCTGGCGCTGGTTGTTGCTAAGAGAAAAACATTGCTGGCTGGTTGGTGGCTGGCGCTGGTTTCCGCTGAGAGAAAAATACTGTTGGCTCGCTGAAAACAATCCAAACGAACAGGGCGCTCTGAAATCATCTTTTTTAAAGACTGTTACCTTCTGCGCGCGGATCTTCCTAGCTATAGATCTCCTCTATCTTCAGTCTTCCTTTTCTTTTAAGGGCAATCTTTGAATTCAAAGATACATGGACTCTCTTATGTATCTCCTAGCTTTCTGAAAAAATATCTTTCCGTGAAAAAAAAAACGAACAGGGATTGAAGACGCAAATCCTAGTCTAGTCTACTACATCCGGGGATCAAATGCATACGTCCATCGGCTAGCACGGATCATCATATTATTATAGCAAATATATACGTCCTTGCCATGGTTCGCTCCCCGTCGGCGGCCGGCAAGCCGCCCTGCGCGGCCTTCCAATCCCACCCCACCGATCTGGAGCTCGTCAACACCTACCTCCGCCCCTGGGTAGAGACCCTCAAGGCGGGCGCGTTCATCCACGAGGCCGACGTCTACGCCGCAGACCCCGCCGACCTCACCCGGCAGTTCGCGCCGGCGGTCGCCCAGGACGGCGAGCGGGCGTGGTACTTCTTCACGCCGCTGCGGCACAAGAGCGTCCGCGGGAAGCGGAAGGCGCGGACCGTGGCCAGGGGGGGCGGGTGCTGGCACAACGAGGCGAAATCCAAGCCCGTCTACACGGGCATCAACGGGAGGCGCCAGATTGGGCACCGCCAGAGCTTCTCCTTCGTGAAGAAGGACGGCGGATCGCGGGTCCGCACGGGCTGGCTCATGATGGAGCTCCGCCTCCTCAAGGACGGCGCCGCCGGGCCGGACGCGCAGGCGGAGGGCGGCGCCCTTGGGAACCTCGTCCTGTGCAAGGTGTACCGCAGCCCGCGCAACCCCGAGCCCAGCGGCGGCCGGGACCCCGCCGCCCTCAAGGCGGAGGCCGCGGACGGCGGCGACGAATCTAGCACCGCGACGGCGGACGACGACGACGACAGCTCCGACGCGCCGCTGGCCGTGGAGGCGGCGACGGCATCTGGGCCGAAGAAGAAATCCGACGACGAGGAGTCCAGCGAGGCGACGGTGGCGGCGCCTAGTCGCCATAGCAAGGCGGACGACGAGATCTCCGGCGCGGGCGCGGCGCCCGTGCGCAAGGAGAAGGCAGCGGGCGGCGAGACATCGGCGGCGGCGCCCGCTCGAAAAAGGAAGGCCCCGGACGACGAGAGCTCCGGCCCCGCGGCGGCGCCCGCGGGCAAGAGGAAGGCCGACGGCAGCAGCTCCCCTGGCGCTCCGGCTGCCACGGCCGAGGTGCGGATGGAGTGCCCTCACTGCGGCAACCACCTGTTTGTCACGCTCAACAAGGCGGAGAGCAAATCCGAGACGGAGATCACGAAGAACGGGTCGCTCGCCGGCGCGTCCGACGCGCCCCAGCGAGGCGAATCAGAGAAGAATCTTCGGTTCCATCAGTTCCTGTGATCCAGAGGACCCCCAAACAAATTCTGGGCGTATTTTTCCTAAATACCTTATAGCATCTTCAAGCTCTCTATTTTATTAGCTAAATATGAAGATTATACCCCCTTTCTAAAAATAGAAAACCCTTCAATTCAATGAAGTAATCCAAGAGGCTAGCTAAAACATGGACTTCATATTCAAATGTGGGTCATCCCTTCCACCTGCCTGTAATGTAACAAGGGATGGAAGAAAGCTACTGATTCATTCTCCCAAACTGAGAACGAAGAAATACTATTATTTATCAAACACATACTTCATCAGATTTACAAAAACACTTCTCAAAGCTAGAACCACAATCTGCAGTTATTCGAATTAAGAAGACATCTTGGGCACTCTAGACAATAATCAGGACAAAGCTGCAATAAGATCTCCCAGGAAAACAACTTATTATATAGTTCTTGATTTTACAATCTTTCACAACCATTTCAGAAATACCCCGATGGTGAAAATATCAGCTAGGATTGTCGCTAATCAGCATTCCTGAACTATAGCTATCATTTCATCAAATCTAGCACCACTACACTTGCTCCCAAAATAAAGAATTAGATGCTCCCAAAATCAAGAACATATTGTTGTGAACGATTAAGGAACACAAATAAAGGAAAGCACATGCATCTTGGGCCCCCTTTTAACGTAGGATTCTTACAACATTGAAACATCACAGCTAAATCAACTAGATTTTACATAAGCACCTCAGTCAATGGATGAGGAACTAATGTTTTAGTGCAGGAAATTCGCAAGAAGAAAAGTATTGTTTGCAGGATGTCTATATTATTCCCAACCAACTGGAGCTCTAAACTTCTATCCCTTCAAAGTTTGAAACTGCATCCTATTCTGTATTCTGGTTGTGGGTCATACTTTGTGCACTATAAAAGATATTAGCACACAAATTTGGTCCAAGACAAACCTTTCAGACAGGTGCATTTTGCCTTGCCATCTTGCACCGTGAAACATTTCGCATTTGGACCACATTTAGCATAATATTCACACTCATTTGATGGTTTGAACCAGGAAGTCTGCCACTCTTGTGAGTACTTTTTAACCATGTATAAGATGTCTGTGCCATTTGGTAGAACAACAATCCTCTGTAGAGATGACGTGTTTGTTGCAGTGTATATGTAGCGTGGTCCTAAGGAATCCTTTACCGGTATGAACCCACTCATGTAGAGTGGCCTCCATGGGATGCCTATAAAATTCGCTCCAGTCCATTGCCCCGACCTGTTAAAAGGATTCAAATTAAGTTATGATGTATACATGTGAGTGAGGTTGG
>OAMR01000454.1:454700-465033 GCA_900205405.1 Echinochloa crus-galli | reverse complement strand
CACTGTAGTCAGTGGTACTTTCCTTCAGGGAAGGCAATAAAAATAGTATCTCACAATTTGCATAACAACTCGTTCAACCCAGGTAAAGTCTTTGTTGTCATTCCACTCTAATACTCTATGAACATATACACTTGAATCAGAACATTTTCTCTTACGTTCAGGAAGCCATAAATCCAGGGCTGAGTTAGTATAGAGCGCTTCAAATCGTAGGAACAGAGCTAGACATGTTCTGATTCAAGTGTATATGTTCATAGAGTATTAGAGTGGAATGACAACAAAGACTTTACCTGGGTTGAACGAGTTGTTATGCAAATTGTAAGATACTATTTTTATTGCTTTTCCTGAAGGAAAGTACCACTGACTACAGTGTTGGGCAGAAATTTTGCTTCAAACCTTGAGCTGTGTAATAATGAAGCGTATTGGATCAAGCTTTTGCTCTAATTCTTCTTCCTTGGGGCAATATGTTGTATGCATTATGATTCTTAACAGGCAATGTCAACTTTACACCGTCATATTCTGTCAAAGAACTGGAGCGAGCGCGATGGTATGTGCTGCTTTCATCTCTGTGGGATGGAAGTGTTGAAAGTGAGCAAGAAATGCCTGTTGTCTGTTAAGGTGAAAATCAGCTGGACCTGTTCAGAATTTAGAAGACCAAACCAGGCTGCTGGCTAGCTGACCCAGCTCAGTCGCGGCAACCCGTGCTGGAACCAGGAACAGACAACACGAGCCGAGCCATGGCATAAAACTGCGTTCACCTGCAGCAACCTCCCGTTCACCATCTGTATCTGGAATCTGGTGTTCTGTGGTGGAACAGAGGCAGTCAAAAATACCTGGAATCCTCAATTACAGAATCTAATTGTGAAAACGCCTGCCTAATCCAGAAGGGAAGCTTTTCACATGTACAGAGCTCTAGACATGTAAGATTTCAGAATCAAGAAGAGATAGCATCACTTAGAAGTTCTGGTCAGAAGAGATGGCATCACTTGAAGTTATGGTTAATTCAGATTGATTCTTGTGAATATATCCATTCCAAATGGAGCTTCTGATAGCAGCATAATCTATATCTATTATCTATCTATCTTCTATATACTATAAAACACGAGTTATTTTAACGCGACTCAAGATTTTGTGAGGTTACAAAATAATATTCAATAGGCACTACTACAGATTAAGGATGTACCGTCGGTTCCAAAGTAAACGTTGTCGTCGATGCAAACAAACGGTTGTTCAAAACGGTTGTACTTTTGAAATTGGCCGGCAGTAGAACTCCATTTTTATTGGCGGTTTTTCGCAGGAACCGATGCGTATAAAAGATTAGTCCTGTCGGGAAGTGTTCCGCCGGTAGAAAAGGGTATTTGTACCGTCGCTTTGATACCGACGGTTGATTTTCCGTCAGAAATGATGCTTTGTAACCGTCGGTACATGCTTAATCCGCAGTAGTGAGGGCCACTCGCACCTTCACATACCCTCCAGTACGAGTTTTACACATCCGGAGATCTTAGCTTAGCATACACAACAACAGCAAGACACAACTCTAATGGTCAAATCGTTTACATGCAGAAGAACGCCTGACTAAACCCTCGTCCGAAGCGAGCAGGATTTCATGAAGCATCTCTCCGCCACGCGCGCGCAGTTTGCCCTCACGTCTGGGTGCGCGTTGCGCGGCCTTTGCCGCGTTGTCCCCCGCGGTGGCTTGATCACCTGTATTGTTCGCCGTCGCTTCGCGTCCTCGGCCTCCTGGTACCGCTCGTGGAGCTTGCGCTTGGTGGCTTCCATCTTCTTCTCCTCGGCGACGCTGCTGACGATGACGGGCGGCGTCTTCTTCGGCTGCGCCGCCACAACCGTACGAGCTCCCGTGTTCGCTGAAGACGGCTTCGCGGTGCTGGTGCTCACGATCGGAGCACTCTTCTTGGGCAAGGGGCCGTAGGACTCCGCCGTCCTGGCAAGGCATCTGCTTACGACGGCCGTCTTCCTTGGAAGTGCCTGCTCTGCTGGTCCGGGATCTTCTTCGCCTTTGTGTCGGAGCTGGCCGTGGGAGCCTTGTCGTCCTGGGGCGGAGGCGCTGGATTGGCCGAGAGGCCGTCCAGCACGTCCATGGCGGCCCTGGCCGCGTCGAGTGTGGCCTTGGCGCCGGCCCTCCACCAGCGCACGACGTCCGCGCAGACTCGTGGCCGGTCATCAGCGCGCCGACTGCGCCGACGAGATCGCTGGACGCCAGCGCGATCTTCTCCGCGGGCACCGCTCGCAAGGTGATGAGCGACTCCGCCATGGCGTGGTCAAGCAGCGCGCAGAACCCCTCCGCCTTCTCGTCGCCGTCGTTGTCATCCGAGGCGTCGCATAGCATCTCGATGATCCGTGCTCTCGCGGTCCGGATCTCGTCGCGGGAGTGGAGGACGTCGGCATCGGCGGCCTCGATGGCGGCGTCGATGTGCTGGAACGCGCTCACGAACGGCTTCCAGCGGCGGAGCGCCATGTCGCCGGCTCGCACGAGATCTGCCCTAGCTAGCGCGAGATCGAGCTTGCAAATGATCCGATGGAAGAAGAGGGAGATGGAGAGAAGGTGTCAGGTGCTCCGATCGGCTGGTGACTTATAATGGCAGCGGCAGTCGGACTCAGAGCAGAGAACAGATACGAACTCGAGAGGCTTCAATCGGACCCGGAGCACCAAACCGAGACGAACTCGGGATGCGTAGGTTTCACGCGAGCGCGCTGACGCGTTTTCCCCCGGCAAATTTCAAGTCAGAAAGACAACCGATTTACCGATCTATCCAGGGAGGCAGGGAAGTTTGAAGCGGTGATTTTCTCACGCAACCATTCTATTTTCTCATGCTCATTTGAAGCGTGATTTTTTTTTCGATGACGTTGGATGCTCATGCTGTAAATTGGTAGCTGAAACTCAGCAGCCTTCGCTGGAGGGGAAAAAGTTCAATTTGCTAGCCACACTCCTGGACTTCACTAATTCTAAAAGAAATCAATTCATCAATATATAACGTGCATTTTATATCAATTTAAGACATGGTTCTGGAAAATCGTCAACAGAATGCTCAATCTGGGAACTTGAATCAGATGGGCTTGTGGAGTTGCAATTGACTATCATCAAGGGAGAATAAGCTTAAGGTTGAGGACTGAATTTTTATATTTGGAATCTGGGATTGATTTAGAATTTTTTGGACTTGGGATTGAACATTTAACTCGAAAAAGTCTTCCGTCAGACATTGAACATGAAACTGAATTTGAACTGACGCAGGGCACTTGGGAGTCTTTGACTTGGTGATGTGATAGTGTCACCTGATTGGTGATTATGACGGTGTATCACATGATTCAAAGGAAGGTATATCGAGTGGCGATGAGAGGTCAGGAGGCGATATTTTTGCCGGCAAGCGGGCAAGGTTTTTGAACATCGCAAATCGCAATGCAGCTGCGTGATACCCAACAACACTGGGATGCGCCCAGGCAACATGTTGTAGAACGAACACTACATCGTCGGGCGTCAGTGCAGTGGGGGACAGCCACACCCACGCAGCTTAAAAAAAAAATAAACCGGACATATACACAGATTCACATCAAGTCGTCTTTAGCAAAAACATAGGAGTAGAGTAGCCCTGCTACTGTCTCTCGCAAGACGGCTAGTTTGCAAACAGACGGTCCAGAACCCGTTCCAGTCATCATCATTCAGAAAAGAGATAGCAGACTATCACCATCGATACAATTAATCTATCTACTTATTAACAGCCAGTATTTTCATTCTTGCAAAAGATAGACTTGATCAGTTACGCTATGTCGAGACAGACTACTGGCAGCAGCGTAGGAGGATCCACATACCAGCAGCAACGGTTTCCTTTTCGTCTCTCTTTAAACCGGGTAGAATAAACGAATAACAAACGAACAAAATGCATTTGTTGATCGGTCTACTTCTGTACAGGCGATTTTCACATGCTTTGGGGATGATCCAGCAGTCGGCCGAATCACACCGGGACCCGTCTTCCTCTGAACCGAGTGATCAGCTGCAAAATTCGAACAGGCACGAAACATCAGCTGGGGGCAAAAACACCTGGGGAACGGCAACAAGGCACACCTGACCGATTTATGAGCTGTAGTAAATGAAGATCATCATACCGAAGTCACAAACGGATGGTGGAATATCCAACCGAAGGAGGGACTCTTTTGCAGGTAAACAGCAGCGGTTGGCCAGAAGCCGCTGAAAGGAAATTGAGAATGAATCAGATACAATGCCCAATTGTTTCTATTTCATATGCTGACAGGAAAATACTCTGCCAGCAGCCAGGCAAATCATACAAGAACAACTGTACAGAAATTTACCAACCTGAAGAGCATGATGAAACCATAAGACTCCACCATCATGCCTAAGGCAGGCCATCCAATGAGGACCAGAAAAAAGCCAAACCCGAAAGAGATTGAACCCTGCACAATTAAAGATACACTGTGAGCCAAGAATGGAAATGGAAATGGAAATGAAACGGTTTGCGTTTTGCAGTGATAATATTAGGACCTTGTGATTCTTAGGCTTGGTGAAGAATTGCACGGTTGGCTTCAGCCCAATGGTCAGTAAGACGCCAGAAACGAAGAGAATCTGGCAGCATGGAAAACAGCAGTGCTTATCAGTAAACAGGTTCCTAGAATGATGTCAGAATCAATCAACACAATGACTTATTCTTACATTCCCCATTGCCAGGAATCCCTTGTCAAACAGCATAATGATCCCAAGGAATGAGAAGAGAACTCCAAATCCAGTCAAGCCCAGGCCAATCTCTGTCAAAAAAAAAGGTGAGAAACAGTTTAGTAAAAGCCTCAGATGCATTATAAATTTCAACACAAGCACAAGACAAGAAGCTGAAGAGTCACAAAAGTTCAGTAAGAAAGCCAGTTCAATGAACATATGTGTTATGTGAGCAGCCTTACTTAGCTACTATGCGCCATGTTGCTGAACTACACCTGACCATTGCTCGTCAATGTATGAAACACACATAATTTAAATTCTTAATCTAAATGTATGTCGAATTCTAAAGGCAAACTCGTTTTCTGTACTAATCAGACAGTACGTAATGTGAAGAGGCTAGAGATGCAATGGTAATATCAAAGCATAGTTTTCCTCGTTTGACAGTGGTGAAACATAGTGTTGCTACTCACCTGACAATTTCTCATCACTATGACCAAACATCAACAAACATGATTAGCAATGGTTTATCAAGAGTTTTTTCAAAGCAAGTTTATCAAGAGTTGAAAGGTGCTGATGCTAGAATCCACAAGACATGAATCTGAAGTTTCACAAAGTTAAATAATGAAACTAATGTGCTGAGCATATTGTGCATTGTCAGTAGCCATGTTCAGAAGGAACTACATGTGGAGACAATTGCTCATCAGTGTCTGACCAAACATCAACAAGTTACTCTGATTGTATGTCAGAATCCGTAAAGACAAACTCATATTTTGTACAGTGCGCAGAGACCAGAGAGACAATGTTAAGATTCAGAGCATAGTTTACCTCATTTATGCTACTACACGGCTGTACTTGATGCACATACAGAAGGCTACATGAACATGGCAGATAAGAGAAAAGTAATGCAGAACATCAGTAATCTTTGGTGAGAAATCTTCGCCAGGAAGGATGACAGGTTCAATCAACACGTGATTCACTGGACGTTAATCATGATTTGGATGTGAGGTAACAATCCCAATCACCCAATCTCCCACCAAACAACTCATAAACAGTGTGGGACAGAGAGGCAAATGCTGGCCGATCTTCAATCCTCACGAACAGTAAACAGATGAGAAAGTGAAGCAAACGCGAGTACACGACCATTCCAGATCAAACATCAACATGCATGATTGAGATTCAGATTAAATGTATGTCGGATTCGTAGAGGCAAACTAATTTTCTTTACTAATCAGACTGTAGGTAATGCGAAGAGACTAGAGATGCAATGCTAATACTGAGAGCATTGTTTTTCTCGGTTAACAGTGGTGAAACATAGTGCTGCTACTACATCTGATGAGTTCTCATAAGTGGATGATCAAACATCACGATTAGCAACGGTTTAGAAAGAGTTTTTTAAGCAAGTTTAGCAAGAGTTGAAAGGTGCTAGTGCATTATACTAGTAGAATCTAGATTACTTCATCAGACAAGAAGCTGAAGTGTCAAAGTTAAATAAGGAAACTTATGTACTGAACATATTGTGTATTGTCAGTAGCCACTTTCAGCTACTAACAAGCATATTCCTGAACTATATGTGGAGACGATTGCTCATCAAGTGTGTGACCAAATATCAACAAGATTGAAATTCTTACTTTCAATGTATCTCAGAATTTGTAGAGGTAAACTCATTTTCTGAACTCTAAACTGACTGCTTTTTTTGAACTGGTAAACTGACTGTGCTCAGTGTGCAGAAACCAGAGTGGCAATGTTAAGATTCAGAGCATAAGTTGTATCTCATTTATCAGTGGCGCAACCTAATGCAGCAATGCTACTAGCCTACTACTCGGTTGTACTTAATGCATATACTTAACACTACACAAACGCTGGCAGAATTAAATGCAGAACACATCAGTCAATATTGGTGAGAAATCTTCCCCCGGAAGGATGACAGGTTACATAAGCACATGATTCATGGGACCAAACTCTGCAGTAGCACCAACAGGCGCGGATAATGATCATGATTTGGATGTGAGGTAACTAACCATCCCAATCACCCAATCTCCCACCAAACGACTCATAAACAGCACGAAACCGAGAGGCAAACGCGACCCGATCTTCCACCCTAAACGGAGCGCGAAAGCGAAGCAAAAACGACCAGTCCAGAACTCCAGATTTCTCCACCCAAACAGCTAGCGGACAAGCGAAAAGCACACGCAAAAGGCAGACACCAATACACCATCACACAAACACACAGCACCAGACGGCCTCGCAAGCCGCAAGCGACAGAGAAAGGGAACCGAGCGGGTGGGCGGGGAGTCGCTTACTCTTGCGGTCGTTCATCTCGAAGGAAACCATCGCGCCGACGACGACCCGCCGCGAGCCCGCCTACCGCAAGCGACCAGCCACCGCCTGCAAGGCTGCAACAGCAGAGAAAACAGCAACAGATGGGAGTTAGGAGAATGGAGAAGGAAGAAACCGTGCCGTGGCCACAAACGAAGCGCGCGCGATCGAGAGGAAATCGGGTTTGGCGAGCGATCGGAGCGCGGACGCGCGCACGCACCTTCCTCCGAGGGCCGCGGATCCGGAGGAGCACGAGGGAGCGAGGAGGAGCGGCTGGCGAGGGACACACGCACACAAGCACGAGAGAGGCGGTTGGAGTGGAACTGCCGGTGATGACGAATGGATTTCCCTCCGCCGACGGGGGGATTTTATTGAGAATTTGAGATGCGTCGGTTTGTTCGGCGCGGACGCCGAAGCTTCGGCTGATCGGTCGGTCGATCCGGCTTCGGGAACGAATCGAACGGTGCCTTTTGGTGGCGTTTGTGGGGGGTGCGTACGTGGCGCGCGATGACGCAAGCGCCCAGCTGGAATCTTGCGGGATGGCTGATTGGCTGGCTACCTGCCTTGGCTCCGAAGAAAGCGCGGCCCCGTTTCTTTGGGTTGGGCTGAGGGTGATGAGAGCACCAGGCCAGTAGTCTTCGGACACGTGGATCACTGTTTTATTTGGGCGTCCTTTCTTTTCTTTTTTTTTTGCCCCTACTGGATGGTCTTCGTCCTTAGACTAATAAAAGTGCATTATCGTCTTTTGCGTGTGTGTTAGCTTATTAACCATCGAATTTAGATGGGATTATGCTCGATTAGATGGAAGAGCTAGAAAAGAAACAACAATTCATCAGGCTCATTTTAGTCAACTCCCCGATAAAATCCGTTTTCTTTTGGTTTCTCAGATATTACATCCACGCCCCTGGTCAGTTTAATTGCCATACTCTCCCGTCAATCCTCCATGAACCGTCTTTGTCAGTGGATTATGGAACAAGATGGCTGGTGAAGGAAATCCAAATGTGGCAAACTTTAGATTCAGAACTACCACATTCATAGAGACCACCCAAACATATGCGAACTCAAATGCGCATTCAATTTCACAGAAAAAAAAAATCGATTGATGAGCACCAAAACATAATAACAGTCCTTTTAGGTGTATTATCAACACGGCCATACCGTTACAGGGCAATGGTACTGTGCACCTATCACTACCAATACAACACTTCACTGTAGATAAGTAAAGGGATCTGATTCTGAACAAGTTCAGACCACAACCATTGTCTATAACGCTAGGACTGCGCTTTCATAGTTGCACAACAAATGGCTATTCCAACTGATATTCCCCCTCATCTTTGGCTAGGCAAATACTGAAATCTCCCAAATCCCCATATGCTGCAACAGAAACGGCTAAACACAACATCCTTATTTATTATTAGTTGCAAGTTTGCAGCATTTGCATTGCTTTCAATCACTTCCAACACATGGTTAAACAGCATCACACCAAATGGGAAATTTATTAAACATAAAGTAACCAAAGCCAATCTGGTAACTGCAACAATAAAGATTATGTGCTTCACAAAGTAATGCATGCATACATCTATCATTGAACATTTGAACCAACACCTTTTAAAGTTATAAAAAAAATGTGAAGTACATGTTTAAAGATCTTTTATAGGACTGTCTGCTCTTTTGATCTTTTCTGACTTCCATGATCATGAACTCTTTGTGACTATGACATCACCACGTGTGCTGGGACAACAAAAAAGAAAGACACCTCATTGCCCCCAACATCATGTTCACACACGATAGCTAGCAGAAAATGACATGGCAACACACAATTCTTTTTAAGCAGCAAACTGTTTTAATGTCTATTGGCTACTAGAATATAAGAAGCATGGATATTCCAAGCAGAGTAATATTTATAATTTCAGGTGATTTGACTGAAATCTCTAATGCATGCACACGGACGTTTCATGCTCTAACTGAAATATCAACCAATCAGACCTGTGAATTGAGAAGTAGCTAACCCAGCAACTGCTTAGTGGTAAACTTTATTTCTAAAGATAAAATCATGTATCCTTAGTCAATAGTCATTTTGAACCTTGAATGAGACTACATACTGATTTTGCTGGCTGTAGATTCCATGATTTCGAACCAGCATAAAGTACACATGGGAACATATAATGTAAAAAAAATGATCAAAAGTTATATTTGGCTACCTGCAGTTTTCATCTAGTGACTCGTGACCAACCAGGATTGCCTCTTAACATAAAATCTTCAATTATACAGATGTAATATGTACTCTGATTCGTGAATGTTTACAGCAGTCTCTGATTGAAGGTGACAGTTACATTTGTATAATTGATCAAATCAAGGATTTGCAGTTGGTGTTTCATGAAGTAGTATGAAGTTACATTTTATCTTCAAATCTTCAATTATACAGATACAGCTATGAGCTATCAAGTATCAACAGGTGTCCTTGCAGTTAGGTATTCTTCATTGAAATGCCAGCTGGTGAATGTTAGCTATGTTCTAGATCAAATAATACATTTCTAACCCACAAGCATCGTGTCCAATTCACAGCAAATGATTAACTTGTTCAGATAATAACTGAAGCTCCTCTATAATTTTACGCATGCAAAATCGATGCTGCTGGGTTTGGTTTTTGTAATTAGATACATGTATGAGCAGTTTAACAGACCTGCATTATTCATTGATCAAGAAAACAATCCCCTCCCATACCCCCAATAACTAACACAGTATACTCCCTAGATTGAAATGGGTAAAAGCACAAGCTCTAGGCCCTAATGATACAACCATTCTTGAGCATTAACAACTCCGCAACCAGAAAACAATAACAGATGAGCTTTGAGCTCATACAAGCACGCATCCACAAGCTTTACATATGCAATGGGGCAGGATTCACGTTTATATAACTCAATTATAGCAGCATATCAGGTCCATGAAGCAAACACCAATTCCTCATCTCACGAGCATATCTAATAGACAATGGATACTACTAGCCATAGGCCGAGAACACCATGGATAATTTCCAGCGAAATGCCAAAATAACAGCAATTATCGGTGGATCAAAGCGCGGGGGCCAGCGCCTTACTCCTCGGAAGCGGCAGCCTCCGCGGGCGCCGAAGTGGCAGCCGACGAGTCCTCCGAGTCCTGCGCGCTGGCCTCGGCGGGCGCGGCCGCGGCGGCGCACCGGGACTTGGCGAGCTCGAGGAGGCGGCGGCTGACCTCCTTGGAGTACGCCTGGAGGACCTCTATCCCCTCCTCGACGGAGGCCGGGGACGCGCCGGCGGCGGACTCGGAGGCGGCGGCGAAGGCCTCGGCCTCGACGGCGGC
>OAMR01000454.1:408789-453164 GCA_900205405.1 Echinochloa crus-galli | reverse complement strand
AGGCGCCGTAGCGCTGGGGGAGGACGCTGGGCGCCGCGAGCGTTTGCACGAGGCGGCGCACGAAGGCGACGGCGGCCAGATGCTGAGCGACGGGAGCAGCGCCTCCGCGGCCTTGGCGCCGGGAGCCGGCGCCGCGGCGGCGGCGTCGGCGGATCCCTCGGGGGGCGCGGGCTGGGCGCCCTCGGCCGCGGCGTTGGGGGCGTCCTCCGCCATGGCTGGGGGAGAAACCAAAGGGGGGGAGATCTGTCTGTGGCGTGGAGGGGATGAGAGAGATGAGACGGGAGAGGAGAGGGTGCTGTGGGGTGTGGCCGAGTGTGGAGAGAGACTTGCAGGCGGGGGTTTTGTTTGGTTCGGCTCCCCGTTCCGGGAGGGGAAGCTTTGCTTTGTCAGGTGAACACGCAATCCGCACGCGCGGCTGTTGGGTTTCTATTAGGCCGCGGACAAAAGGCTAGGGCCCGGCCAGGTTCAACGGGCTGGGTTAGCATCTTGAGTACACGGTAGCCCGCCCGATTGTTATATTGGGCTGGATTTCGTTTTCGCTTTCCCCGCCAACGAACGGCGGCGGTTTCTCTGGAGTTTGCCAAGAACTCGACAATCCAGATTCCCGTGCCGATGTCTCCCCTTCGAGCCTCCGACAATGGAGGCTCGGAGCAGTTGATGGAGAACCGAGCTAAAAGCCCCGCTCTGTCCCAATGCTAGTGGAAAGCTGAGCCACGGAGAGAGGCAGCCGAGGCACGGCCGCGGCCACGGCCACGCACCGGAGCCCAGAGCCCAGAGGGCTGCGGCAGGCGCGGCGCGACGGCGCACGCACGCAGCACGCCGCTGCCGCCTGCCGCCCGCCGCGCTTTCTTCTGCCCGGATAGAGGAGAGAAAAAGAAGGCCGGCGCGGCGCTGCACGCATAGGCTTTGGTGGAGCCTCGAGGCCTTCCTTTCTCCTCGTGGAAAGCTGTGTCCCCTGTTTCCCGGGCCATTTTCACCTGCTCCCATTTACTTAATCAGTAATCACAGCATCATCTGCCGCTAACCTCCGATTCTCGCTAACTAACCTCCCCACCTAAAAGCAGCTCGGGAAGACGGGAAAAAAGGAACCCTGCACGGCGCCCAATTTGAAACGACACCGGAGATGGTTCAGTTTTGCAGATTAAATAGATCTTCAGTCTCTAAAGATTGGCATATAACTGGCGATCTTAGTGCATTCCTCTTCTACTTATACTATCCTACAAAATGGTAGTGCTGGGAAAACCTTCAGCTGCAGCATGTCTCCCTTTTGAATTGCCACTATTCCTGTTGCAAATTGTTCAGAGTTCAAGCATCGTGGTTTTTGATTCCCATGGTGAAAAGGTTCGCTTTGCGAATGATTGCGTGCCAGCAGCCCCCTACCTTGTTAGGTCACAAAAGGCCTTTTCAACTTTTGTTTCAGCTTTGACTCTTGCTTGCATGCATGTCCCATTGTTCTGTTACATTAGGACAGCAGAAGATTCAGAACACACCAAGCTCCTCACACACACACACATTCTGCAGAGACTGTCCACTCCTCCCACTCTACCCTACTCCATGCACGAGATGGGCAGTCAAAGGCTCCTCCTCCTCCTGGCGCTCCTCCTCCTCACGCTTCTTGCGGCGGCGGTTGCCGGAGAAGGCGACTACGTGCCCAACGCCGGCACAGACGGAGCGAACGCCACCGCAGGTGCGGGGCCACCGGCCGGCGGCACGCTCGACGTGCGGGCGAGGAAGTGGTGGCGGTTCCCGGCGACGGAAGGCCTGGTCACGGGCAGCGAGCGGAGGGTGCCCAACTCGTCGGACCCCCTCCACAACCGCTGACGCCTTGTGCATGCGTTCCTTCCTGCTGCTTCAACTTCTGCTGGTAGTTACTTCTGTTATGATGCTTTTGGCTGCAGAATGTGGCTTAGAGCATCTCCAAGAGCTTCTTCAAATCACACTAGCTAAATTCTCATTTAGAGAGCCATTTAGCTAGCAAGTTTGATTTGGTTGCTGGTTCACATTGCCCTTCCACATGGGTTGCTTGTTCGATGCAAGAAATCAGAGATGGAGATGGTGCTGGCTGATTTAGAATAGAAGAGAGGAAAGACACTGGTGCTTGGCTTCATTGGTGGCGGCAGCGTGAAGAAGATGAGCGGGGGCGTCCGACGAGCGGGGATGAGCGGGGGCGGCGTCCGACGAGCTCCTCCCTCGGTGCACGAGCTCCTCCTCCCCCGTCGCTCCTCCTCCTCCTAGTGTCGTGCGTGGCGGCCTCGAATCCGGTGCCCGATGCCATGAGCTCCGCCGGCCCAGCTCCGCCGCCCGGGATGTCCGACGGGACGCCGCGAGCTCCGGCACGGACCTCCGCCGGGACGCTGCAAGCTCCACCGCCCGGGATCTCCGCCAGCCAGCTCCGCCGCCCCGCGCCGCCCGGGACCTCCACCGGGACGCCGCGAGCTCCACTGCCCGAGACCTCCGCCGGGACGCCGCTCTCCGCCGGTGGGTGCGCGCCTGGGCAGCAGGAGGGAAACGCGGGAGGAAGACGCAGAGGATTGCGAGCGGCTTCCACTCGGTATAGACACCGAGCGAGGCTCGAGTTTTGACGAGCGGGATACCGAGGACAGCAGATGCCGAGTGTGTTGGATCCTATTTTTTTTTGCTGTGTTCTAAATTTTAGCTAGCATGTGAGTTTTACAGAGTCTGTTGGAGTTGCTCTTTAGTGTTCAGAGTTCAGAGGATTGAATTGCGTATATGAGTAAATGTAGCTGATTTTGGTTTAGCTGGTTGGCCAGCTCGAGTGCTTGTAATCACAAAAATTCATCGGCGGTTTGCACCAGTGTATATAAATCTCCTTTGATTTGTCTTTGGCTGAATCATCTGAATTCTGAACCGAGTGCAGTCGTAGAGGAGTTCAGGATTCTCATGATGATTGATTGTATCAAGTGCATTTGGACTGATACATCTATTTTGGAGGGTGAAGTCAGATTGCTCCTTTATGGCTTTATCTAAAAACGGTGCATTTAGTTCCTACAGTACTTCTAGTAATCTGAACCAGCCAGGTGAATCATTCTATGAATGGAGTTCAGAAGTCTGCAACTCTGCATAGTGTATACTGCAGTGGTAGAAATTTATGTTCGTTTGTAATTCGTTGATCCAACCCGGTTTAAAGAGAGACGAAAATGAAGTCGTTTCTGCTGGCATATGGATCTTCCCACGCAATGCCAGTAGTCTGTATCAACATACGTAGTAACTAATGAGTCTTTCTGCAAGAAGGCGTTTATTGGCAGTTAATAAGTACTGTATGGGTAGATAGTACAAGATCGATGATGTTAGCCTGGTACCTGTTTTCTGAATGTCGATGACTAGGCAGGATCTGCGAACTGGTTTGGAAACCATTATCTTGTGAGAAACAGTTGTGCTGATCCTATATTTTTCCTAAACATGACCTGGTCTTGGTGTGAATCTGTGTATATGTCCGGCCGAGTGTAAACTTTGCATTCGAATCATTTCATGCTCTATCTGTGTGCATGTCCCCTACTACATTGATCCCCGATGATGTGGTGTTTACTGTACAGCATGTTGCCTGGACCGCAGCCCAGTGTTGACGCATGTTGTAGTAGGACTCCAAGTTCTCTGCCTGAAAGTTCAAATTCAGTGTGACCAGTGTTTACGCATGTTGTAGGACTTGTAGTGTTTGCTGGCATGCTGCACTGATCTCCCAAGTGCTCTGCCTGAGAGTTCAAATTCAGTGTGACGTTCGGTCCCCTGAAGGAAGCCTTTTTTCGAGTTGAATGCTCAATTCCAAGCCAAAAAGGTTATAAATCCAATCTCAATTCCCAATTCTACAAGTTCAGTCCCTCAGCTTGAATTATCCTTTTCTGGATGCAAATCATTAAATCAATTGCAATTCCACAAGGTTTCCCATCTGATTCTAGTTCCCAGATTGGGGGAAATTCCGTGGACGATCCAATCCCCAAATCCATTTCTAAAATTGAAATCAATGCGGCTTTATATTTGAGATGAATTGTTTTTTTAATTAATTCCGAAGCTTCAACTAGCAATGCCCAGCGTGCGCATCCAACCCTGTTCGTCATCTGAAAAAAAAAGACACCGCTTAAAAAAAATGATAAAATCATCGATGGAATCGCAGCTTGAGCAAATAAAACTTCTTTTTCAAACTTACCTGTATACTGTAAATCGGTTGCCTTTCCGACTCAAAATTTGCCGGGAAAAACGCGTCAGAGCGCGCGCGCGTGAAACCTACGCGTCTCGAGTTCGTCTCGGTTCTCCGAGTCCGACTACCACATCTCGAGTTCGTCTCGGTTCGGCCGGCGCTCGTCCGACTGCCGCTGCCATTATAAGTCACCAGCCGATCGAAGCACTTGACACCTTCTCTCCATCTCCCTCTTCTCCCATCGCATCTTTCGCAAGCTCGATCTCGCTCTAGCTAGGGCAGATCTCGTGCGAGCCGGCGACATGGCGCTCCGCCGCTGGAAGCCGTTCGTGGGCGCGTTCCAGCACATCGACACCGCCATCGAGGCCGCCGACGCCGACGTCCTCCACTCCCGCGCCGAGATCCGGAGCGCGAGGGCACGGATCATCGAGATGCTCTGCGACGCCTCGGATGACGACGGCGGCGAGAAGGCGGAGGGGTTCTGCGCTCTGCTGGACGCGGCCATGGCGGAATCGCTCGTCACGTTGCGTGCGGTGCCCGCGGAGAAGATCGCGCTGGTGTCCGGCGACCTCGTCGGCGCCGTCGGCGCGCTGATGAAAGACCACGAGTCTGCGCGGGTCCGCGAGCTCGCGCGCGACGTCGTGCGCGGATGGAGGGCAGGCGCCAAGGCCACGCTCGACACGGCCAGGGCCGCCATGGACGTGCTTGACGGCCTCTCGGCCACTTCGGCGCCTCGTGCCCAGGACGACAAGGCTCCCCTGGCCCGCTCCGACACAAAGGCGAAGAAGATTCCGGATGAGCAGGCTTGTCCGAGGAAGACAGCCATCGTCAGCAGCTGCACCTTGCCCAAGAAGAGGGATCCGGTCGTGAGCACCAGCAGCGAGAAGCCGTCGTCAGCGAACACGGGTGCTCCTACGGTTGTGCCGGCGCAACCGAAGAAGTCGCCGGCCGTCGTGGTCAGTAGCGCCGCCGAGGAGAAGAAGATGGAAGCCACAAAGCGCAAGCTCCACGAGAGATACCAGGAGGCCGAGGACGCGAAGCGTCGGCGCACAATACAGGTGATCAAGCCACCGCGCGGGACAACGCGCGAAAGGCAGCGCAACGCGCACCCGGGCGTCAGGCCAAACTGCGCGCGCGCGGCGGAGAGGTGCTTCATGAAGTCCTGCTCGCTTCGGACGAGGGTTTAGTCAGGGTTCTTCTGCATGTAAACGATTTGACCATTAGTGTTGTCGTTGTGCCTTGCTGCTGTTGTGTAAGCGGCAGAATGTGGCTTAGTGTTCAGAGTTCAGAGAACTGAATTTGCTTAAATGTAGATGATTTTGGTTTAGCTGGTTTGCCATCTCAAGTGTTTGTAACCACAAATTCATCGGCAGTTTGCGCCATGTGTATAAAGTTTCCCTTCTATTTCTTCTTGGCTGAATCGTCTGAAGTGAGTGCAGTTCATAGTGACTTCAGGATTCTGTGATTGTTTGACTGTATGAGTGCATTTCAATTCTACAGTTCTTCCAGTAATCTAAACAAGTGAAGATCACACAAATTTTCATGCAGTATCTGAAGTTCAAGTGTAAAGTTCAGTATGTTAATTGCTGCTAGAGAAAAACAGCCTTTTGTGCAGTATCTGAAGTTGCAAAAATTAGCAATAACTTCTATGCATTCCAATGAAAATTTGCAATTGAAAACTTGGAGATGTAGCTACTCATGACTTCAGTATGTCATATACACTTGATACTGGATATCACAGAGCAAACAACATTTTGTGCAGCGCCTGAAGTTGCATACATGCCCTATGTGCATTCCATTCTAGTGATAATATAACAGTCTGGCACAATTTACATAGTTTTTCTATTACAACTTACATAGCACAACACACTGCTTCCTATACAATCACAGTTTACAGAACATAATGGGCCTTTCTTTCAGTTTGCCCGTAACAAAGAACGAATGTATCATGCTCTTCCATTCAATTTCTTCATAACACAATTTACAGAACACAAAGTATCAGGGTCTTCCATTCAGTTTCTTCAGAGCGCAATGGGCCTTTCAGTTTCAGGCATTGAGTTTTGTCAGTTAAAACACAGAACAAATCTTCAGTAGCAACATTCAGTCATGAGGAGGGCTTGGTGGCAGCGTCCGGGGGTCCGCAAGGAGGCTGCAGTTTCCGAGTCCGCAAGGAGGCAGCAGCGGCGCTCGCGGCCGAGCGGCTGCTCGTCGGGGGCTGACTCGTTGGCGGTCGGCCCCGTCGTCGGAGAAGGATTTGGGAGGCTTGGGGTCGACGGGGCGGTGGAAGATGAGGTCGTAGTAGAGCGGATAGGGAGTCGCAGTGAGAGAGAAGGGGAAGAGCAGCGGCGAGGAAGACGCCGGCGGATGAGAAGGAGACGGCGACAAGGAGTCGCGTGGTGCCGTGGGCTTTGATGGGCCACTCGATGGGCTGCTTTGGGGGCTGTGAAAATGAGTTTGGCGGCAACAACATCAGACGATCTGATTCCTGGTGGCCGGGTTCCTCCTCCGCTCTCGTCTGCGTCAAAACGTCGAACGGCTTTCGCGCGCAACGGAGCAACCCCTACCTGCCGGCATCAGCTGCAGCCGCCGCCGCCGCCGCCGCCCGATGTCCGCCACCACCAGCATCTCCCTCGCCGTCGCAGACGCCGTATGGGCGGAGATCAAGTCCGCCGGCCGCGCATCCGACGAGCACCTATCCATGTAAGTAACGCCAAACCGCCCGGCGCCGCCACCCGTCTCGCGAGGTGCTGTACCCGCGGTTCTTCGCATGCTTCACCCGGATCCTTGACATGCTCGCGCTCTATGCAGCCTGGAGACGCTGTTTGGAAAGAACATGCTGCGCGCCTGCAAGATCGTCGACGAGCGCGGCGTTCGCCGCGTCACCGGCGTGCCCAGCGGCCGCTCGCTCTTCCTGGTCGGCGGCTCACCCGTCTTTTAAATTTGATCCCCTCGGATGTCTCGTGTTCCAACCAAACCAGCGAGCAGCTGCTTGACCTTTGGCTTGTGTTTCGACTGCAGGTGATGGGGGAGTCCAAGAGGAAGGAGGAGTACCTCTGCTTCCCGGAGCACCTCTGCACCTGTTACTCCTTCTTCTACGACATCGTCGGGCGTGGCGAGCAGCTCTGCGTAAGTGCCCTTTCTGCAGCTACTGCATCATGAAATGCAAAGCTATATCTGTGCAAGCCACGGAAATATTAGATGGATTGGCATTCGTCAGTTGTTAGCTCGGACTACTGAAATAGTAGCTGAATTTTGTGATATTATTTTGGTCTTTGCAGTGTAAGCACCAGTTAGCGGCGCGGCTTGCAGAGGCTGTGGGAGAACACCAGGAGATAGAAGTAACTGATGAGGAGCTCGCACATATGCTTGCGAAGCTCTGACAGTGAAGCTTTGAATTCTTCAGAATGCACATAAGATTTATGAATCGTTTCTTACTTTCCTCTCCTTGCCCAGTAATACTGATGCAATCTACTTACGCATAGAGATTACAACAATAGGGAAATGATGTGCCAGACACTAGGGTGGAATCAGCATGCCACTATCATCAGTTAGCTTATAAAAATGTGTCCTAATGTATGTATTCTTGCATAGTCATGTGAACTGACTCGTGGATTTAGATGAATAATTTGTTCATTTGCTATTGAGTTAGCTTCATGTGCTCCTTTTTATCTATTATCTTCTTATGACCATATTGTTCTTTCTCTAGTTTCCTATGAAATCCTTAGTCATGTGAACTAATGATGAATGCAGGTGATAATTTCTGTGTTTGCTATTGAGTTAGCTCCATCTGCTTCTTTTATCTATTTTTACAATATATTTTTCTTTCTCTAGCTTCTCTAGTGTGGTTGAAAAATCCAAGATTTCCCAACTTGAAGATGTTGGCACATATTCCTCTTGAAGAATCATAAATCATATGTTAAAGATAGTGTTCTAGAGGAAGGCACTAGTATGACAACTAAATCATTGGAAATATGGAACACCTTTGGTTTAGTCTCTTTAGAATTTAAATCCTTAGTCCATCCATAATTTAATATGTTAAAGATAGTTCTAAATTTGCCAAGAACTGCATTTAGAACAATCTGCAATGTTAGTTTTGATGGTTGTTTCAAACTGTTTTGAGGTTTTTCCAGGATAGAAGAATATACCGATGCCATAAGCTCAGAACGTTATGATCAGCTATTTTTTTATATCTCTTCGTAACTAGCACTTTTCATTAAACTCATAAATCATATACAGCCAGGGAATCGCTCCCAGAAGACTGTTTAACTTGTTTCCATGAAATTAGTTTCTGTTCCCACAATCAATGTCTTAGCTGGAAGGTTAACCATTGGAAGGACTGCAGTGGAAATATTGCTATTCAATTGTTTGTGTTGCTGTGCTCTTATTTGCAATTATTTTACTCATGATATGACCTGGCGTCTCACTAAATATCTCTCATGGCATCTCACTTATCTAGTTATCTTGTATTTACCCTTACCTCACCTTGTTCTTATGCTTTTACTAGAGAATTCTAATGCTATGCACTTCTTTTCCAACTGAAAATGAATGGGTTTTTGTTCTTTCCATGTATACTTCCATTGTTACATCAGGGTGTTATGACCCTTTTTCATATTCTTTCACATTACTTTGCATGGATTCATTGATATGCTAAGAATCCCCCTTATCTTAAATCTGTGCGATACCTGCACTTTGATGACACAATTTAGGTCATATCACTTGATTACAATCTATTTATATGTAAGTAGTAGCTGCTTTGTTAGATATTTGTATGACTAAGACAGTTAGACATTACATGATAAAGTCAACTAGTGTTGCATGATAGGCTTGAATTCTCCAGCAATCATGATGGGTAAGATTTTCCAGCATATAAATATTTATTATCGGTAAAGATGCAATTTTCTTGCTGCTGGTTTATCTTGTAACGGTGTTTACCAATGAAACAAAGGTATGGATCTGAACTGGACTCATAACAGTAATCTAATCACCACAAAGATGCAGAGTGCAAGCTAAGAAACATGCCTTCTTTTTATATTTATTATTAGAAGGATCAGTTTCTCTATAGAACAGTCATCTTGTCCTGGTAAAAATCCATAAAAGCTCCATTTGGTTGCTACTTTATCACTCTTTGCCCTCTATAACTTACCTTCATCATTTACTCTCCATAGGTCAATATGCTCCAGAAAAATACCCACCAAAAGTCATCCCACACATTATTGTTATTCGCTGCAGTTTCTCTAAGAATCTTTGTTCTGTCAGGCCAAGACAGACACACAAATTGCAAATTTGTCAGGCATCCAACCACAAATTGCATGCGACTTGCGCTTGACATGGTCGATTTGATCTTAAACTAGTTTTTAAGTGTACAGTTGCAGATTGGTTGAATCTTCGCTTACTTGATCCAATATAACCAGGTTCATAGGGCCTATGGGATGGTGATGCAAAGAAACTGCTGCACATGCGCAGGCACGGGTTTAAAATTTTCATTCTCAGAGTGGACCTTATACTTGTTCACCCAACAGAAGTCGTGAAAAAGATTACACTTCTCAGAAAATGCTTATATATACAGAAAGTGCTTATGCCTAATGGCCTATCTTTAAATTACCAATTTACAAGCGCAAGGTCAAGTCGAGACTTTTCTCTGTTTGCTTCTTGGACTCCTGTGAACTTGCTGTGAAGCTCCCTGGCCATACTAACCCTCCAGTTTCTTTAATGGCGAAAGGCATCCAGGAACTCATTTGGCCTCCATCAAATCTTGCTACGACAACAGCAGCTCTTTCACCATGCTCCTTCAGAACTGAGGAATGAGAGTTCATTCTCAAAGGTTGGAGAAAGGAAGCAGCTGGAGGGAGGCCCATCATCATATGAAATCTGTGTGACTTCCTTGCTGCACACCTCTCCCTCTTGTGTGCATTCTGGTGCCCGCCTAGGGCCTGCGAGCTGAAGAACTTTCTCATGCAATAGTTGCAGGAGAAAGTCCTATGCGGAGTGGCTGCCGGTTTGGCCTCTGGGGGCCTAACTTCCTCACTTTGTGGTGCATCAAAACCCAACTTCAGCCATGGTACTGAGGCATTATCATCAGCTTGACCAGCTTCATCACCTTGGTCAGCTGACTTCTGCTCTTCCACCCCAGGTACTCTCTCCATCCCTCTCTCTGTTGGAAGTAGCAGAGGAGAGGGTTGTTCAAGGCTTGTGCTATTGTGGCTCGCTCTGCTTTGCTATAAAAAGAAGCAGGGGTCTGCGGGTGTCAATAATTCAACGGGAAAGGCAAGTTATCGGTACTTTGAAGTGGACCAGGATATGCTAGTTTGCAGTAGTGGCAAACATGTTGGTTCGTGTTATTCTGTCAGATAATATGCCTGTCATGTATAGTGACTGGCTACAACAAACTTCAGTTTCTTGTCCAGCTCATTCCCAATCAGTTCCAGGGTCATTTGTTTAACAAATAGCATGCTTTACTGAGAGGTGCTATGACCTATCAGTGCTTCGTTACTCATCTTTGAACTTATCTCAATCACCCTCTTTCTGTCTCTTCAGGGTCAAGCACGGACGCTTGCATTATTCAACACTAAAGCCCAGCTTAGCCTCCAGCCTCCTCAGGCTACATCACCACATCGGTGGCTTTCAAATGACTTCAGGTGAGTGCAGCTGCCACTTCTCGCTAGCCAAAGCCTACACGCCAGTAGCATTGGACAGTCCCCGAGCTAAAGAGCAGAAGCTTTCCGGTGAGAATCAAGTGGTTGATGCACTCACAGCGCAAATGATTGTGCTTTTTTCTATGCAGCGATATGGGTGTCTGCTTTCACCTGTTGGTATATGCGGGCTCGATTTGGGGGAGGGCGAGACAACCGGAACCTACGTCACGCCGATTCAGATACGTTATCAGTATCGGATACGGATACGCTAATACGATACGTCATTTTCAAATTAATTTGATACGTCGACACGTTTAGAATTTAAATTTAATACATAGAATAAGTATCAAATAGAATAATTTAATTTATAAAATAAGTCTTAAATAGTTGGATTGGTGTTGGAAGCATTTAGCACTTACACATACACTGCTGGTACCTGTTGCTGCCATCTAATTAAAGAAAAAAAATCGATCTAAAAAAGTAGGGAAGAAAAATAAGCGTAGTAGTACTGAATAAGTATCGATGGTGTATCGCCGCCGTATCGCGTATCGGAAACGTCCGCGATACGTGATACGGCGCTCTTTCACCATGCTCCTTCAGAACTGTGGAGTGGGAATTCATTCTCAAAGGTTGGAGAAAGGAAGCAGCTGGAGGGAGGCCCATCATCATATGAAATCTGTGTGACTTCCTTGCTGCACACCTCTCCCTCTTGTGTGCATTCTGGTGCCCGCCTAGGGCCTGCGAGCTGAAGAACTTTCTCATGCAATAGTTGCAGGAGAAAGTCCTATGCGGAGTGGCTGCCGGTTTGGCCTCTGGGGGCCTAACTTCCTCACTTTGTGGTGCATCAAAACCCAACTTCAGCCATGGTACTGAGGCATTATCATCAGCTTGACCAGCTTCATCACCTTGGTCAGCTGACTTCTGCTCTTCCACCCCAGGTACTCTCTCCATCCCTCTCTCTGTTGGAAGTAGCAGAGGAGAGGGTTGTTCAAGGCTTGTGCTATTGTGGCTTGCTCTGCTTTGCTATAAAAAGAAGCAGGGGGTCTGCGGGTGCCAATAATTCAACGGGAAAGGCAAGTTATCGGTACTTTGAAGTGGACCAGGATATGCTAGTTTGCAGTAGTGGCAAACATGTTGGTTCGTGTTATTCTGTCAGATAATATGCCTGTCATGTATAGTGACTGGCTACAACAAACTTCAGTTTCTTGTCCAGCTCATTCCCGATCAGATCGGCACCTGCTTTGGATAGCAGTGTTATACATTTCTATCAGGTACAGTCCTGTAACCTCATAGAGGGTCACGGTTGGCTCGTTTTCCTGTTTTGTGTGCCTATCATCTGGGATGCTTGCGCTTGGAATTGTCCTCCTTGTCTAGAGAAGTATAGAATATATGCTGAGAAAGAGGTTTTCTAGGTCCCCTTTTTTGTGAGGAAGTCTTCTAATAAGCTCTAACTATAAAGCAAGAATTACCCAAAAGAAAAGAAAAACTTGACTTGAAAATTACTTGCATTCCTTGGAATGGCAAAATTTTCTTCATCTTTTGTTAGTGACATAATTTAGGTGGACTGAACCAGTTCTTTCCAGGGTCATTTGTTTAACAAATAGCATGCTTTACTGAGAGGTGCTATGACCTATCAGTGCTTCGTTACTCATCTTTGAACTTATCTCAAACACACTCTTTCTGTCTCTTCAGGGTCAGGCACGGACGCTTCGCATTATTCAACACTAAAGCCTAGCTTAGGCTCCTCAGGCTACATCACCACATCGGTGGCTTTCAAATGACTTCAGGTGAGTGCAGCTGCCACTTCTCGCTAGCCAAAGCCTACACGCCAGTAGCATTGGACAGTCCCCGAGCTAAAGAGCAGAAGCTTTCCGGTGAGAATCAAGTGGTTGATGCACTCACAGCGCAAATGATTGTGCTTTTTTCTATGCAGCGATATGGGTGTCTGCTTTCACCTGTACGTCGATACGTTTAGAATTTAAATTTAATATATAAAATAAGTCTTAAATAGAATAATTTAATTTATAAAATAAGTCTTAAATAGTTGGATTGGTGTTGGAAGCATTTAGCACTTACACATACACTGCTGGTACCTGTTGCTGCCATCTAATTAAAGAAAAAAAATCGATCTAAAAAAGTAGGGAAGAAAAATAAGCGTAGTAGTACTGAATAAGTATCGATGGTGTATCGCCGCCGTATCGCGTATCGGAAACGTCCGCGATACGTGATACGGCAGCAGACCGACGTATCGGCGTGGCGTAGACCGGAACTATATTCTGATGATGGACAACCCTACGAGAAATAGACACCTGCTGCTCGCTTTTGGACTAGTCAGAGACCGAAAAAATCCTGATGCTGATATGCTCTTAGTGGAATGGTGACTCCGACTCGTGCCCCGGCGGCGGCTTCATCCGGAGGAGTGGCAACCGAGCAGCAAGCCTTGGTCTATTGGCGTTCAGCTGTAGCAGGTGACGACTGCCATGAGCCAGGGGTGGTAACGGATCATGGCCCGTTTGTTTCTTCACAATCTAACTTAGCTCTAATAAAATTTAGCTCAAAAACTAGTATTATTTATGCCCGGCCCTAATCCGGCCCGATCCTTAAAATTTCTAGTGCAAAAGTGAGGGCCCTTTACCACCCCTACATGAGCCATGTCGCTTTGTTGATGGCTATTACATGCAGCTCTAGCTTCTGCTCACTCTTCCTTGTCATGTTATGTAGCGTTGAGGCTAGGTTGATTGATCGATTTCCAGTTGTTTAAAAAAAAGATTGATCGATCTCCATTCGCCAGTGCTGAATACAACTGACAAGGGGTTTGTTCCCATGTGCTCATTGGCGCATCGTCCTGGGTGGGTGACATCTTTGGCAGGGAACTGATTCTGGGGCAGGAAGCCAGGACGAATGGGATACTGGGATCCGCTTGCTGCTCCAAGTTCCATGGTTCCCATTCGGATTTGTGGGCACATACAATCGATGATCACGATCTTCCGCTTTGCATATTATAATATGTGCCGTCTTCTTCAGCCTTTTGAGCGACCCCTCGAATTATTTTCTGAAAAGTCCCGTGCGTTCCTGCTCAACTGTGAAGGAGTCTGGATGACACTGAAGTATGTCATGTACTGGAATTGTTGTTTGGAGGAGTCTGGACGACACAGGTATATCATGTACTGGAATTGTTGTCTGGGTGACGATTGCCGGACATAAACGACGATCCTACAGGCACTGTGTTCATGACGAGTCAGTCCATTAGCTGCGTGGGCCGCCCACTCTGCGGCCTTGTTGCTTGCCAATGCCACACACACACGGCTGAACGACTTCTCTCATGTGTCATGGGCCAGGATTTCTTCCGATAGCGCGGGACGTGGGCCTCGCCGTCTAAAAATCGTCAGGTTAGTGTGCGCTCGCGCGCTCATCTTTGGGCCACAGTTCACTTGGCCCGGGTGCTGGATACTCTCTCTTCTCTGCTTCTGCCACTGCCCACAGTGGCCTCTTGTCTCATCCTATCCAATCATACTGTCTTTTTTTTCTTTCTTTTTTTGGCTATAACCTTACTGCGTTGGTCAACCGTCATAGGAGTACCATTCTCTTTTGCCAGATGAAGTTTGACCACACCTCTACAGCAACATCTGGCTACAGAAGATTGTGACACCAGGCTACCTGTCGCTGCCGAGTCAAATCGACATATTCCTCGCCTATCTATATGATGAAACGCGGCCACAGGGCATATTTCTTTCTTCCCGTCCTACAGAGCCATGCACTCACTAGACACGGTCACTGCTGCCTACAGCTCTGTACCGGCCTCCCACAGTATCATCCCGTCCGTTTTTGAGTGGACGGACAAGTTGTCATGGCACCGGTCCTGAGACGCCATGATGGGTCGCCGTTGGTTAGGTAAACACACACACACACATGACACATTCCTTTACGACGGTCGACGGACCAGACGATATGGGCACGATTGGGCATCATATGTATGGCGGCAGAGCGCAGAAAGAGAGACTGCTATGCATGCTAGCTGCTAGCACCGTCCCCCCTGCATGCATGTGCCGTGTCTGCCTGTCTGCTAGCACCGATAATCCGGCCCTTTACTTGCCCTCGGTCAGCTCGTGCGTGTGCGTGCCCTGCCGTATGTACGAGTACATGCATGCATGCACACTGTCGACGAGCTGCCTGCCTGGCAATGTTCATGGCAATTTCCATTCAACGGCGCGCGCGCGCCTTTCTTTCCTCGCTCACAGTCGGTCACACCTTTTGATTTTATTTCCGCCTGCAAAGGCTAGTAGCTTGCTAGGCTACCACTATCTTAGCTAGATAATGGAGCTCGCGATCGCGAATGCTGGTCATGTCCAAGGGCATGCACGCACCTGTGTCTCCGATTATGTACGTTTACCATGCTCTCCCGTCCAGCTCCAACCCAACAATCAAATCCAGAAAGGAGATCCCCGGCCGGGCGGGCTCACCATCCACCAAGTCCTGCCCCGCCCGGTCGACGGTCGTGCAGTGGCGCGCACGGTGGAGCGAGCGAGGCGCCGTCGGAGAAAAAGGCTGTGTCGTCGAGACCAGGACGAGACGGCCGGGCCGGAGCTAGCTCAGTGCTGTCGACCAACTCACTACTACCAACGATCATAAGGTTCCGGCAGGGATCGCCGATTCGCCGTCGTGGTTTTTGTTTTGCCGCGTCCGTTTTACCGCGTGTGTTTGGTGTGCGCGTGGGATGCGTGTGTGTACGTGCCGGCCGGTGCCATGAACCCAGTCAGCAACACTCACGTCAAGGCCGGGGCTCGGATCTACTCTTACTAGTGCGGTACAGGGAGACACTGCTTGCGACGCGACACATATTCTTTTGGTCCCTCTTGTCCTGTCAGTTCCGGTCGACACTCCTCAATTATCGTCAGACAAACAGGAGCGGTGTATAGTGGAGTAGTAGTTGGGTATATACACGCACAGTTGCTGCGCGCTATAATCTATGGGCGGCACATATACCACGAGTCCACGAGTAACTTATCAGCGCGCTCGTCATGCAAGAAATAATGTGAACACGCCTTGACAGAGAGAATCATACGATGCGATACGAGTATACGACAAGGGGATAAGGTAAAGTTGATTCCAAAAATAGGGGGTCTTGCCGCGTGCGTTTCAACTGCGTTAGGTACGTGTGGCGCCCGTGAATACGGGGCGTCGTCAGTCTTTGTTGGTGGATGGATATATGCATTCTGTCAGCTCGGGTATCTCGATCATCTTTACATGAGGAGAAAAGGTACAGTATAATGATTACCACTGTACTCGATGGCATTTAGTTAATTACCACGAGAGACTGACCAATGACACCACGTTCACACTGTAAGCCTGTAACGATAGTGCAAATCTCTTTTCAAGGTGAGTGACATGATGTTCCAGGTTAGTTTGCAGCGACCAAATTAATATAGTCGTCGTAAGGTAGTTCTTTTGTTGTCCTCGCGAAGAAAAAAAAAAGGGGTACTTCTTTTGTTGATACAAAATAGTTCTCACGCCTCGCTTTTTATCGAAAGCATCCTTCCATTGCATTGTTCTTAAATCTTGTTTAGATCAGCTACGGCTTACAAAAAGCTGACTAATAAAAAGTCGGTTTGTTTGGATCTCTCAGCTTAATTATATGTTGTTGAATTGATTGTTATGAGTGGTACAGAGTTTATTAACTGAAAAATAGCTAGGTGAGGCCAGCTTATGAGTTGATAGAAAAGTGGTTGATGGCTAATAAAAAGTCGGGCTGTAATAAGTTGCCATGGTTTCGATCAACTCGAGTTTTTTTTAAAAGTTTTTTAGTGATATCTAACTGATCCAAATAGGGATATAGCTTACGACACCAACAGCACAAGTGTAATAACAACTTGTGTTTTGTCAAAATAAAAGTGTGCCTTATATTTTAACAGGATAATGGAGGGAATGGTATAATGGCTTAGGTATTTTGAAAGGCATCTTGGTATCCAATCCCTATGATTTAGTACAATCTGATGTAATAATTCATAAAGATAATTAACGTCCTCACAAATATAGTAGTGTGCCTAGATTTGTTTTACTATTTTTTCTGTTTTACTACTAAAAGAATTTCTAAGCCGGCCATAGGCTAATTATGTGTCTTATTGCATACCTGGTCGAATATATAGCTATTGTATTGTTTGTTTGTTTACAAAATATATAAATACTAGCAGACGCGGCACGTGCGCACGCACGTGTGTATATAGAGCTTTAGCTATTCTCAAATTTAGAGGCACATTATTTTCCGAGTTAGTTGGTCTTTATTTATATGGAGAAAAACTCTTCAATCTTTTATCTATTAGCAATACGGGATAATTGTGTGCACATGGGGAGTTAGGGGCCCACCTGGCCGGTGGTGGGTACGCGCGGGACGTTGGGTGAAAAAAGTTTTGCAGAGAATAAACTAAAAGCGCCTGGAACATCAAGTTTTTTCCACCTTTTCCACGTCCCCCACCCCAAAAAAATCTGACAGGTGGGGCCTCTGTGAGAGGGTGGGGGTGGATTTTTTTGGTAGAAAACATTTTCAATTCTCTAGGATCCTTATAGTATAAAAATAAATATAGATAATATAGATAGATTTTGGTTTGTTTGGATGCTGAAAATCCTACTTCGTTTCTGTGCATATATATTGATATTCACTAATCACTAACAACGTGAAAAAAAGAAAACAAAGTGATTAGACCTCTACATGGTTTCGACTCTACTGCCGCAAAGTTGATAGCGAGAAGGCGAGAATTATCCCATACGGCATGGCATAATGCAAAGTTAGTTCCAAAAATGGATTGTGGGGTGTTGCCGCGTGCGTTTGTACTGCGTTACGTAGGTCACAAATATAGTATATACGTAGTAGCGTGCGTCGATATTGCTTTGGTCTTTAATTTCTTCAATCTGTCAGCTTCGGTAGGCTCCCTAGTTCAAACATCTTTATGAGAAGAAAGCATAATGTAATAATTACCACTACTGACTACTCAATGGCATTTACGACTTACCAAGAGAGACTGACCCATGATCCGGTGTTCAGACTGTATGTAGTATAAACTCTCTTTCAAGCGTGCCAGATGATGATCCGATGCAATAAAAGGAATTAGTTTCTTTTTTAGTCATTTAAAAAGAGTTAGTTTAGAGCGACCCCAAATAGTCTTCCACTAAACGACCATGTCCTTCAGGCAATTCCTTTTCTATAGAAAAATATAGTTTTCGCTCGCTTTTATAGAAAGCATCCTTCATGTTGTTCTTAGCTGCATCTGCATATGACAAACCAATGCAGGCACAAGCGTTTCACACTGGAAGCAGCTAAACCATCACTAGCGCGCGGGATCGCGCGACACGTGTCCGCGTGTAGGGCTTTGGGCAACGATGGCATCACGGCACCGCGATTGTGAAACCTTTAGCCAAGTGGAGTGACTTGTTCGATCTCCTCACTTTTTTCGTCTACATTCATGGAAAGTGATTTTTTACCGTCTTTGTTCGTGTTGTATACCCTATAGTCTATACAGTACACATGCTAGCTACTCGCCCAATGCCAGACTTGCTGGTCAGTCAACATGGAGACTTGACTTTGTTATACGCTGGTCGGTAGCTAATATATAATAATTTACTTTATTTGATCTGAAGAAGAATGCTACGTACCATGCCACCAATAATTTACCATTCTATCTCCCTTTAACGAGTACTATAAATGAAATATATCATCGCAGCAGCTAGCGGCTTATCAGCCGGTTACTGTCGTCTGCATATATTTTGCTGCGCGTGCGACATCAGTTAATTGGCCGTGCTATATATATATACTCGTATACGGACACGCGTCATACGATCTTTTGATATGTAAATTGGATCGAACTTTTTACGCTGATTTGATCGAACTTTTCAAAAGACGAGTATGACATGTGCGTATACGGACACGCGTCATACGATCATTCGATTAGCCGGTTGATATGTGCTCGATCTTTTGAAAAAGTTCGATCAAATCAACGACACACATAGATAAAACTTGTACCTTGGAATGTCGTAAATGATTCCTTTCGCGCTCTGTCGATCGAATGAAATCAGTGGATTCCGAGGACTTCGTAAAGAATCTTAAGGAAGTTGGACAGAAACTTCTTCACTCGGCCGGTCATTTAGATATCAAAGACGCATCGTTTAACATATCTCAGAAAAGAAAGATGGTTCGATTTCTCAAAAGAAAAGAAAAGAAAAGAAAAGATGACTTGAAGATATATACTAACTGTACTGTATTGACAAACATGTGCTAGAGCGAATTGCGGTGGAAGTAACTCGATCGATTTACATGCCAAAAGATCAGCTTTCGGCGCGATGCTATAGCAAATTAAACTTGCATGCGTAGTGAGTAGTGACACCAGATAAATCCTTTGGAAAGTGTAAAGCAAGGACCTTTTTATACTAGAAAGATACATTCTGTCTATATGTAGAAGAGTCCAATATTCCTCGTATAGAAAAATGAAAAAAAGGAGAGTTCATATTCCCTATATTTGTCTATCTCGGGCTTTCTTGTTTCCTTCCAACTAATTTCCTAGCTCTCGCGCGTCACACTAATAAGCAGCAGAGATACGTGTTAGAATAGGCAAAGTCTTCTTGTAACACGTCAACTGAACATGATGTATTCTTTGTTGAGATTTACTTGTAGCCTGGCCGGTTTAGTTGTAGATAGATTTGGATAGATATTTCTTGCTGAAACTGAACTAGGGTATGTTCTCAGCGCAATCTCGTGCGCGGGTGACAACCCTGCGGATGCAGCTGTCAAGTCTCAAGAAAGGCAGCATGAGCACCGCAATCTACTTCGACAAGATGAAGGCCATCGCCGACGAGCTAGCTGTTGTGGGAAAACCGGTTGGCGATGATGAACTCATCACTTTCGTCCTCGGAGGTTTGGATTTCGACTACAATCCCATTGTATCTTCTATTCTTGGTCATGCAGACACAATTTCTCTTAGTGATCTGTATGCCCAAATCACCGCCTATGAGGCAAGGCTCCAGATGCTCCAGGATCAGCACAATGGTGGACAATACCAGTCATCTGCCAACGCCGCTGCTCGCGGTTGAGGCAACTTTGGGCGTGGTCGCGGTGGAAACCGTGGTCGCGGTCGTGGAGGTCGTGGCACAGGAGGTCGCGGCAATCCTGCTGGAGCAAGCCAAGGAGGACAGGGTTCCTCCAAACCGCGGTGCCAGATCTGTGACAAAACAAATCATACTGCCATAGATTGCTGGTACCGCTTTGAAGAAGATTTCCAGCCCAACAGCAACAAGACAGCAACATCGGCCTCAGCAGCATATGGCAGATAAGGCGTTATATGGCCTTAAGCAAGCTCCAAGAGCCTGGTATTCAAGACTCAGTTCAAAGCTGCGAGATCTTGGGTTTGTGGCATCAAAATCAGATATGTCATTGTTCATTTACTCCAGAAAAGGTGTAACGATTTATATGCTTATCTATGTGGATGATATAATAGTAACAGGTTCATCACATGAAGCTATTGTGGCTCTACTGAAAGCACTCAAGTCAGAATTTGCCCTAAAAGATTTAGGTGACCTGAATTACTTCTTAGGGATAGAAGTAAATAAGATTCAGGGAGGCATTCTCTTGTCACAAGAGAAGTATGCAACAGACATTCTACGTAGAGCTGGCATGAGTAAGTGCAAAAGTTCGCCCACACCGTTATCTTCCTCAGAGAAGCTGTCAAAGGAAGATGGTGATCTATTATCTCCTGATGATGGTACAAAATATAGAAGTCTTGTTGGTGCTCTACAATACTTGACATTAACTCGTCCTGATTTGGCTTTTGCGGTCGAGCAGGGAGCAAGTCAAGAAACAAGTGTTTGGAGTCAATAAGGTGTCCACTGCTAGATGGCACAGTCGCTTAGGTCATCCGTCTTCTCAGATTGTTAAGCATGTTCTCAAGAACAATGCCCTTCCTTTTGATAACAGTAGTAATCATGAGTCAGTTTGTGATCCCTGTCAAAGGGCCAAGAGTCATCAACTTCCCTATGGGAGATCGAATAATGTTTCCTCTGCTCCGCTTGCATTAATTCATTCTGATGTGTGGGGTCCCGCACCTACATCTGTTGGCAGACATTCCTACTATGTGAGTTTTATAGATGATTATAGTAGGTACACATGGCTTTACCTCCTTAAAAATAAATCAGATGTATTCCATGTGTTTCACAACTTCCAAAATCTTGTTGAGAGAAAATTCAATACGAAAATCTTGGCCATGCAAACCGACTGGGGAGGTGAGTATGAAAAGCTCAACTCCTTCTTCCAAAGGATAGGTATTTCACACCGCGTTTCCTGTCCTCATGCTCATCAACAAAATGGCTCAGCTGAAAGAAAACATCGCCATATAGTAGACGTTGGTCTAGCGCTCCTAGCTAATGCATCTATGCCCTTAAAATTCTGGGATGAAGCTTTCCTAACAGCCACCTATTTGATCAATATTCTGCCCACTAGAGTGCTAAATCTAAGCACTCCTGTTGAGCTTCTTCTGAAAGAAAAGCCGGACTATACTTCACTCAGGGTTTTTGGCTGTGCGTGTTGGCCTAATCTAAGACCATACAACACAAGGAAGCTAGCGTTTTGGTCCAAGAGATGTGTATTTCTTGGGTATAGCTCCATGCATAAAGGTTTTAAGTGCCTAGATATTGCATCTGGTCGTGTGTATGTGTCCAGGGATGTGGTCTTTGATGAAAGCATTTTCCCTTTTGAAAGCCTCCATGAGAATGCCGGAGTCCGGCTTCAAAAAGAAATTCTTCTCCTTCCAGACCATCTCCGAAATTCCAATCCAGGGGGCGTAGATAGTGTTGGTTCAATTATTACTAATGAATCTGACCCAGATGATGCATCTAGTGTTGTGTTTGAAATTCAGGAGATGAATGGAAGAAACCTGGGTGAAAATAATGGTCATGGAGATGCAGGCGATTCTCCTTTCCATTTTCAGGAAAACGACGGGAGGAGTGCTGAAATCATTGTTGATTCTCCTGCCCGATCAGGCTCGCGATCCCAAGTTGATTTGCCTGCACCTGCTACGGTTCCTCATGCACCGGCAGCGCCTGTCTCTGAGCCAGATTCGCCTGGGAGCAGTAGCACAGCGACACGTGTTGACGGCGCTTCTTCGCAGGATACAGCAACGGTCGGATCAAATGCATCATCTAATTCTGCAGCCCAGCCTGTTCAACCGCAGCTACACGCCCCAGGACCAGGCTACAACATGGTATTGTCAAACCCAAAATATTAACTGATGGAACTGTGCGGTATACAAATTATTGTTCTACAGGGGAACCAGATGATGTGTATGAAGCTCTAGAAGATCCAAAATGGGAAAGAGCAATGCAGCAAGAAATTGATGCACTTCACAGGACTGGCACATGGCACTTGGTTCCAAAAAGGGAAGGCAATAATCTCGCGTGCCGCAATAAAATTCTGCGGTCGCGCGCGGGCGGCCGGTGATCCGAAGTTTCGTCCGGCGCGGACCGGATCCCCGCACACACTTATCGCAGCCTCCAACAGAATTTCTCCCCCCCTGTTTCTTATTCCCCGGCGCCACGGCCGCGCGCGTTGGGAGTTCGTGAGCCGAGTGATTGACGGAGCACAAAGAATAATCATCTGCCACGCCGTCCATCACCCATCCCGGCCGTGGACCGGATCAACCCCTGGCGACGACCGATGAGCATGTTCCAACTCGCTGCCGGCTACCCTTCACGTGGCCCGGTGGCCGCCAGCCGAGTCCATAGAGCTAGGCCAATCCAGACCGCCGCAAGGCAAAGCCCCACCGGGTTCCGCTTCCCCTCGCTCGCGAACCTCCCCAACCGCGGCGATTCAATGCACCTCGCCCCAGCGCGGATTGGTTAGCGGCGCCCGCGCGCAACGTAAACGTAACCGCCCGCCGTGCCGAAGCCGGCCATGCGCCGCGACGTGACGCCCGGGCGTCGCCGTCGGTGCTCCCCCCGGGGGGAGGGGAAGTTGAGTTGGGCCGCGCGCGCGTTTCCCGAACCGGTCACGCCGGCTGAAAGATCGAGTACAGAAGCTGAATATAAATCCTTGGCGAATGCAACAGCAGAAGTTGTCTGGTTAGAAGCATTGCTCAAGGAACTTGGTATAAAATTGGAGCAACCACCATGTCTGTGGTGTGACAATTTAGGAGCAACATATTTATCAGCTAATCCAGTCTTTCATGCAAGGGCTAAGCATATTGAGATTGATTTTCACTTTGTCAGAGAAAGGGTTGCTAGGAAGCAACTACAAGTTCGACTGATTGGGACAAAGGATCAAGTAGCAGATGGGTTCACAAAGGCATTGGCAACGCGAAGCTTTGAAGTATTCAAGGACAATCTTAACCTGATCAAGAAACCAGGTTAGGATTGCGGGAGGCTGTTAGAATAGGCAAAGTCTTCTTGTAACACGTCAACTGAACGTGATGTATTCTTTGTTGAGATTTACTTGTAGTCTGGCCGGTTTAGTTGTAGATAGATTTGGATAGATATTTCTTGCTGAAACTGAACCGGCTTGGGACACAAGTTGTAATCCTTCGGTTGTAAATCTGTTGGAGAGTTCTCCATATATATTAACACGCAGACGTGCGCGAGCCAAGTTAGGCAGCCACGGTTAGCCTATTCTTTCAATACGGTACTCGCAAAGCACACGAGCCGAATCGAATCGCATCTACTACAAGCGTGGCTTCGCTGCTGATGCGTGGATTACGTTTTTGTTTTATACACTTACTTATTACTATAATACTACTAGTACTACTACTTGCAGAGACGATCCTACTTGTAACCAAAAAAGAATTAGCAGTTAACCCCACACACTTGTCAGCTGTCACCAAAGTCCAAGGTAGCCGGTAAGGCAGGCAGCAGCTAGCCACCCTACCACCACCACCACCATGCACAACACAACACAACACAACAAAGTTCATGGACTTTACAGTTCACACACGCTTTTACAGAGGTCGACGATGACCGGCGAGTAAGAATGACTGTCAGGATCACGTAGTACGGGTGCCCGCCCCTAGAAATTCCGGGCACGGGCGGGCGTGCGCTCGCGCGCCCGGACAAAAGGCCCAAACCAGTGCCTTGTTCCCTTCTGGTTCACGTGACGAGGAAACCCCAGCCTTTTCACGTCCCCCTGTCGCGCAAAAGCGAAGCTTCCCCCTGCGCTCGCCGCAGCCGCTCGATTCGATTCGATGGTGCCGGCCGGCGCGGCGCTTCTTTTCCTAACCGCGCGTCGAAACCAGCCAATCGACGACGACCGGCGAGCAAGAATGACTGTCAGGATCACGTACGGGTGCCCGCCCCTAGAAATTCCGGGCACGGGCACGGGCGTGCGCGGACAAAAGGCCCAAACCAGTGTCTTGTTCCCTTCTGGTTCACGTGACAAGAAACCCCAGCCTTTTCACGTCCCCCTGTCGCGCAAAAGCGAAGCTTCCCCCCTGCGCTCGCCGGCCTGGTCGATTCGATTCGATGGTGCCGGGCCGGCGCTTCTTTTCCTAACCGCGCGTCCAAACCAACCGGTGCGGATTTTCACGGCCGGCGCGCGCGCACCAGCCTGCCATGCCAGCCTCGGCACGCGGTGGCCTGGCCTGGCCACTCGAACGGGTGCCTGCTAGTAGCTCACTACGCGGCCGGGCGCGACCGCAAGCGCAACCGACGCACGCGCCCAACTCGTCTCGCCACCGCCCCAAGGCTGGCACGGCCGCCCCCGGACCAGTCAGTCAATCATGCGCACGGGCGGGCGGCAACCGCTATGCCTGGGCGGCGCTCGGTGCACCGTACACGGCTACAGACGCACGTCGCGGCCAGCCCGCGCGCACGCACGCACGAGCCACGCCGCCCGGCGGCGACGGGCACGAGCCGCGGCGCCCTCCGTCCCATCCCCCCGCGTGCCGCAATAAAATTCTGCGGCCGGTGATCCGAAGTTTCGTGCGGTGCGGACCGAATCCCGGCCGGATCCCCGCACAGACACTCTCTCTTCTCGCAGCCTCCAACAGAATTTCTCCCCGCTGTTTCTTATTCCCCGGCGCCACGGCCGCTCGATCGCGCGCGTTGGGAGTTCGTGAGCCGAGTGATTGACGGAGCACGAAGAATAATTATCTGCCACGCCGTCCATCATCCATCCATCCCGGCCGTGGACCGGATCAACCCCTGGCGACGACCGATGCGCATGTTCCAACTCGCCTGCTGCCGGCTACCCTTCACGCGGCCCGGTGGCCGCCAGCCGAGAGCCCCACCGAGTCCATCGAGCTCGCTACTCCAATCCACACCGCCGCAAGGCAAGCCCCACCGGGCTCGCGAACCTCCCCAACCGCGGCGATTCAATGCACCTCGCAGCGTTCAATCCCAGGCGCGCGGTGCGGATTGGTTAGCTAGCGGCGCCCGCGCGCAACGCAACGTAACCGCCCGCCGTGCCGAAGCCGGCCATGCGCCGCGACGTGACGCCCGGGCGTCGCCGTCGGTGCTCCCCCCGGGGGGAGGGGAAGTTGAGTTGGGCCGCGCGCGCGTTTCCCGAACCGGTCACGCCGGCTGACGTGCGCCTGCCTGCCGGTGCGCGGCCGCCCCTACCTTCCCGTTGGACTCGACTCGACGATCGGTAGATGCAGCACGGCACGGAATTCCCTGCCGCGCCGTGTGTCGTCGTGCCCAAAGCGGCTCGACAAAGGCTGGCCGCCTGCGAAAGTCGTCGTGGATAAGGGCTCTCGCTCACCGGCTCGGTCCGCTCCACATGTTGGAGTGAGCCGGCAGGCTGCCAACGGAGATTTTGCGTTCGATTCGGCGACTTCGTTCGTTGTTGTTGGTGAGCGGGAAAAGATGGCGCAGCGTTCGATTCGGCAACTCGCCGGGCTCAAGACTCTCACCAAATCCGGGGGCTTGCGTCTCTTCTCGCATAAGTAAAGATTGACAACAACTCGTAACGGATGGGATCATTGGACGATGGATGGATCGATCAGTCACCAAGCGTATCACGGCTGTGCGTGCGCGCGCGCGCCAAAATCCACGACCCAAGTTGGAGCAAGTCGTGGCGAAATTCGCATCGGTCCGGAGCTCCAAGGGAGAGGGCTCGACACGGTCAGGGCCCAGCGGCCACGTTCATCGGCGGCCGCTCCGACGTGGCGGCCCGCCTTGCCGCCATCCCGGCCGTGGACCGGATCAACCCCTGGCGACGACCGATGCGCATGTTCCAACTCGCCTGCTGCCGGCTACCCTTCACGCGGCCCGGTGGCCGCCAGCCGAGAGCCCCACCGAGTCCATCGAGCTCGCTACTCCAATCCACACCGCCGCAAGGCAAGCCCCACCGGGCTCGCGAACCTCCCCAACCGCGGCGATTCAATGCACCCACCTCGCATACCCCAGGCGGCCACGCGGATTGGTTAGCTAGCGGCGCCCGCGCGCAACGCAACGTAACCGCCCGCCGTGCCGAAGCCGGCCATGCGCCGCGACGTGACGCCCGGGCGTCGCCGTCGGTGCTCCCCCCGGGGGGAGGGGAAGTTGAGTTGGGCCGCGCGCGCGTTTCCCGAACCGGTCACGCCGGCTGACGTGCGCCTGCCTGCCGGTGCGCGGCCGCCCCTACCTTCCCGTTGGACTCGACTCGACGATCGGTAGATGCAGCACGGCACGGAATTCCCTGCCGCGCCGTGTGTCGTCGTGCCCAAAGCGGCTCGACAAAGGCTGGCCGCCTGCGAAAGTCGTCGTGGATAAGGGCTCTCGCTCACCGGCTCGGTCCGCTCCACATGTTGGAGTGAGCCGGCAGGCTGCCAACGGAGATTTTGCGTTCGATTCGGCGACTTCGTTCGTTGTTGTTGGTGAGCGGGAAAAGATGGCGCAGCGTTCGATTCGGCAACTCGCCGGGCTCAAGACTCTCACCAAATCCGGGGGCTTGCGTCTCTTCTCGCATAAGTAAAGATTGACAACAACTCGTAACGGATGGGATCATTGGACGATGGATGGATCGATCAGTCACCAAGCGTATCACGGCTGTGCGTGCGCGCGCGCGCCAAAATCCACGACCCAAGTTGGAGCAAGTCGTGGCGAAATTCGCATCGGTCCGGAGCGCTGTTGTCCGTATCGCTTAGTACGCCGTATGCGACTAATTTAACGTTCCCCAGAATCTGTACGAGTTCAGCTCAAGACACTAATTTAACGTCCCCAAAAATCTGTACGAGTTCAGCTCAAGATCTTGCTGCAATCTTCCGGTTACTAAAAACTGGCCACGAGCTCTTGAGTTTTGAGAGCTTTGCCACTTTGCTGTCCACTCCACTGGAGAGCACCTCCCCATGATCTTTCAGCATTAGATGTGTGGATCTTTCAGCATTCAGACATTCCTCTTCAGTGTTCAGGCAATGCGATTATGTCTATGTTCCATCCACTGGCGAGCACCTTCCCATGCTCCTTCAGCCTTCAGACATTCCACCTCTCCCGCAACGCCGACACCGAGTACCTCGTCGACAAGTGCGGCCTCGCCGGCGCCACCGACCGCGCCGCCTTCCGCGCCAAGGTGCCCCTGGCGACGTACGAGGACCTGCAGCCGTACATCCGCCGCATTGCCGACGGCGACCGCTCGCCCATCCTGTCCGGCCACCCCGTCTCCGAGTTCCTCACCAGCTCCGGCACCTCCGCCGGCGAGCGCAAGCTCATGCCCACCATCGAGGACGAGCTCAACCGCCGCCAGCTCCTCTACAGCCTCCAGATGCCCGTCATGAACCTGTAAGCAAAGCTTTCATTTCATTCATTCATCTCCAGGACCGAGTAGCAGTTGCGTATTGATTTGCTCGACAGTACACACGTGCGGGTTGCTGACGGCGTTCGTTCAATGATTGCGTGCAGCTATGTGCCCGGCATGGACAAGGGGAAGGCTCTCCACTTCCTGTTCGTCAAGTCGGAGACGAAGACGCCCGGCGGCCAAGCTAGACCAAAAATTCCATTTTCTTTTTGTCTTTACCTGACCTTTTGCTTGTCATGTCATGTTAACAATCTGTATTTGTTCCCAGTCAGTTCGTGTTTTCAAACTCACAATATATTCCCTTGTGTCTGGGCGGGCATCATCACCCGCATGTGGCCCAACACCAAGTACCTCGACGTCATCGTCACCGGCGCCATGGCGCAGTACATCCCGACGCTCAAGCACTACAGCGGCGGGCTCCCGATGGCGTGCACCATGTACGCCTCGTCCGAGTGCTACTTCGGCCTCAACCTCCGCCCCATGTGCGACCCCTCGGAGGTCTCCTACACGCTGATGCCCAACATGTGCTACTTCGAGTTCCTGCCCATGGACGCCGCGTCCGGCGGCGACGCGAGCCAGCTGGTGGACCTCGCCCGCGTCGAGCTCGGCCGCGAGTACGAGCTGGTCATCACCACCTACGCCGGGCTCAACCGGTACCGCGTCGGCGACGTGCTCCAGGTGACCGGGTTCCACAACACGGCGCCGGAGTTCCGGTTCGTGCGCCGCAAGAACGTGCTGCTGTCCATCGAGTCCGACAAGACCGACGAGGCGGAGCTCCAGCGCGCCGTGGAGCGCGCCGCCGCGCTGCTCCTCCCGCACGGGGCCACCGTCGTGGAGTACACCAGCCAGGCCTACACCAAGAGCATCCCCGGCCACTACGTCATCTACTGGGAGCTCCTCGCCTCCGGCTCCGGCGCCGGCGCCGCGGTGGACGGGGAGACGCTGGACCGGTGCTGCCTGGAGATGGAGGAGGCGCTCAACTCCGTGTACAGGCAGAGCCGCGTGGCGGACGGCTCGATCGGGCCGCTGGAGATCCGGGTGGTGCGGCCGGGCACCTTCGAGGAGATGATGGACTACGCCATCTCCCGGGGCGCGTCCATCAACCAGTACAAGGCGCCGCGGTGCGTCACGTTCCCGCCCATCATCGAGCTGCTCGACTCCCGGGTGGTGTCCAGCCACTTCAGCCCGGCGCTGCCGCACTGGACCCCCGGCCAGCACTAGGGCGGCGGCGGCGGCGGCGCGGCGAGGAGCTGGATGCCCTTAATTAGACGAACGAATATCCTGGGCATTGCTCGATCGGCAGCGGAGGTAGAGGAACGCCCATGGGCCTAAATATTTGTTAATTTTGGAGTTTTGAGTACTGTCAGTTAGTAGCGTGAGGGGGTGACTTGGATGTGATGAGATGAGATGAGAGCTGGCTGAGCTGATCAGCTTGAAGGAATAGTTGATGCATGTAAGTGATGGATTCTTCTAGTTGGCGCTCTTGTCCGTGTCGCTTAGTACGCAGACTAATTTAACATTCCCCAAAATCTGTAAGGGCCCGTTTGTTTGTTCGGAATTGGGCCGAATTGAAATCTGTTTCTAGGCCGGGCTGTTTGGGTGTCACGTGGAAATGGAAAGTGACATTCTGGGACTTTCCAAGCCCGAATCGGTGGCCTACCACACATTCTTGGCCTGTAAAATGAAAATCGATTCCCACAGCCTCAGTCTCCCTCGACCGTCTCTCTCCCGAGTCCCGACCCCCGAGCACTCGCCGCCAGCCATGGCGACTAGAGCTAGGGTTGCCTGATGCTGCGCCATCCATCGCCCCATCCTCTTCCTGTCACCAGATCGAGAAGGGAAACCGGCCTCCCAACTCGTTGCCCTTCCAAGTCGCACCCTCGATCTCCGATTCCCATCTCCCCGAGCGCCGCCGCCTCTACTCGATCTGCTGCGCCATGCCCCCCTCCATCGCCACCTCCTCCACTCTCTAGATCCAGTTCTCCATCAGCAAGATCATCAACTTCCTCAAGGCTACGCCGAGCACGCCGGCGCCGGCGCCCCTGTCTACCTCGCTGCCGTCCTCAAGCCACAGAGGTTCGTATACCGGCTCCTTTTCCCTCTGATTGTGATTCGTGTTCCTGTTGGTGCCTCGATCTGGTTCTCGCGTCCTTTAGATGTACCTATACGGTTGTTCTAAGATCTGAATCGAGCATCTCTGCTGGTGTTCGGAGCTTTTGGTCTCGTAGAATCAAGTATGGAACTGTTGTTGCTTGTGAACTATGCTGACTGTGTGTTATCTTTTTTACCTAACTTAATAGGGGAGATAGAAGAGCAGCTGCATATTTTACAGGATCTGGCCCCTGATTGGATATCTAAGAAGGTGATAAACGGAGGAGAAATACTTTACAGGCAAGTTTGCATGAGCGTCCCCTTTTTGTTTGCATATGTCCTTTTTGTTTACATTACAATCTGTGTGGAGTTCAATTGTCCTTTGGCATCTTGTCTGTGATATTTACTCATGAAAATGCAATAGTATTAGATTATGTTTGCTGCTCTGTCAGGGTTCTTACTGGAGCATGCGCATGCTTAAAAAAACACGCAAACCATTCCGTCATGTATGTCACAACCTGTATCCTCTAGTACAATGAGCTCACGACCTGTATCCTCTAGTCATACTCATACATACACAGCATGTGCCAACAGAGTGAGCACTGAGCAGACACAACACAACCATCAACTGCCTAATATATAGAAAGGATGCAGTGTACCTTTATTGTACATATGCAGTAATAATAACACTAGTTTTTTTCTTTATTTGCCAGTTTGGAGATATCTGCATTCTCTAAGTTTAGGAGGTGCGCTTTGCTGAATTGGTGGGAATTGATTGGGTGCTTTGGGTGCTTTGGGTAAGTATCATTTATGCAAGTCTTGCTGTCATAGAATCCCCATGGTCTTGCACAACTGTTTGATTCAGTATGATGCATACTCATGCCAAGATCATTTCCCTTTTTTCCAGCAAACCAACTTGCTACTGCCTGTTTCCTGTCAAGACTGCTGCTGCTAAGATTGTTGGTTGATCTCCACCTGCTACTACCAATTTGCTACTGCCTGTGGCTACGACTGCTCCCAAGATCAAGGTAATGTAATGTTATTACTATACCTGTAGCTTTGCTACTTTTGTTGCAGATAACTGCATGTGTCTGTTCATTACATCTGGTCATATTCCTGTTGTTATTGTTAGATAACTGAATGTGTCTGTTCATTATATCTGGTCATATTTACTTAGTTGCTATGTTTTTCTTTGCCCCTGCAATCCAATATTTTAATCCAGATTAATTACAAACTGAATGTGTCCTCTCTTTCCTTTGCTTATGTGCTTTAGATGCCAAACAACAGTGTCCAACTTCTTAACAAAAATGTAGAGCAACTGAGAGAGAAGCGTAGGAAGAAGAGAAAGAGAGTAGCTGCTTTATTTGTTGTTGCTGTCATGGGCATGATTTCCCATTGGTACCATCGGAAAAGACCTAGGCATATCACCGATCCTAATGAAGAGGTGGAGATAGACGTAGCTACAAAGAAGCAGATTCTAAGGAGTCTATACCAAGGCTCCAATCTCCATTGCTGATAGTCTGCGCCTAACTAAGAGATCATTTTCTGACCTATGTGCCATCTTACGTGAGAGGTGTGGTATGCATGATTCTTTAAATGTGTCAGTAGAGGAAAAAGTGGCAATATTTCTGCTTATAGTGACCTATGTGCCTCACCATATTAATTTTTACAGAATCATAAAGAAGCTGCTCCATACAGGCACAAGGTCGTATTACATTGGGACTCTATTAGTTTGGTCTATGGTAAAGATCATGCAACCGGTGTTGCTGCAAAGACTGCAGCTGAGAGCTCAAAAGATATGAGCAGGGAATTGAGCAAGGAAGGGAGTGACAGCAAAGAACCATCCTCGGCGACTTCAGCGGGGTTGAAGAGGCAGCGATCTGGTGATTCATTCCAATCAATGATGGTTGAAAAGCTGGACAAGTTTGCTGAAGCTCTAAAAGATGATGCACCTAAGCCTCCAACATCGAAGGAAATCCTCAACACACTGAATGAGGTGGAGGGGTTAGAAGAAGATGCTTTGTTGGACTTGTATAAAAAAAACTCCAGAACTAGCAACAAGATCTTAAATGCTTGGCAAAAAGGTTTTATTGCTTGCTGCTTATTGTCTAGTTAGCTTGCGCTGGTATACTCCTTTTTTGGGAGATTGTGATGTGGATTGTCTATCTCCTGTTGCTTCCTATAGTAATGTCCGAGAGGAGTGTAATCTGGATATATAACACAAAAGACGATGTCATGTGTACCACTGTATTGTGTATCAGCTAGGAGGCAGCTGGTGTTATGTCATTTTTTTTGTGTATCTGCCAAGAAGCAGCTATAGCACTCATTTTTTTCTGTATCTGCTAGGAAGGAGCTATAGCTATTTGTTGTTCAGAGGACAGCCTTGGTGCTGCTACTTTTTTTTAGGGGAACGGTGGTGCTACTGTTATGAAGGTTGAGAGAGAGAGACCATTGTTTAGCTGATCATGACCTAGAAGACTGGAAGAGCGACTGTGTAGAGAGAGAGTGTGTAGAGAGAGAGAGAGTATGAGAGAGTGTAGAGAGAGAAAGAGTAGAAGAGAGAGTGTACATAGATAAAGTAGAGAGAGAAAGAGTAGAAGAGAGAGTGCTCATGACCTAGAAGAGTGGAAGAGCGACTGTGTAGAGAGAGAGTGTGTAGAGAAAGAGTAGAAGAGAGAGTGCAGAGAGAGAAAGAGTAGAAGAGAGAGTGCAGAGAGAGAAAGAGTAGAAGAGTGTAGAGAGAAAAGGTAGAGAGAGTGTAGAGAGATAGAATAGAAGAGAGTGTAGAGAGAGAAAGTAGAGAGAGAGTTGAAGAGATGCAGAAGAGAGGATGTAGAGAGAGAGACAGTAGAAGAGATGCAGAAGAGAGGATGTAGAGAAAGAGTAGACGAGAGAATGTGCTTAGAGACAGTTGTTTGAAGAGATTCCATGTTTAGTCATCCAAACACGATATGATATTTGATTCATGGAAAAGGATTCTATAAATATCCAAACATAAAAATTGAATTGAATCGGATTCTAGGTAATCCATTTCCTATTGAATCTGATTACTAGAATCTGATTACTAGAATGACTTTCAATTCCCACGAAACAAACAGGCCCTAAGAGTTCAGCTCGAGATACTAATTTAACGTTCCCAAAAATCTGTACGAGTTCCAGCTCAAGATCTTGCTGCAATCTTCCGGTTACTAAAACTAGCCACGAGCTTTGCCACTTTGCTGTCCACTCCACTGGGGAGCACCTTCCCATGATCTTTCAGCATTGGTTGTGTGGATCTTTCGGCATTCAGACATTCCACTTCAGTGTTCAGTCTAGTGTTCAATCCTCTGGCGAGCACCTTCCAATGCTCCTTGAGTCTTCAGGCATTCCATTTCCGGCAACGCAAATTCAGTTAAAAGCTTCACCAACCACCAATTCACCATAGTAAATCCTCCACATCATTGCTTAATCATAAAAAGGCAGGCGCTTGCCATCGCTCAAGAGCCTCTGATCCGCCGGATTTATCCGCGGGCGGAGCCGTTCCGCTCGGAAGCGACATCATTGATTGCAATCTTTCGAGGGGCTGATAGCCTGACGCGAATGTCTCGGCCCCCCGTACTCCGCTCTTCCGCGACGCTGACGCCATGATTAAACTAATCAGAGCAGGGCTTTTTGAAAGCTGGGCGTAGTGCCGAATCATGGCCGGACGGACCGGTGCACGATCCGGCACGCCGCTCGGTCGTTTGGTCGTCGCTCGCTCGCTGCAGACTGACCGGCACACTTTCCCGGCTGTACTGTACTACACTACCTCCGTGTGTCGCTTTGGTCGCTTTCCACGAGTCAAAAGCGAGATCGTTTTCCTCGCTCCGAAAGGCATGTAAACGTAGCGGACCACGAGCTTTTGCGCCGCGAAAGTCTTTGTCAAGACGTCTCCGAATTCTGCTGCTGGAACAAGACAAGGGTGGGTGATAAGCAATAACCAAATCGAAACGAACGTGATGGAACCTACCTACGTGTTCCATTGAGTTCGGCACAATCGCGATGGGATGCATGGGGAGCCCGTACGTGACGGGCCCGGCTTGTCGATTTCGCCTCGTTGACAAAGGGAAGCCAAAGCTTGGACGGCAGAATGTGTGCTGTGTCGCGTCCACTGCCTGACACGCCGGCTGAAGCGTTTGACCCCTGCTGGCCTCTTTGGGTGCGTCCCTGGCAGTGCCAGCGGTCCGCGTCGCCGCCGTCACTGTTGCGAGATCTCCGAGACTTTGACCCCGCGCGAGCGCACGTACCAGGCGACGCGTCGGGTGAGATCCGCTCGTCGCCTTGTGCGCTTTCCACCGAGGCACCGCGCAGCACAGTAAAAAGGACATAGCCTGCCTGCCTGCACAGCCGCAGTGCGATGTACAGTGCCGCGAAGCATTCGTTCACGTTGTGATCGGAGGCGACAAACGATGAAGGAACACGATTAATGAAGCACACGGGACACACACTTTAACGTGAAAAACCCTTCTTAACATGGAAGGGAAAAAACCACGGACGCCAGCCAGCAAAACTTCACTATATCGGATATGTGTTTACAACGTCTATTGAAGGCTTACAAGAGGATGATTATTCATCAAGGACAAAGCTCTATTATATAGGCAGCTTACGTGACCGTGTTTGGTTGCGTTGCCGATGTGGAATTAAACTGTACGCTCATAAGAGAAAAACACGGTGCCACTTTGTTCCAGCCCAAACCTCTGGTGATGGGCCTCCACTTCGCTCCATCAATAAATTTAGATCGTATCGCAACCGTTCAACCCAATCCCCTCACGAGTTGTCAAAAGGGCACCCACGGTTGCAAGACCAGTCAAGCACTCAAGCCTATCCACAGCACAGTTCGGAAGGGAGCAGGTGCAGGTCAACCCTGCGAAACGCAGTGCGGATCACGCGCGAATCGCGGGTTTTGGCCGCGTCGGACCGCGAGCGGCCAGCGTCCGCGATAGCGGCTGGCCCGGAAGGTCAACGTGTAGGAAGCGATCGCGCCTTTCGACGGACGAGACGAGACGGCTGGCCGCTGGGAACTCGGTGGCCGTCGGAATCGGCGCCCGCCCGCCGGGCCGGCCGAGACACAGATGCGGGTCTCCCTGCCGGAGTCCCGCGCGCCGCTTTCCTGCGCCGCGCCACCCCCAGCACAGGCGCGTCGCGGCTCGGCTGCTCCTTGTTGCGTGCAGCCGCGGCCGAGCTCGGCGCTGTACCACGCCGTGCAGCGGAGCAGGAGATCGTCGGGGCTCGTGACGGATATTGTATGACCGCGACGGCCGTGCCGCGTGCCTGCCGCGCTGCTGCCTGCTGCCGTTGACCATGTCGATCCGCGCCCCTGCCCGGCCCGGGCTTTGTCGTCTTGCCAAGCGATATCTGAGCTGCCATGTGTGGTGCGGAGTGTGTGTGCGCTCCGTACCGCTGCCGCGGCCACGAAACGTGCGGAAATGTCGGGGTCGGAGGAACAGGACAACTGGTGCGTGCGTCGAGATCGTCCGGACAGATTATTGGGTTCATTCACTCGTGGCCCTAGAAGACAAACAGTGTGGGGAATGGGATGTGGACTGGATATATGGATGCTCGCCGTTGATAGGTTGTTGCTATCTGGATATGCCTGTGACCGTGACTTGTGAGGCTGTTGTTGACTTCGTTTTGCATGCACGCACGAGTGTCCATTTGTCCAAGACGTGCACGCCATACTGTGTACGAGCAGTGTGCATGCATAATTGTCTCCCGGAAACGGGTCAAGATCTAGGACTACGGTACCCGAAACCAATGACCAATCAACAAAAACAATGGGACTTGGTGGCGCCTCTGCCCGTGAGCGGCCGGGCGGTTTGAGCCCGGGTGCTAGCTCGACAGGACACAGGAGCGCGTGCACGCAGGCTCCGGTGTTCCCGAAGACGAAGAGCAGATAAGGCTCACGTGCCGCGGCACCGCCGGTGCTCTGCTTGCTCGGCCGCGGGGCAAGGCGGAAGCCGACACACGAGGAGGGCTTGGCGAGTTGGCGCCGGGCGGGCGAGGCGATCGAGCTCTCCCTCTCTCCCCCTCGCCGTGCCCCTGCTCCTGCTGCCTGCTTCCTCGTCTCGGGTTGCGATGCCCCCGTGTTTCCCTCCCACGCTTTGGTCCTTCCGTCGTGGAAGCCAGCTGGACCCGACGGCCTAGTAACACGTGCCATATGCCCATATGACCTGTATTCTCGTGCATGGAAAATGAACATGGAGTTTCAATTGGGCCCACTCTCGTGCATTCGTTCCCAAACATCTAGGCCCATCTAGTAGGCCGTAATGGGTTGAGTAAATGGGCCGTAATTGCTTTGGGAACATCTAGGCCCATCTAGTAGGCCGTAACCGCAGCGAAAACGGAGTCGCCTGAAGCAAGCAGTAGTAGAGAATAACGGCCCAGCACAACACGAGGCTCGCGTGATCCGGTCAACAGGGCAAGCCCAGAACTCGCCACCCAACTCCCGGACCCCGCCCCAATCGTCCGACGCCGTCCCTTCTCGTGGAGTCCCGACCTCTCTCTCTGTCCCCGTACCGGCTAACCCTAGCAGCGGCACGCGGGCGACGGCGAGCGGTGGAGCGGCGCGACCGGCGAGGGCTTCAGCGGCCTCCCCCTTCCCCCGTCTACGGCGCGGCGACGCCTGCAGGTACCTCCGCCTACATCTCCCCATCCGTCTCTACCATGGGCCCCCCACCTCCGCTCGCGGCGGCAGGCCGGCAGCTCTCCTCTCTATCCCCATCCTCCCACGCAGTAGTCGCCGCCTCTCCGCTTCTCACTCTCTCTCCTCGCAAGCTAGTGGCACGGTGGCACCCCGTCACGCTGCCCTACTCTATGCTCTCTGTCTCCTCTCGACTCTGCTTTACAAATTGGAACCGATCCCCGATGTATTTCATCAGATTCTCTCCTTTCGTGTAAGTTTATTTATGTTTTCTAGGGTTGCGGCTGTGGCTGTAAAGCATAAATTTTCACTTCCTGTTATTGGTATAAAAAAAATACAAAATCTGGTTACAAAGATGTCTGTGGGCGTGGTTTTCTTACCTCTTGTATAATTATAATGTTCACTCAGTTTAACCCAGAATTGATCCCTGGTCAGCCAGTCTGTTTCTTTTGTACAATCAGCTTTATCATATTGAAAAAGATAAGTATAAGAAATACTTAATTGAAATTTTACTTCATCTCAATGGACAAAACATGGTCTGACAGAATTTTTCCAGCAGTCATCATCAATCCCATGCTGTTCATTCTTGAACAGTTGATGTCAATTTAATCCTTCCCTTCACTGTCGAATTGAGAGACACACACAGTGGTATAATATGGGGATTTCGTTTTCCTCCATCTTGTATACTGTCAAGTTATCGTGTTTTTCTCCAATGGATTAACAAAGCTAGACCAAAAATTCCATTTTCTGGTTACATTTGTTCTAAAGCTTTCCACCTTTTGTCTTTACCTGACCTTTTGCTTGTCATGCATGTTAACAATCTGTATTTGTTCCCAGTCAGTTCCTGTTTTCAAACTCACAATATATTCTCTTGTGTCTCTCCAGGCAATCGTTGGTTTTGTTGCAAAATGGCCACGGAAGCTGCTTTGATCAATTTTGGTGGTTCTGAGTCTATGGTGGAACAGCTTGCTGAAGTATTTGGCAAGTTGAAATCCCACACAGAAGCATCTCTGCACTTGCAAAATGGCATGAATTGGGAAGATATCAAAGAATATTTCCTCAATGTTGACAAGTCGTACAGAAGCAAGTTTGATGAACTGGTAGAGAAGCAGAAGGCGTTAGAAGAAAAGAAAGCCGAAGCTCATAGGCTGATTGCAGAGAAAGAGGCGAATGTTTATGCAAAAGAGCGTGCTTCCTTGAACCAGCTTCAGGAGCTAAAGGATGCTGCTGTCTCTTCTCTAGCAGAGGTGCGCCAGAAACATACGGTGGAGCTTGCCGAGATACTTGATGCCAATGGAAGCAAAGACAAAAAGGTAAGTGCCTCAATCAATGGCAACAATGCATCTCGTGCTTCAGAGGAGAATACCCCTGCTAGTGGGTCTGGCGAGCCATCTGAAGCTATACCTGTTGAGGTTAAGCCACGCCCTGTATTGAAGGAACTATGTGAGCAGATGGACACCAAAGGCCTTCTGAAATTCCTTTCGGAAAATTGTAAAAAACTTGCTAGCTTTCGTGATGAACTTTCCGCTGCACTAAGATGTGCATCTGACCCTGCCCGCTTTGTGCTTGATTCTCTGGAGGGTTTCTTCCCACCAGACCAAGCCAATCAGCCTGAGAATAAACATAACACCCTTCAGGTCCAGCGCAGGAGCTGTATTGTTTTAATGGAAGCTATAGCACCTGCTCTAGGGACGAAGGAGCCAGGTGGCAATGACCCTTGGAGCTCTGAAATTAAGGAGCAGGCCAAGGCAATTGCCGAAGAGTGGAAGAGTAAGATAGCTGAGTTTGACCTAGATGCTTCTAATGGCTATTCATTGGAAGCACAGGCATTCCTGCAGCTTCTTACAACTTTTAATGTTGATTCGGTGCTTGACGAAGATGAACTATGCAAGATCGTAGTTGCTGTCTCTCGTCGCAAGCAGACTGCTGTGAGCTGTCGCTCTCTTGGTCTTAATGAGAGAATACCAGGTTGGTATCCACCCAGAATGCCACAAGGTGTTCTCGTCCCTTAACCTTAATATGCTTAGGGTACTGCTGTTCATTGTCGCTAAGTCCCACAACCATCTAGGGAACAAAAATATTCATTACTGTTCTGTGCAAAGCATTGATTTTTTTTGCATGATATTGATGTTTTAAGATGAAGGGCGGGCTTGGTGCAGCGGTAGAGCCTACCGTCTGTAACCGGAAGGTCCCGGGTTCAAGCCCCAGCCTCTGCATATTTATGCGGGTAAGGTTTGGGCGCTATTACAACCCTTCCCCAGACCCCGCACGGTGCGGGAAGCCTACGGCACTGGGTACGCCCTTTTTTTATTGATGTTTTAAGATGGTTCTATTGACTTTGTATCTTTGCAGGTATCATTGAAGAGTTGGTTAATAGGCACAGGCAAATCGATGCAGTTCATTTCATACAAGCTTTTGGGCTTTCAGAGACCTTCCCCCCTGCACCACTGTTGAAGACATATGTAGAGGAATTAAAAGATTCATTTGAGAATAATGGGGATGCCTCTGCAGCTTCTTCAAAGGTCTGTTTCTATTGTTGTTTGAGTTGATGAGGCTATCAGTTATAACTGCTTCATTGGCAGAATTCATTCCATGTTGAATGCTTTTAGGATTTTCAGTAGTTCTTGTATACTGTAATAGAAAAGCTTCAGATTATTAAGTCCTCTCAAATGGTTCTGAAAAATTTGAGGTAGATCTAATTAGACTTTATCTTTTTACATTTTCTGAATAACTTAGGTTTCCTACCATGTAATATAGCGAACCAGTTTTTTACAAAAGTCAGGATTGTCATATAGCGAACTAGGTTAACAAATCAAATAAGAGAGCTTCTGTTAACAAATAGTGAGAACGGAAATCTGGATAAAACAAATTCCTATTACTGGTAAAGAGGTTTAAACAGGGAAGCCACTGTTGAGAAGTTTGTCAGATTGAGACTTGAGAGCTCATCTTTGATTTCAGTAAAGTTAAGTTATCTTTGCCTCTAAGGACTTTCTGTCTGTGAATGGTGGTACTGCACATGCATTTTGTAGGCCTTTATGCAGTACCTATCAATTGTGCCATTGTGGGATAGCGTTGTAATGGCCACAGTGTTAGTGCTGACGTGAACAACTCTGCTTTAATATTGCTTTGTGTGCTAGGATAATTTCATGTTCAATTTTTTATCATCTTTGTTTTACTTGTGTTTATTAGATTATACTGTTTAGCTGACTGTCTAACTCTTAAACCCATTTTTCAGGATGATCCAAAGACCAAGGAGTTACTTGCTTTGAGGGCCGTAATAAAGTGCATCGAAGAGTATAAGCTTCAGAAGGAGTATTCACTTGGACCTCTCCAAAAGCGTGTTTCTGAGCTGAAGCCTAAGAGTGAAAAAAGGCCATCCTCTGATGCTGGGCGTGCTTACTCAAAGAAGCCTCGAGGCCCTGGCGCTTCATTTCCTCGGAGACCAACGGGTCCTGTTGGTTCATCTGCTCGCAGGCCTCCATTCCCGGCCAGTAATTGGCAGCGTGCTCCTGCACCAATGCCCTCCCGTGCTCCGGCACCAATGGCGCCTCTTCCTGATAGATATGGAGCTGCTGACCGGTACCATTACACTCCACCACCAGCTGCATATGATGCGGGGGCATTTTCTTCTTTTGGTGAACCATTCAGTGCCCCAAAACCATTTCAGTACACCCCAGGTTCAGTGGCGGCATCATACAATTCAAGTCCCTATAAAGTTGCGTATGGTGGCCCAGGAGCGCTGCCAGGTGCAAGCGGATACGCAGGTTACTCGGGGCCATCAGGGCCGTCTGCCTCCAGCAGCTACGGAGGTTATTTAGGATCCAGCTATCGCCCTACCCAGCAGCCATAGATTTGACTTGCCTCAAAATGCTGCCCTTGTGATGCAGAATATGACAATCCTGTCGTCCCGTCAAACTGGGATGTAACTTATTCTGTTCCTCATCCTAGCAGTGGATTTTGTAGGTGTAATTGATGTAGAGTTCCTCTCAAAGGCTGTGTGAGGCGGCAGTCAAATTTTAAGCGCTTTCATGTTCCACTACATGTAACCTTTTGCACATTGCGCTGGTTTTTGCTTCGTGCTGTATTCCTGACTTGTCGAATGTTCTTTTATCTTCTGTGACCCAGTCTCCCGCGATTTTTCACTGCTGTTGCGATTTTAGTTGCAAAAGCAAGGTTCGTTGAGTACAAAACTTTCTAAGCACTTTGCAAAGCTGACAATCTTACACAAATAATATTCTCAACTTGCTGGATGCAACAGGCATGGCTTGTACTTGCACACCTGAGATTCTTTGTCACGGAAAGCATGGTTCAGACCCAGTAGAAAGTATAAAAGACGCATCTGAAACTGAGATTTTTTTTTTCTGATGTGCACAAATTTGTGCATAATTTTGCTGAACCGTGCAGGAGCCGATGCGAGTTCAGCCTCCATTTGTGGACCCGCAGACATCTCCTCCCTTCCTCGGTTGTCTCGATGCGTGAGATCGTGCTCATCTCGTCAACTCCCCCTCCTTCCACTTCAACTGCTCACTCCTACAGCGACTAAAAAAGAGGAGACCAGACATAACACACAGTTACCCGACCCATCCAATCCCACGCTGGAGACCCAGACACGTGGGCCTACAAGCAGTGATCCCCACCTGTCTGTCCAGAACTTGAACCATACGGGGGATCTACGCGGCCATCTCCACCGGTAAACAAGATATATCCGACGTGCCGGGCGGGGCGGCCCCGCGCCGTGAATTTACAGGATTACCCTTTTATGATGCTGTGTTGGATCTGAGGCGCCGAGCTATGTCTGTGTTGTCGTTCTGGTTCAGGTACTACACGACGAGGCTGTACATCGGGACGCCCCCGCAGGAGTTCGCGCTGATTGTTGACTCTGGGAGCACCGTCACCTACGTGCCCTGCGCCTCATGCGAGCAGTGCGGCAACCACCAGGTGGGGCTGGATTCTTTTGCTTCCCTGCTCAGCTATCAGCTTGAAGCTATGTGAGACGATATCATTGATTAGGATGGTAGCACGCATGTTTATGTCAAACCAACTTGTGAAGCTGGGCTAGTGAACTTTCTTGATTACTTGAATTTTTAGAATTCTGCATGATTATGTGAATTATATGGGTTTATGGGAATACTTGACGCGCATCAACATATAGGAAGTCTAGTTTTCTGAAGATTCACACTTTCATTTGCAGATAGATAATAGATTAGGGAACTCCAGTTTAGTAATGGGTTATTGATAAATTGCACTAGTGTGGACTGAGGATGTGGCTTCAACCTTCAGGCGACATTTATATGCTTTTATTAGTGGTCTATTCCTGAAATGCATCTATGTTCAACACTTCCCAACATGCACCATGTCAATCGTGATCCCATTTTTATAACATTGGATTGCCAGGCATTGGCCTTATATCTCTCGTCAACAATTGTTAGCAAATTGCTTAGCTTTCTCTCCATGTCAAGTGGGTCCAATTTATATTGCCAATAAATGAAAAGTGTTTGGTTTCGTCATACCTATGTGTTAGTACTTATTAGCCATTAACTTGCTCCACCATTTTGAAATCCGATGCTATCATTATCCAAATATATAGGTTTAATATTAACCGAAAATGTATCTCTGCATAAAGGAAAATATTTTACATAATACTTTTTAGTACATGTTCAGACTTCTTTTGCACTATCTTTTGCACGATCTTTTGCACGGTTAGCCATGAGATTTTTGTATTATAGAATAACTTTGGAAACCTTCCATTGGTGTGCTATTTCATATCAATCATCATATATTGTTCAAAGTGAAAAGGAAATAAAACTTGAAGACAAAATATAGTTGAAATTATCGTAAATGAAACCTGAAGGCAACATTCTTAGCCTTTGAACAAATTGTGCTGCCATTTATCAATATTTGCTAGTACCCAGTAATAGTTTTAACTGAACTGAAGACCCTTTCAGGTGCTGAATTATTCTTTTGTAGCTTCATGAAATCTTCTTGATACGACTTTATAAATGCATTGATGGCTTGTGATACCACGGGCTTGGGTGCTAGGCTACCAATACATGGTAGCACCCCTAAAAGTGCATCAAAAAGTCGATACAAAATATGAATGGATAGATCATCTCATGCTAATTCTGTTTTTCTCTCATAGCACTAGTTTATGTTCGAGCTCAAATTTTGTATAATGGTAGATGATGACATGATCTATCCGTTCAAATTTTGTATTGAGTATTGACCTTTTTGATGCACTTTTAGGCGTGCTAACGTGTGTTGCTAGCACGGTAGCACCCATCTGAGTGGTTCTCGCTATATTTTATTTGTCTTGGAGAATGCTGTAATTATCTAGTCTCCACTTGTATGTATATTTTTAATTGCCTTGCCTAGAAATTAATTCATCCATGGTAAGATAACCTGAAGTTTGGTTGATGTAGGATCCAAGATTTCAACCTGATCTCTCCAGTACATATTCACCAGTGAAATGCAATGTCGATTGTACTTGTGACAATGACAAAAATCAGTGCACTTACGAGAGGCAGTATGCTGAAATGAGCTCCAGCAGTGGGGTGCTTGGTAATGACATTGTGTCTTTTGGTAGAGAGAGTGAACTTAAGCCACAGCGTGCTGTTTTTGGCTGTGAAAACTCTGAAACCGGAGATTTGTTCAGCCAGCATGCTGATGGTATAATGGGGCTGGGTCGTGGTCAACTTAGTATAATGGATCAGCTTGTTGATAAGGGTGTCATAAGTGATTCATTCTCTTTGTGCTATGGTGGAATGGATGTTGGTGGTGGTGCTATGGTACTTGGTGGATTGCCCTCTCCTTCTGACATGGTTTTCTCACGTTCAGACCCTGTCCGCAGGTAATATATAATTTTGTACACGTCAACGAATCCTTATTCCTTATGTGGAGCATGTTTTTAGTAGCTAATTTCTAAATGCCAACAGCCCATATTACAACATTGAGTTAAAGGAAATACATGTTGCTGGAAAGGCACTGCGGGTAGACTCAAAGGTCTTCGACAGCAAACACGGGACTGTTTTGGATAGTGGAACCACATATGCTTATTTGCCAGAGCAAGCTTTTGTGGCTTTTAAAGATGCTGTAAGTTATTTGCCATCTACCTCCATTCCACTTTCCTGAATTTCTTGTAATCTTATTTTATCTTTGTTATTTTGTAGCTATTTCTGTTTTCCCCAAACTCTATTTTTTTTTTTGCCTTTTTGGGTTTCACCTCTAGCCTACCCCAACTTGTGTAGCTAATTTCCCTTCATGCGGAGTTTATTTGCTTGGGAATCTGCTTTTGTAATTACCAAAAAGATACTAGGTCATATCTAGCTTCAGAAGCTAAAATTTTTTGGACTAAAATCACACTCCTGCTATCATTTTAACTTTTCTCCCTTGCATAAACATCTTAATGACTCCTAAATAAGTTTATACTTCCCTAGATAGAATCCTACTGCTACTTTAGCACCATCAGCTTTTGAATGTCCACTAGCTAATCAGTACACCTTTTTTTTCCCTCAAACCTCTTTTGCTTGTTGCTTTACAAACGTACTTCTGGATTACAAGGACACTGGTGCACCTACATATCTTTTTGTTTTGTTTGTTTTTGCATGCATCTACCTCCATTCCACTTTCCTGAATTTCTTGTAATCTTATTTTATCTTTGTTTTTTGTAGCTATTTCTGTTTCCCCAAACTCTATTTTTTTTTTTGCCTTTTTGGGTTTCACCTCTAGCCTACCCCAACTTGTGTAGCTAATTTCCCTTCATGCGGAGTTTATTTGCTTGGGAATCTGCTTTTGTAATTACCAAAAAGATACTAGGTCATATCTAGCTTCAGAAGCTAAAATTTTTTGGACTAAAATCACACTCCTGCTATCATTTTAACTTTTCTCCCTTGCATAAACATCTTAATGACTCCTAAATAAGTTTATACTTCCCTAGATAGAATCCTACTGCTACTTTAGCACCATCAGCTTTTGAATGTCCACTAGCTAATCAGTACACCTTTTTTTTTCCCCTCAAACCTCTTTTGCTTGTTGCTTTACAAACGTACTTCTGGATTACAAGGACACCGGTGCACCTACATATCTTTTTGTTTTGTTTGTTTTTGCATG
>OAMR01000454.1:386509-402145 GCA_900205405.1 Echinochloa crus-galli | reverse complement strand
TCGACTCGTCTATGGCGTTAAGACATGCCCCACGAATCATTGCCAGTTTGATCGCCGGTGGTTGGCCGCATCGCTGTCATCTACTCATCTCTCCTGTTTTCTGTAGGTGAGGCGCGGCGCGTGCATGGTTCTGTTCTTAGGATGACGCCAATGGGGCGTGCCATTGTGCCATATACGGCTAGTAGGTTGAAACGAAGTGTTCTCCATGCTCTGCTTAGTCTAAGATACGGAGTAAAAGATAATGTTTCAGTTAAAAAAAAGATAAGGCAGCTCTGATTCTCTATACATCGAGCCCCGTCAAACAAAGCTTGCTCCAGATTGTCAACTGGTACACTTGTTTTTCATTGTTCTAACTTTCCAACTCATCGAGTCAAAAAGAAAAGTTTTAAGCTGATCAGGCCAACACGTTTCAATCGTTCGACTAAAATAAAGAACATTCAACCAGATGAAAGGAATATTACTTTTCAACTACTCGACTAAGAAAACATTTCAAACAATGGATTGGGTGTCGACCTAGTCAATTATGCTGGATACAGTACTCCTGCTAATACGGAGTAGTTGGCAAACCAACTTTGCATATTTAATAGAACTCCGGCTCCTGGATTCCTGCAAAATACATGTAGAGTTTGTGTTACAGAAAATCGATTTTTAATCCTTTTTCCGTTACGTAAAAACGGAAGAAGTCTATTTTTGGCCATCGAACTATAGCAAAAGTTTGGTTTTAGCCATCGAACTCGAAAACCAGGAATCTTTGGCCATCAAACTCCTAAAACCGTTCGTTTTTGGCCATTCAGCGGTTTTGGTGCGTGGTTTTGCTGACGTGGACGCCACGTGGAGGTGGGTCCCACGTGTCAGCTCTATATCCTATCTTTTCTCTCTCTCATTCTTCTCTCTTCGCCGACCACCGCCCCTCCCTGCCTTCCCGCCGGCCGCCGCCGTCGGATACAGGCCGCCGCCGTCACCCTTCCCGTGCTCCGCCGGATACAGACCGCCGCCGCCGCGCTTCCTTCGCCGCCTCAATCCCCATCTGCACGGCCGTCGACGACGTCGCAGGCCTTGGAGCCGCATCGGCGGATGTAGGCTGACCCTGCGCCGCCGCGGCGATGGCGCCTGCACGGCGGGCTGCACCAGGTCGCGGCAGCTCGGGCCACTGGCGACCGCTGCGCAGTGTGAGGCACGCCGCGGCCTCCGCCTCTCCCGCCGCCGCCCCGCACCCCCGCCTCCAATCCGCCGCCTCCCCTTCTCCTCCGGCAGCGCGGTGGAGGCCATGGCGCGGCGGCACCCCGGCTGCTCTGCACTGGCCGGATCTTGAGCTTGGGCCAGCGGCCGCGCCCCTCCCCCGCTCTGGTGACGCGGCGGCACCTGAGGGCGCGTGGGCGAGCAGCGTCGGGCTCCTCCCTCCTCGTCCCTTCGTGGACGCACCGGCGCTTCTCCCTCATCCTCCCTGCTCGCTACCGCCGCTTGTCAGGCTCGCGCGGTGGATGGCCGGGCTCGCGTGGAGGCCGTGCGCGTGCGGCGGTGGGCAGCTAGCGCGGGTCCCCGCGGCTTCGGCCGGCGAGGGAAGCACCGACGGTGGCGGCGACGGCCTCCCCGGCGACGGCGACCGAGCTGGGGTGGCGGTGAGGTGGGCGGCGACCGAGCTAGGGCGGCGGGAGAGAGGAGGGTGAAGAGAAGAGAGAGAAGGGAGAAGAAAGGAAAAGGAGAGAGATACTGACATGTGGGACCCACCTCCACGTGGCGTCCACGTCGGCAAAACCACGCACGAAAACCGCTGGATGGCCAAAAACGAACGGTTTTAGGAGTTTGATGGCCAAAGATTCCTAGTTTTCGAGTTCGATGGCCAAAACCAAACTTTTGCTATAGTTCGATGGCCAAAAATGGACTTCTTCCCGTAAAAACACATGAAAAGCACCAGAAGAGATCTTATCCCGTAGACCCGTAGTGTCAATGAAAACAGCGTAAAGATTAAAAAAAATAAATTAATTAACCGAGCACATCAGTTTCTGCTGAAAAATGCATTTAAATTTTGAATGTACGGAGTATTATTTACAGCGACAAATTGCTCTGAGCACAACATATGTGGATACATGGCTAGCTATTAGTATGCACACCAGCTTGCATGTTTAATAGAACTCCGGCTCCTAGATTCATATAAAATACTATCTCCATACAAAAATATTTGTTCCTACGATACTTGATTAGTTGTCTTATTCAAAAAATATATCATAAGTTTAATTCGAATGTATTATTATCATTATTATTATTTACAGCGACAAATTGCTCTGAGAGTCTGAGCACATGAGACAAAGGCGACCTGAAAGCGAATCGCGCCGATAGAAGAATCATTCCTCTCCCTGATAGAGTTTGCAGTGAATCTGTTACCTTTGACGAGCTTCTCCCAGACCAAATCGTAAATATGAGTTGTGGCTGAGACGGCCTATCAAACGACACCAATATACTAGGAGCGAAGAAGGCTGCAGGCTAGTACAAATTACAAAACAGTGGCATGTTTGAATCGTTCACACATATCTTGCCCCGCATCTGCTGCCGAGTTCCCGGGTTCATATTCAAAGGGAGCACCCTGCGGTCTTCCTGTGGGTGACGCATGTGCATGCGTGCAATGGCTCTAATCATCAGAAAACGCCGGCAGTAGTGTTAGGTTAGTCCAAAATCCAATTGTCAAATGCTAATGATATCCCACCATCATTTCAACCGGTGGATTGGGCATTGAGTAATCCACTAATCTCTCTGCTGCATATATCCTCAACTAGAGAGCATGCTGCATGAATCATGAATGTGACTAGATTGAAAAACTAACCCACAGATCATGACTATGGTGTCGAGGACGTCTTCGATGGAACTGAAAGAGCACATACGACACTCTATTAGGAAATTTTGTCGACGTCTATGACCAAAGCTAGGTAGAGCATAAACGAGTTCTAACGTTTTTTTTTTTGAAGTAAAAGTTCTAACGTAGTAGACTTGTTATCCATCTCCATCATAAAAGCCACTGGCAGCGCCAAGTTAATTAGGCCACATATGAAACGGCAACTAGTATCTATCTCGAGATTCTCGATCATAATTTGAACCGGGATTGCTCTGATATTGATCCGTAGATGACAAGTCCAGAGCAAATGATTTCCAGTTGGTTAAAGTAAGCTTAATCAATTGCTCCCGTGTCTCGTGAAGGGGACGTGCACATCTGCAGTACAACTGCACTCACATTACGATTCACGAACGCAATTACAAATCATTGAGGCATAATATTCCACAAAACAAGCAATAGTCTTAGACAAAGGAAATGAGGGCCCTACCAGGCAACAACAAATTAATCTCAATTGTTTCGGGATGACTGGAGAATCATGTCATCCTATGCTTATTTCAACAGAAGAGGAGAAGCCATCTATTAGACGCTGCCTCGTCAGTTTCTTCTCCTCTTCTTCCGCCGGAAATCTCCATCTTATTGGGGATGGAGACTGAGCATTGTCTATGGCGTCACATTCAGCGCAGGGCTCTTGGTCAAGTAAGCGAATCTTCTTCAAGCCCACGGCTCGCTCCATGACAAGCCTTATGTATTTCACCAGCTTCTCATCCATTGCAAAGCCTACCATCTCTAGCAGGCTCAACCTGTGGTGCTTGAAATCAGGTGCTGCATTGTCCCACACAACATTGACCTTCTTAGCACGGTCCTCGCATCTATTCCTTTCGCATGGATGGCGAGATAGCTTCATGAAACAGGACACTGTTAGACGTATGCTGATTGACCTAGGAATGCAGGAAAAGAAAAGGAATAAATATATAAATGAGGGTAACTTTTAGTGATTAAGCCAGTGTTTTTTAACAAGAACAGTGATTCAGCTTCAATAATATAAAAGGACCCTAAAGTTCATACACACAAGAAAGTCTCTACAACTAGCTTGATTACATGCATTGTATAGTGAGCACAAGGATGTTAAAGTGGGAGAATTTGTAGAAGGAATTTGATACAATTAAGCATAGATCATTATACCTTAATATACAAGTTAGTCAGAGCAGGTGCAGCTTCAATGACAAACATAGTCCAGTTCAGATCACATTCATAGAAAATGTTGCAAAGATAAACATTTCTCAGATTATTTAATATGGAGCCAAAATGCTTTGGGCCTTCCGGTTCGATCCAAATCTGCAGCGAGACAAAAACAAAATTACCCAAAAGAAGAAAAAAAAAGAGCATGCAAATACGACAGACATATGCAGGGGTTTAGAAGAGAGCAAAACAAACCAACATACCATTTGATCGTAGAAATCGAGGTGCAGAATTGACAGCGTTGAGATATTGGACAAAAGGTGGCTTAACGCGAATGGAGTCTGCCAATGAAGAGCAGCACGACGGAGGGCGATGCTGTCAAGCCGAGGCACGTCACCGAAATGCAAAGGTGGGTTCGCTTCAGTCCATTCAGTGCAGACCAGCCTCCCAAGCTTTGGCGCCCGGATCAGATCGATCCATGCAAACCCACAGGAACTGAATTCAAGGGCGAGTAGCGCCGATTGCGGCGGCGCATTTATCGTCAACGCAGCATTCTCACCGGCGTCAAGATCGAGGCGACCCAACCTAAGAGCAGTCCGGCGTAGCTTAGGTCGCAGATGTAGCAGCAGCCCGCTACCCGTCGTCGTCTTTAGTTAAGGAAGATCGAGGCGAGGCCCCAAGATCTCGAGATATATAGTCTGATAATAACAGGAGATTCCAAGGCGTGCACATGTATTGTCTCGAACAAAATATGGATCCGAACAGTATACGGAACACCTACCTGTTGCGGCCGGCCGGATCTCCGAACTCGACGCGTACACGAAGATGAAGCACCTGTAATTGGGGGGAGGGGACAGGGTCCTCCTCATTGATTAGGAATCAACGTTGTCGATCTCTATGTGGGCGCAGAGCCCGTCGTGTGCGGCGGACGCTGCCGCATCCAGTCATCGAGCGAGCGAAATTGGAAATTTGGCATGCGCACTCGATTGGTTGGCTGCGGCTGAGAGGAGAAAGATCACTCGGGGCAAACAGTAAGCCTGGTGGACGGCCCTAATTAACGCCCGCCGCGGCAAGAACCCAGCGTCAGAACAGAACATAGTGGAGGCGGCAGCCATGGCCCTCGGGCGTCCTCAGATCATCGATGCATTCAAGGATTTGTATCACGACGTGCGAACGGAAACGACCCTTGGTTTCGACCGGGCCCAAATCGTGGCGAGAGAGAGAGATTTCGGCCCCGTTGGCCAATTCGGCCTCGGGCTTCCTCGAAAACAAATACCAAGTTGGCTGTATGCACTTGATTTGTGTTGTTGTAGAAATGGATCAATAGTTATTCTGTTTTCTAATCGATAATTCCGCAAACTCTATTTGGACGAGGCGATTTCGTGATAAATTGATATATAATGAGATTTTTTAGGACTTGGTTTTAAAATAGCCAAGAGACACTCATATAATAATGAGAGATGAATCTGCCTAAGCTTCCTAGAAGATCTAGACGTGCTTAGCTAGTGACGGTATGTTTTCGCAATGTTCACCAATTCTGCCAATATATATACTCTCTCCGTATAAGATTTAGATATCGTTTTGTACAATATTTTAGTTACATATTGGGAATATAAATTACGGATAATTGTTAAGTCGTTGAGTTTGGAAAATGTGAAAACCATACAAATAGATTTATCTTTAAAATATTTTTATAAAAGTATACATACTAATATTTTTTAATAAATATTTTTGTAAAAATAAGAAGTCAAAGTTACGTTTTGTAGACCATATCGTTGTCCAAACAACATATAAATCATATACGGAGGGAGCACACCTAACTATCAGCTGTTTTTTTTAATGACAAAACAATAGGTTGTTTATCCTTTTAATATATCTTTTGATTTTTTTTGAAAGCCATATCTTTTGTTTTATGTTTTACAGTGACACAGCTGCTCAACCTCTCAGGCATGTGCTTCGAGTCTTGGACGACGTAACGAGGTGACGTGCGCATACCACGGTACGCCGTGCTCGTGGCACCCCGGGGGCGTGTGTAGCTGTGGATTGCAATCGGGTGTCAAGGGAAAAGTGCGACGTGTACGGCGTACCTACTACAGCTTCCGCCCGCTCCTTCCTGCTCGAGATCGTGCCTATGGACGGCGACCGCTAAGATGCGCAAACACCGTAACCAATGCACGAGCCGTTTCTGATGGTGGGCAACGACGATCATGTATTCATGTCCTCGTCGGGAATGAAGAAGCATGGCAGCAATGCTGCATTTATATTTGCTCATGGAGCAAGCACCTCCCAGCCCTATAGCGCCATCAGTAGAAATGTACCCTGTCAACACTATAATTCCGCTCGATCGTCATTATTGCTACGGTTTAACCTCTAGAATGCTACCACAAAGTCGGCTGGCATCTATCTAGCAGCAGTATACCACACAAATGTGGTATGTGCAGCCTAGTCGGGGCGGAAGAGTTGAGATTGGGAGCACAATGATCAGAATCAGATACCAAAGCTATATATTCAGAGTAACGATATAAACAGCCCAGCTAAACTGGAGACAGGTGTAACAATTCAGAGTAACGATGTCAAGAGGCAGGTGTAATTTGCAACCATGTACATGCACACACCCAGACATTGAGAAGGAAGCTAAACTGAAAACTTCAACGATGACTCCCAGGACAGGCTAATGTAGCAAAGCGAAAGATCCGGCTTCCGAGCACACCAGGACTCCAGGTGGTCGGTCAGTCAACCCATCATGCCCCGTCTAGCTTGGGACGCCTTCTTCCTCTGCCGGATTTGGTACTCCGTTAGACGTTCTTCCGGTGGAGCGGTGGGAGGATCAGCAAAGGTCAGGCGGGGCGCCCGAGACACTGTATCACACGGAACAAACCAATTTACTGAGGATTAGATGGAGGCTAACCAATTAACTTGCATCGTTCATAATCAACAAGACGGCAAGACAAGTGCGATAGCCAACTTACCTGCACGTGGTCGCACTGGAGATGGGCTCCTCGTCGAGTAGGGCGTTGTCCACTCCTTGGCTGGCTCAGGATGAGGTTTCGCATCAGGTTCACTCCCAGATTCAGCATCCAGCTTCAGCTTCAGACCAGGCTCTGCGGCAGCAACCTTCTCCTCCGCATCATCAGGCTCATCAGCATTATGCTCCAACTTCGGATAAGGCTTTGCAGCAGCAACCTTCTCTGTCTCATCAAGCTCATAAGCACTATGGCTCTTAGTGACCTCAGCAGGCTCCTCAGTAGATCTCTTGGAAGTGTCAGCTGACTCTGCAGCAGTAGCACAGTATTACTCTTTTCTTTCTTTTTTTTTTTGCGAAGACAGTAGCACAGTATCACGGCAAACAACAATGAACATAAGCTCAAAGTAGCAAGATATGGAGTTTGATTTACAATTGACAATTACCTTTGACTACTTTGCGTACAGCCCAATTACTCAAATTTTCCATTATCAGTTCAAGTATACCACTGGTTTCTCTGTGTGAGTCTTCATCCAGTAAACTCATCTGTGATAATGCCTGTTCAACTCCATCTTCGGCCATGATCACAGCTCTGAGTAAAAGAACATTAAAAGATTGCACTGATTAATAAAGGCCAGCCTCACAGCAGAATATCAACAAGTGAACATAGATAGAATAGGCACCTGTCCTCCTCATTCGTCTCATCAAAATAGAGTGAAGACAAATTAAGAAGCACAGACATCCTCTCAGGGTGAGCAGATAATAGACATTCAGTTGCAGCAAACGCCGCCTGCGAAGATTACATCAACCACCATTCATGTTGTTTATTTAACATCACAACTAGTGATCAACAGAGTTTAATTTCCACTACATTACCTTGTATGAAGTCATGGTTTTGTCAAGGAGCACTTCTCTATTACCTTCCTCTCTGCTTATCAGGCTACATTGATACCAACATAGGTCCCCGACCCTGAAATTAAACCACAATATCTAATTATTGTGCAACAGAAACAATCACTGCAATTAGTGGGAACCATCAACTTACATTTTGTTCCACCGAGCGTACTGGTTGCAGGAAGGTAAGAGGTACTTGTCGACGAAGTCCACAGTCTTCTGGCAGAATTTCATCATCTCAAATTCTACCACTTCACGATACAGCTCAATCTGATGGGCATACTTGCTGTTACCAAACTCTTCCTCCAGCGCATGAATGTTGTTCAGTAAACGGTGCTTCTCACGGAACACCCTTTGGCATCCGGCCCATATGAGCTCCTCCTCTAAACTAAAGTCCGTGTACTTTTCGACCAATTCATTCATGGCCTCGACCACGTCTGACAAAATCACAACAAATTTTTCTGTTGTTAGTTCACCGAGTCGCGTTTTAGCTGCAAACAACAATCGCAACATTCATTCACACGGGAACAAAAATCGCAAGTCGCAACCCAGCAATTCACAATCGCAACATTCATTCACACGGGAACTACAAGTCGCAACCCAGCAATTCCAAAAGAAAAAAAAAACAATCGCAAGCCTCGCCGCTCGCGAGCAGAAGCAGGAAGGAGTCACTCGCCCGCCAACGATCACAACCCTCGATTCAGAAGGAAACAACAATTGCAATCCCCGCAGCCCGTGAGCAGAAACAAGCAGGATCGCCATTGAGGACTCCCTCGAACCCCAACGATCACAACCCTGAACCCCCGATTCAGATGGAAGCAAACAATCGCAATTCGCAAGTTCGCAACCCCAGCCAACCGAAAACGCCAGTCGCAGCATAATTGAGGACGCCCGGCGCACCCAGGAACAGGATCACGAATCGAAGACCCACGCGCACATCACCAATCAGTCAATCACGATCACAAGCACGCGTCGCGTAGGAGAGGGTCGAGCGGGATGATCGTGCGTACCGTCGTAGCGCCCGAGGCGGAGCGCCATCTGAGCCAGGAAGCCCACAGCCTCCCGCTGGGTGGGCGGCGCCATGGTGGTGCTCGCGCTGCTTCCCTCACGCCGGACGCGGTGGTGCTGCTGCTTTGCTCGCGCCCGGAAGCACGCCGGAAGCAGGTGCCGTGCTGGTTCCGATTTTGAAACGGGAACGGGGAGAGCCGGCGGGGGTTTATGCGGGGCAGTCGCTGGGTCCACCCGTCAGTCTCTATTTGTTCCCGCTTCTGGAGCTGGCCACCGCGCGCGAGATTCCGGGCCTACCTGTCAGCCTGACCTCTCCCATTCCTCCCGCAAGGGAACCACTTAAACGAATCTGGGGCCTTCATTTTGAAGAGAACAGGGGACTTGCTAGCGGTGTGCCTGTCCTTGTCGTCTCGCTTCTCCTCCATTTTTTCGCTAGATACTCTAGCGCATGTGAACCGAATTTGTATCAGCAGGAGTTTGGAACTGATATAATAACATAATGAGAATACATGTTCCACAATTTAAATAAACAAATTAGCAAAGGCGCAAACCATTGAGTATGTACATTTTATTAATGACTACAGAAAAGGTACACAGGATGTGAGGATTGGTGTTTCTCATCCACACATTAAACTTGAATCAACCGTATACTGATGACATCAAAGTTCCAATACAATCCTATGCAATACAAAGCATATCCAAAAGCGAAAGAAGAGCAGAACATTGTAACAAATTATACATTACTTTGATCATAACAGCTTGCTGTGCTCTTGTTGTATCGGCACAAAATATCAATCCGCAGCCTATCGCACATCGATCCTCAGAAGGCCTGTAATCCAAAGTTTGAACAATTTGGCAGCCTTCCAATGTTGGCTATTTGGCTTCATGCTTGTCTATCAAGGTCGTACATGTTACTTTGCAGATATCATTCTGTAAGATCCACTGAGTGCAACAATCTGAGAAAAGATATCGTAAGAAGGAACAAAAATATTGTAAGTATATCTGATTCATCATGCTGCTGCTTTATATTACCCTGGTCACTTAGCAAAACAATGGCATCATGCATCATGGGGGAAGGAAGCACAGTATTTTTCATGAAAGTCATACATAAAAAATGGAACAATAAGTCAATAACAATGGACCAATTGTGAGTTGCCAAAGTGCAACATGTAAATACTCCTTGGTGGAGGCCGCTTACTGCTGGAGCTGGAGATGGATCCTCTGTACAGGGCAGAACTGAAACACTAAAGAACATTCTGCTATAATAAATACACACATCATTACATGAGCACCCACTGGAATTATACAAACGTGTACTGATCCGATAAAACGTTTGCATCGCAGTTTTCAAACGGAGGCATCCAAATCACCAGTCAAAATTGGGCAGTATTGCCAGTAAAATGGGAAGGGTAGAGGATTAGGGGAAGAAGACTTATCTATAAGCATGAGCACGCCTTGTCGTTGGTACCCCTGGGTCGGTGATGCTAAGGTGCTTCGGCCAACTGCCCGAAACACTTGAGCAGAGAACGACTAGATATATTGCCACAGAATCCACCAATCAATTTGCCGGATTTCCGTTGAGGTCGGCAAGGCGACGGATCGTTGGCGCGGGCGAAGGACCGACAATCACGTCGGCTAACGGAGGAGGGGAAGGAGAAGCGCGAACCCCACCCAGCCCCGAGTGTCCCGCTCCCGTCACTCATGAGTCGTGAGCCCTCCCAAGTATCTGGCTGTTGCTCATGTTCGTCGTGCTCCTCGTGAAGGGAAGGGAGAGGACGGTGAGGGCAGAGATTCAGTCGGTGGCCGAGCGCGGGGAAAGGGAAGGGAGAGGACAACCGGCATCCGGCGGAAAAGAAGCTCCCAGGACATGGACGGGAGCTTTGAGGTGGACCCATAGGAAGCCGGGAGGAAAAGGGAGGCGGGCGGTGGCCGGCCGGACACTGGACCACGACGGAGGCGGCCGCCGGAACGGAGGAAGGAGAGATGCAGGAGCAGGAGGACGGAGCAGCTGGGTTTCTTTTCATCCGCTAGTGGGCTTCGCCTGCAGGCCCAACACAAATGCGCCAACGGCCCCAGGAACAATCGACAGAATTGCCCAAATGCAGCAGAATTGCAGAAAGATAAAAAAAAATAACAACCTGGCGTGTCACACAAACGAACACGTCCAGTAAAACCAACACGCTCCACCCACGTGAACGACTGACTGGGCCCACGGACCGGTACCATCTGCGAGGCCGTTCTCCCGCGGGCCGCGGCGGCGTTCGCCGCGGCCCGGGATCGATCACCGCCGGCCGCCGGCGTTCAACACTCACGATTTTACAGACTGCTCTTGCAAATTCACATTCCAACTCCACATACAAGTTATAACGAACATACTCCGACGGATCTACTAGCATTGTTTATTCCATTCCAGCACACTTGTCCGAGTCCACGAACCGATCGAGCTCAGAGCCGCGCATGCATGCAGCAGATCGAGGCCTCGGCTAGGGGCACTTGGGGCGCTGGGTCTCGGGGGACTTCTTGTCCCTGTAGCAGGGGCACTCGTCCTTGCTGGCGTAGGGCCCCGACGGCACGCACCCCTTGCAGTCGCGGCAGCACATCATGCACAACCCCATGCACCGCCCGCCCTTCTTCAGCGAGCACCGGCTCCGGCACTTGCCGTCGCACACACCGTCCGGCACCGGCGCCACGGGGGCGTTGTTATCTGCACGCGATGATGATTGATGCGCCCGCCATCAGATGATTTACAGATCACAGAGCTCAACGACACGGACAGGAACAGTACAGCGCTGGGGATCGGCAACGAACAGAACGGAACAGAACAGAATAGAACAGGCAGGTAAACATCTACCAGCAGCCACGGCGAGATCCTGGAGCGAGGCAGCAGCGACCAGCAGGACGAGGACGATGAGAGCCACCGGGATCGCCTTCATCTTCTGTCCCCTTGCTCGTCGAGATCTTCAGCGCAGCTCAAGGCACACAAGTAAAGAACCACCGGCTGGTGAGGAGAAGCTGCAAGCCTGCAGCACAGAGCACACCCTGCACTGGTACACTAGTGAGTGATGAAGTGGGGGAGGATGGCAGCGCACCGGATGGGTCCGATATATAACTGCGCTGTGAAGACGATGAAGGTTCTGGCAACCATACGCGCGCCGTTGTTTCAATGCACCGCACCGGCCTGCCTCCGGGCAGTCCCTTTCGGTGTGAGGCGCCTTAAAGTGTCGCAGGAATCTCGCAGGGACGGCATGAACGCCAAAAAGGCCTTGTTTAGATCCCAAATTCCACTCCCAAATTTACTATGCAAAAAGAAGATTCTTCATCACATCAAAATGTTATAACATGCATGAAGTACTAAATGTAGATGAAATCAAAAACTAATTACACAGTTTTGTTGTGCTCTGCGAGACGAACATTTTGAGCCTAATTAATCAATTTTTGGATAATTTTTCATAAATACAAACGAAATGCTACAGTGACGCAATGATTACGAAGTGACATCATACTCTCAAATTCACCCTTCCAATTCTAACATCTAAACAAGGCCGTATATGCATGCTACTGTGCCAGAGGACGGGGCATATGTCTTTGTCGGCATGTGGAGCTCCTGGACCAGCTCATGTGCCGCACCGCCTCGTCTCTGTTTCCTCGGTCCTTCAGAGTTCAGACCTGTGCATGCTGTGTCCAAATGTTTCTTCTTCTTTTTTTCGCTCTATGAAAGATAATACTCTGACCCCAAATGTTGATGTGCAAAGGCAAGCAGGCTACGGTTCAGAATTGCATGCAAATGCTGCCCGGGAGAGGAGATGAACCCTTTGTGGCGCCCTTCTTCAGCCCAAACGAACCATAGTTCTTGGGCCTGCAAAACGGACCAAGCGACCAACTTGGCCCATCGCACAGCTGCATCCTCTGCGCTAAAGGCCCAAAGCCAATCGGCGCAAAGAACTTGCAAAAGCCAACAACTTCCACGAAAGGAGTGACCTCCACGGAGCGAACGATGTGGCCAAGCGTAAACCTCGATGTGCTAATCTTGCAAGTTTTGGGACGATTCAGACAGCTCAAGTCTTCGTCGTCGGTTTCGGTGGTGCCCTTCACAGTCAGCTCGACCACGATGTTCACAAAAAATTCTGCCACACGGGTCGGACCTTTCGATGCTAAATTTTGATCCACCATGAACACTATCTTATAAATAAATAAAATAAATAAATAAATACTAACAGGTAAACTAGAGTTAAAATGGCCGTAGGCATCTGGTGATGCAAAAGACCACAGAACCTATCCTTCATTTTGCCAAAAAAAAATGGAGCGAAAGAATGAAAAATATTGAGCAGCATAATCCATGTTCTGAAACAAATCCCACTTTCCTCTAAATCCAACCGAAAAATTGTTTCAAGCGGCAACGATCTAATCTAGCCACAGGAAACTGTTATATGGACACGGGAAATGAGGAAGCCAACTCCAGCCAAAATGTTCACCAAAAAAGACAAGACCAAGTTGCTTCCAGGATCGAAATCAAAATGACAAACTTTCCTCCAAATTCTAATGGTGTCCATCTTCGATCCATCAATGCCACGTCCGTCGCAAATGGCCCCTTCTGCTAGCAGTAAACTTCCAACTCCTAAATCAGAAACAACTCGATGCTAGTAAACCCTTGAACTTGAAAGTCTCAGCTCGCCGCGATGTCCTCCTCAAACGAGAGTAGCGAGCGTGTCATTAGCACTGCCAAAAGCGCGAGAGCAGCGGAAGTAACGCTGCCAAGAACGCGATAAGAACGTGTCAGTATGAAGCCAAGGTTTCTTGAATCCACCCAAGACATGGTTGGGAACGGGATCATTTTTTTTCCTAAGGGCTCACCGTGACGGTGCGTGTGGCCATGGCGAGGTTGGCGGCGGAGGCGACGCCGGCCGCCGCCCACTCAGACCACCTCCGCTCGAAGTCGTAGTATTCGACGCCGAAGCAGAGGTAGCTGGCGAAGCAGCCGGTGGCGAAGAGCCAGGTGCAGACGGCGAGCGGCCACGCGACGAGCGGGTTCAGCGTCAGCCGCGGCGCCGGCGCCGGCCTCCTCTCCAGCACGCGCGCGAACTTGTCCTGCAGCAGAATCGTCGCCGCGGCGAACGTGACGCAGGTCACCGGGAAGTCGTAGCCGGCGGGGAGGAACCGCACGGTGGCGGGCCTGGCCTTGGCTGCTGCCAGCGACGGCGCCATCAAGGCGACCGAGGAGCCGACGCACAGGAACAGCCAGTACCTCAGCAACGGCTTGAGCAGCCTGTCCTGAGGAAACGAAGTAGACGAGAGAAATCGGTGAAGACGGAGAGACAAGAGGTTGTCAAGAACACGATTTGGGAACGGGCAGAAAAAACAACTTCATCGTTCCTCCATTTCGCTCCAGCGGCAGCAACAGCCACTTTCTTCTCGACTGAAACAAGATCGCTATTTTCAGAACAGGTTTGGATTGGGAACAACAGCAAGAGGGAAATCATAACCAGAAGTTTTTTTTTAGATTAAGATAACCAGAAGGGCTGAACATTTCAGGCATCAAAAATATCTTTTTTTATGGGGAGGCAAGGCATCATAAATCTTTAGAAACTGAACCCGAAACAAGAAACATCAGATGGCATACTGTACCATCCATCTCACTCTCGATCGAGTCTGCACGGAACCGCTGGCTTGTGCTACTGACTCAGGTTGGAGTAGTACAACCTCTGAAGAAGAGATGGATGCAGAGCGAAAGGAGGGCAGCTAGTTATTCAAAGTGAACAAATGAGTCAATATCGTTGAACAGTTTAGTATACAAAGCGTTCAGAGGCAAACGAATTAGTCAACATCGTGAACAAATACAAAGTTCCAGACGAACAAAATATGTCCACATCACACACAAGTTAGTCCAGTCTAATTACATAGTTTGCTACCTGCGCTAGAGACTAGGTAATCGAGCCAGATAAGTTTTATTAGTATAAAACTGCTCTCACATGTCATTAAAATATTTTCTCTCATCTGTTATATTAGAAAATAATATCATAAAACTCTTAATGAAACCCCCTCTTAATTATAATGACCATTAGAATCGATGAGGGAACTGACCTGGATGAGCCTAGCCCCCCGGGCATGATGAGCAGACTCTTGCCTTTCCAGCAACAAACATAGTATTGCTGCCGACGTATGTATTACTATAAAACATTATACCAGTACAAATATAACTCATTGTGTTTTAAACATAAATTACTACAACTTAGAGTATTTTATGTACCCATAAATTACTACGATTTTTAAGTATTTTTCTGTATTTCTTGCATTATTACTTAAAGATGAAATGCTAGCCAATTTAGATCAATAATTTACAAATTTACCAAACACTCCAATCTGACGGTCAATGTCTTCCCATCACCAAACCACTACTCGGATCTACAAAGTTTTGTGCAACACACAACTCGCCCAAAATGATGCTTTGTGCTGCACACACAATTAGGGTGTGTTTGGTTGAGTGGATGGGATGGGATGAAGAGGGATGGGATGATCCCTCATCCCATCCATCTTTTTGAGCTGTTTGGTTGGATGGATGGCGTTGACACTAGAAGTATATTCCTTGAAGATGCCGGATGACCCCATCCCACAAAAACGAGCGGATGGGGGTGGCAGGGTCGTCCCTCCCTCGGTCCCCGTCTCGCTCCTCCCCCTCTGCTCACCGCCGCGCCCTGCCCCCTCCACCTGGCCGCCGCCGCGCCCTCCCCCCTCCATCCCATCACCGCCGCGCCCTGTCCAATACTTTCTC
>OAMR01000454.1:305564-383608 GCA_900205405.1 Echinochloa crus-galli | reverse complement strand
GTGATTGTCCGCCACCGTCGCCGCCGCCCGCCGCGAGAGCCCTCCACCGCCATCGCGTGGCCGTCTGTAGTCGCCGCGAGAGTCCTCGCAGTCGCCGCGGGAGTCCTAGCAGTCGCTGCGCAATCGTCCGTCCTCATCGCCGCCGCAGGAGCCGCTCGCATGCCTTCGGAGTTCGGCGTTTGTCCGCTGCGCGCGTAGCAAGAGACCTTCGAGGTTGAAGGCTGCCGGCCGAGGAGACTGGCACCTCTCGCCGCCGCCACCACCACTAGAGAAGGGGGAGATAAAAGGATAGAGATAGAGTGGTGGGGGAGTGATGGCGCCAGTGAAAGAAAAGGATAAAAAGAGATGGGAGGGCTCATGTGTTGTTAGTTGGTATAGACTATGAGATATATAGAATAACGGGTGCACAAGAAATTGATATAGAGAGGATAATCTCAATGACTAGACAAGAATATTTGTTTTAGAGGTTGATAATATAGTATGACGAGTGGGGACAGACTGAAGCCCTATGTGTCCTACCACGTTCCGCTATATAAGAGACAATGTTCAACAATGAGCGGAGGACAACACGTCGATCTGCACGTATACCTGATGAGAGGTGCTCGGATTTAGGGCGATCAACAAGGTTGTGAGCACAGCAGGATAGAACAATTCTCTCTGTCCGAAGTAAGTGAATCGTTGCCGGGATTGAGCACCATGGACACACTCGGCACTCAGTGCCTTTGCTAACGCAAGTAGAAGATCATCAAATTGTTTGCCCACACTCAAACCCGTTTGATGGTCTTCGTTAACGAGTTAGTGTAAGAAGGAGGAGATTCAGGAAAAACAAAGTGAAGAAACCCAGGTGTCGTACAACTTTGATGATGGACGCGCTTGCCATGCATATGTCTTGACATGGAAGTTAAGTAACCACAGGCTGGGCAAAAAAGTGCTTCTCTTAATGTCCGATATAGTCATGCAACTGTAAACTATTATCGATCATTCACTAGATCGGGCATCCACCATGTCTATATATTACTCCATCTTTTACCGGAGGAGGAGAAAGGCAAAAGATTAATCCATAAACGTGATAGGCACCCATTGGTTACTGCAGCCTAAGTTCTTATTGCATAACTAGCAAAGTAGCATTATTTTTCTCATAATATTTTCTCGGATAATATTTTCATGTGTGATTAATTACCCTCTATATTTGATTTTCTCCGTCCTTAAGCTTTCCTTTATGCTATGGCATTCTGATCATTGATTTGTGCAGCAAGCTAGGCTATCAATCATACCGCTAATTTATGGAGGATTTTTTTTATTTTTGACCAATTTTTTAATATATTTTTAAAAATAACCCGTGCTAGACTTTATTGCACCCATGACCCTTTTGGTCACGCTAGGAGAGGCGGCGCGACCAAATACCTCTGTCATGCCACATGCGGTGGCGCAACAGGCCCGCCACCGTGGCACGGGGAGCGGGCGGCCGCCACGCTGGCGTGACAGGCTTGTCGCGCCAGTCGGGGTGGCGCGACAGGGCCACCTTTTGGGCCCGCGCGCGGACCCCCCTCTCCCTCCCCTCACTTCTTCCTCCTCCAGAACGCAGTCGCGGGGGAGGTCCGCCGCCGCCCGCCGCCGCCGCCCCAAATCCGGCCAAATCCGGCCGTTTTGGGAGGGGGGAAAGGAGGGGGAATCGATACCCGCGTCCTCCCGAAGGTATTGCCCCACTTCTTCTCTCGTTTCACCGTAGATTTTGGTAGATTTTGAGTGGTATTGGTGAGTTAGGGATAGGATTGGATTTCGAAATTTGTATGAACTATAGGTTATTTTGGGTGGATCGGATGCTTAGTTTGCACGTAGTGAAGTCTCTGCCCGCGATTGTGACGTGTAGAATTAGTTGCATGGTTCGATTTTGCAAATGTTGATGGATGTGTGTAGTGTATATGCACACATTAGTATAAATTTTGTGTTGGTCCAATGTAGGTAGTGTTTTGTTGGATTTAATTCATGCATATGACATTTGGGTATATCCTTGTGTATTGTGTATGTAGATGGACCGTTTAGTTCGTTTATTTCATGGTGGAGTTGTGAAAGAAGGCGGAGAATTCGAGAATATGAATGAGGATGTTGAGTTGTTTGATACTCGTCCAAGTCTAAGGGATCTACTTGACCGTGTGACAGCAAAGTATGGGTGTGGGGTGGATGAAGTAAAATTGAGAGGTCGATTTGATTGTGGTAAAGGTCGGGCACATTATGTGATGATGAACTTGTCTTCGGAAATTAATTGGAAGCAACACAAGGAAATAGTTGAGAATGCAAATGTGGTTTGCATGGAGGTGGTGGTTGACATATGTCGTGTGGTTGGAAGGAATCGTAATGTTGATAATGTAGTGACCGAGCATGTAGTTGTTGGGAACCTAAGCCAACAGTCAACCATTTCACTTGATGCAGCTAGGGCAAGTCAACTTGATCGTTCATCGCCTATTGCTAGTTCCCCCCAAATTGATTTAGCGATGGGTTCGGAGGATGTTGGAAATGATGGAACTGAAACTGAACCTACTCCGTCCTTACCTCTTCTTCGGTCCCCTCATTTTGATTTAGTTGTGGCTTCGGATGATTTCGGGGCCGATTATTTTGAGCAAGAGGAAGAAAATGTTGAGGATGATGATATATCATTAGGATCCAGTGAGGAGCACCAGACAATGGAAGATTACTAATGTGGTACAACCTCACACTTGCAGCTCGGTGGTGGCGAAGCAAGAACATGCGCAGTTGACGGTAAGGTACCTTGGTCACCGGATTCTTGGTATTATTGAAACGGACAACGACATGTCGGTGTCATCTCCTGTGGGATCCATTTTCGCCTTCAGTTCGTTTAGGGTGAAGTATTCCAAGGCTTGGCGTGCAAAGCAACACGCATTGGTTGTGTTGTGGGGTGATTGGAAGGAGTCCTATGCGATGGTCCCACGTGTCCTCAATGCTATGGATCACTTTAATCCAGGCATTAGATGGTTCCCTTACTATTCGGGGTTAATGCGGCCAGACAACAAGGGTGTTATGAGGCACGTGCTTCAAAGGGTATTCTGGTGCTTCCCGCAGTGCTCCACCGCATTTCAATATTGTCGTCCTGTGATTCTTTGCGATGGTACATTCTTGACGGGGAAGTACAAGGGCACATTGATGATGGCGGTTGCAATTGACCCTGAACGCCAGCTGGTCCCGCTTGCTTTTGCATTGGCTGAGAGCGAGAACGATAATAGCTGGTCATGGTTCATGGCTCTAGTTCGCCGGCATGTGTTGGGTCCATCACGGCAAGTCTGTATGATATCTGATCGGCATCATGGCCTACTCAAGTGTGCCAGTGATCACATGGATGGATACCCACCACTTGTGCATCGATGGTGCATGAGGCATTTTGCCGCTAATATGTGGCGTCGACAAAAGAAGCACGATGTGATTGAGAAGTTGAAAATATTGTGTTCTGAGAAAACGGTTGAAGGATTTGAAGACACTCTTAAAGACCTAATGAACGATTTAAACGAGCGAGCAAAGGAATGGTTGCAAAATGAAATGCCGGACAAGGATAAGTGGGCACTTGCTTATGATGAGGGCGGAAAACGATACGGAATTATGACAACCAATAATTTTGAAGAATTGAACAATGTTTTCAAAGGAATCCGTAGTAGACCGGTCGCCGGAATCGTAGAGTACTCGTTCCATAAGTGTAATGAGTACTTTGTGAATAGGTGGCAGAAGGCGCGTGATTTGCTTGATGAGGGTAAGAGGCATGGTGCACTTGCTGAGGAACACTTGGAAAAGCAGTTAGAGCTCTCTATTCTTCAAATTGGGGAGGCATATGGGCCCCAAAGAATGGTGTACTCTGTTAGAGGTGCTGGAGGCAGAACAGAGGGCGGAGAGAGTCACGGAGGACACAATTATAGAGTAGACTTAACAGCTGGCGAGTGCTCATGCATGACTCCACAATTGAAACACCTACCATGTTCACATCTGATTACTGCTTGTAGGGATGGAGGTCTTGATTGGCACGCACACATATCGCCGTTGTACATGAGAGAAAACACCATTAAGATATGGGAATCAAGCTTCGAACCATATCTAGATCCTAAGCAATGGCCACCTTACCAAGGTCCAGAATTTATCCCTGACCCAGATTTGGAGAAGACTGGAAAGGGAAGGAGAAGGACCAAACGGTTGAAACGCGATATGGATGCATCTCAAGCCCAGAGCGGTGCCGACTATAGCATAGGGGAATTTGATGCTCCCAAGACCGAGAATCGATGCTCCAAGTGTCATGCCTTTATTAAGAATTGCAAGTGCCGGAAGAGAAAAGGAAAAGGGAAGAAATCAAAGGGCAAGAAAAGTAGCAAAAGATCAAGGAAACGAAGTGTAGGCACGGAGGTATATGAGTCATGTATTGTTTTAGAAATATGTGTGCTTTTTTGGAAATTTTTAGTCCTTATGTGCTTTATAATATTTTTAGTCCAACATTTGTAGTCCTTATGTGCTTTATAATATTTTTTTTCAAGCTTTAGGTCTATTTATTTCGTTGAACTAATATGTGTATGTCTAATTTGCAGGATGGCGCACCAAGCTTACCCTCTGCTTGAGGTGGCTTACGATAACAAGCACCGTGCACACCTCATCGCCGAAAACGGGCAGGTTTGTGTCATTTTGCTTCCGTATATGCATTTACCATATGTTTATAAACTTGCACCTAATGGTCTCAAATTCTAAATTTTGCAGGAGTTAGCGGTGTTGAGGCCACGGGCACACCAGCCGCTCAGGTCGGATGAGCGGTACAGCTCCTTCATCGCGAGAGCTGGTTTCCTTGACCTAGCCCGCTTGGTTGTAGGAGGTCTCCCACAGATGGACCATGCTCTGCTTACTGCTATGGTTTACCGATGGCGCCAGGAGACCCACACCTTCCACCTACCTTGTGGGGAGATGACGGTCACCATGGAGGACGTGGCCATGATACTTTGGCTTCCACTAGAGGGTATTCCAGTGACCGGGATCATTGAGACTGAGAACTGGAGGGATATGGTTGAGCAGCACATTGGTTTGCGCCCTCCTGAGCCTGCACAGGGTGCTAGAGACCGGAAGACCTAGGTGTTAGCTCGGCGTAGTTGAAGGCAAACTTCAACCACTGTCCACCGGGAGCAGACGAGGCTACAGTTGAGCGCCATGCGCATGCCTGGTTGTGGCACCTTCTCAGTGGGTTCTTATTTCCAGATGCTTCGGGTAACACTGTGTCTTGGGTTCTCCTCCCTATTCTGGGCCAGCAGTGGGAGAACATTCGAGTTTACAGCTGGGGGTCAGCGGTGCTTGCTTGGCTCTATAGGCAGCTGTGTGAGGCCTGCAGATGTATCGGTGAAGACTCCAATATTGGAGGGTGCGCTTACTTGCTACAGGTTTGGATTTGGGAGCGCATCTCCGTTGGTCGGCCACATCGTGGCGAAGTGGAGGTACATAGCTCGTGCATCCTCAATATGTTCGTGTTCAATATATTCTCATGGTGCTCACATGTTGCTTTTTTTGTTTCCTTTGCTAGGCCTGGCCGCATGCTGATGCTAGTCCGACGGTGGCGTACAAGTCGAAGCACGTTCTCGACGTACGTGGTCCTCCGGCGAGGTGCTACAAGAGCTACATAAATGAGCTTGACTGCATCACACAAACTCAGGTAATCCATCGCTCTACATTATAGTTCGGTCAAAATTGCGGCTTCATTGTCTTCATTTAAAATTTGTGCTCCAATGTATAGGTTGAGTGGCAGCCGTACTGGGACTTTCAGACTAGACACTTCGAGCCGTCCGAGATTTGATTTAGAGACAACACCCTCTGGAGGGCCACGGTCCCACTGATATATTTCCATGTGGTGGAGATGCACTTGCCACAAAGGGTGGCGCGACAATTTGCCAGGGCACAACCGACGCCTCCTCCTAACACCTCGACTTCACAAGCTCTGCACAAGTAAGTGGTACAAAGTATATGTTTCGTACATAGTGTCACTAGTTATTTCTTCCAATATGCTTGCACTGACGTTTTCATCATTTCGAATTTCAGGTTTGACAGGAAGAAGCGCTACAAGGAGAAGGATTGGAGGATTACGCATGCTCAATGGCTTCAACAGTGGTCGGACCCAGCACGAAGGGTTGACCCGTTCGACGGGGCGTTTTGGCGGGCAGCACCACATGCGGAGTACCTCAGATGGTACCACAGATCGACTAGGACGAAGCTAAAGCCTGCCTGGACGACGGAGCCAATTGAGGACCACCCTTCAGACCCCGATGACGATATTGTGGATGAGTACGATACTATGACTAGGCTTGGTACTCAGCCGGAGCGTGCACCCCTACAGGACTACATGGTAAGGTTATAATCCCTCCCTCTGTCCAACAGTTCATTTGCTTCATTTGAAAACACATATCGTACCTATATGTGCAGGCGCAGCAACTAGCGAGACTTGCGAATGAGGCCGGGGTAGCCATGTCCCATGCAGGTGACAACAACGGTGGTGCGCTTCGTAACTTTGCTGAGGTTAGTGAGCATAACCCCTCATTTTCAAACTTTTGTACCTACCATTTTCTTAAATCTTTGTTTTTGGTGCAGAGGGTTCGATGGAGCTGCCGTCGTATGGCCATGAAGCTCAACCTCATGACCGCCCCGGACGTGGCACACGTTCAAGGAGCTGCCGGTACTGCTTCCGGATCGAGCCGTCATACTCCCGTCCACCACGGAGGTGGAGGCTCGGCGAGGACCCGCTCGGCCACAGCGGCGAGGACCCGCTCGGCCACAGCTTCTGCCTCGCGTGGCAAGGCCCCCGCCACCCCTTCGTCCAGTGATGAAGGTGACGGGAACAATGACTCGAGTGACTTGGACCCAACATTTCATGATGAGCTCGAAATGGCGTGTATGTTTGATGCACCTCCAGGCACACAGACACAGGGACAGTCAAGTCAGGTGTGCCACTCAGCCTTCATAATTTTGACAATATAGTTGCAAAAATTATTTGAGCTAATTCCGTCTTGTTTTTTTTTCAGGCCACTCCCACGGAGCGTCCAGTCCGCACACGCCGCCGCCGTACTCCGGACCGTACGGACCTTGCTAGTGGCAACCTCTTGCCGACCGACCCCGGGAGGGACCGCCGCCCACCTGACGTCTTCAGCCCGCCGGATCAACAACGCCGCCGTCGTCGTTGTTGTTATCTTTCGTAGTACCTTCGTAGTGCATTTGGGACAACTCTATGAGCATTTGTGAAAACTTTGTATGACAATTGTGTGGTAAACCTTCACGTTTGTGGGAACTAAGTTTTATGTATGGACTAAGTTTGTGTGTTAAACCTTCTTGGTCAAAAGTCTAAGTCTATGTATGGACATGAAATAACTCCCCGCCCTAACTCGGTGCAAAAAACGCAGAAAACCTCGGTCAAAAAAGCTAACGTCGTCGTGTTACAATCTGTCCAAACGCTTTGTCGAAACTCGCTGAAAAAACGCAGCAACAACACCAGAAACCCAGCTTGGTGCGCTGGGTTTCGGCCTGGTTGGCTTCTGTCGCGCCAAGCTGCTTGGCGCGACAGTAGCTCTTTGTCGCGCCAAGCGTCGTGGCGCGACAGGGCTCTTTTGTCGCGCCGCTTTCGCGGTCGATTCCATTTTGCCGTGCTTTGCTCCTGATTGCCGGGTTGGCTCGGCGCGACAACATTGGCTTGCCGCGCCACGACGCTCGGCGCGACAGAAGCTCTTTGTCGCGCCAAGCCCCTTGACGCGCCGAGAGTCGTGGCGCGACAGGGCTCTTTTGTCGCGCCGCTTTCGCGGTCGATTCCATTTTGCCGTGCTTTGCTCCTGGTTGCCGGGTTGGCCCGGCGCGACAACCTTGCCTTGTCGCGCCACGTAGCTCGGCGCGACAGAAGCTCTTTGTCGCGCCACCTTGCCTGGCGCGACAGAACCTCAGCTCGCGCTTTTTTTTTACTAAAATTTTTCTGCTCTACTTTTTCTGCGCTTTTTTTTACTGAAATTTGTAAGAGGACATAGGCTTTTCAGAGTAACCTTCGCCCCGCCATCTTCAGCCAAGCCTTCGGCTGCTGATAGCTCCCGGAAGGCTGCACTGACAATGCCAGTGAACTCTTCATCACTGGCAACAGCGGCACCTCTTGCGGACAGAAAGGTTGTGACGAAATGGAGACCTCTCAAGCTGGTGTATGATCACGACATTAGGCTTGGGCAGATCCCAGAGAAGTGCAGCTTCCGGATGCTCCGGATATAGCTCTTTTGGCTTGTGCTTCCACTTGTTTTCACGCCAAAGAGAATCCATTTCTGACAACAATTTCAGTAACATACATTTCAAAATTAAAGGGAAAATCCATTTCTCACACGTATCCATTTTAAGCTACTCTCGTTCCTAACCCTAACCAAACCCTACCCATCCCAAATCCTACCATCGAGAGGACTAATTCTACACGTCACAATCGCGGGCAGAGACTTCACTACGTGCAAACTAAGCATCCGATCCACCCAAAATAACCTATAGTTCATACAAATTTCGAAATCCAATCATAACCCTAACTCACCAATACCACTCAAAATCTACCAAAATCTACGGTGAAACGAGGGAAGAAGTGGGGCAATACCTTGAAATTTTTGTGCTCTACTTTTTCTGCGCTTTTTTTTACTGAAATTTGTAAGAGGACATAGGCTTTTCAGAGTAACCTTCGCCTTTTTTCAGAGCATAGGCTTTTCCATGAACCATATCATATTCTTCACAATGAACCATACAATATACGTGTCCATACAAGGTCCATACAAATAGCATACTAGGTCCAAAACAACGTCCATACAAATATCATACGAACAAAGTGGACTGCACGGTCCATACAAATAGCAGGGGAGCAACCATAGGACTAATTTAACAAAATAGAACTACTAATCCAACTAAGCATCACCGTCATGAAGCAACTCATCATCACCATTGCGCGGTCGTCAACATCAAACCAATTAGAAGCGTGTCTTCTAGGTTCTTTTGGGATCGGACCCGTCCTTCTCAGCTGGTACCTTGGGTAAATTGGCGACAAGTGCCTTCATGGTTTCTGTCACCGTCCTTCTCACCGATCCTTCGCCGTCCCCATTGTCACCTCTCCTCTTCCTGCTCTTCTGCAACTTTTCAAATAATGTGGGTTCGTTTGGGTCCACAAATTTAACTCTAGGCCACAATCCCATTGAGTGGGATAATCTCCGTTGCTCCTTCTTGCGGTGCGTCACATAGCTATTCAACACCTCTAGGCCCTTTCCAAATCTCCTCTTCTCTATCTGACATTCCACCGCCTTCTTGTCGATATAGGATTCAAAATCACATTTTCGTGTGTCCTGTTCAAACAATTGGAAGTACGCATTACCACAAATTCATATCTTGCGAATAAACATGTACTAAATATCTAAATTGGCATGACTACTCACCAAAGCATCGTCAACCATGTGGCCACAGTAATACCCAACACCCAACTCCGATGGAACTAGGCCATACATGGCTTTCACACCGCAATGACACACTCCCCAAACCTCTCTTTGTGAGAGTTGATTGATTCTTCTCTGTCACAGGATCTGGCCAAAAGATTTGGGACCAAAATCATACTCCGAGAAATCACATAGTGGGTAACCATTCTGCACCAAACAACTCATGTTACTTTCGAATTACAATGCAACGATTGATATAACAAATGACATTTTATGTTGCTTACCTTGTTCCGATTGCGACACTTAAATGTGGGTGTGAACGGTGTGCTTTCAATCACAGCTGGAACGCCGCACTTACATAGAGGTGGGTTTGCCCTCCGCCTAGCAATTGCTTCTTCCTTCTTTTCGGCTGACATAGGTGGTGGGTTCGGCGGAGGAGGCACCCAACGCTTGAACCTCTCATACGGCTTAGTGGTACCCCATCGCTTGAATTGAAGTATCCTCGTATCGACCATTTCGGACCATCAATCCATTGAAAGAAGTAGCACCGCTCCTCTTCCTACAAACATAAATGGAATGAAACACAGTCACATTGCTCCAATGCCAGCACACAACACCTAGTTATTGGTAAACAAAATTCTTTTACACTTACACGGTAATCCCCACACATGTAGTGAGCACGAGCAGCCGTGTCGGGATGCATTGATTGTCTGACCTCTGCTGGCTTCCCACAGTCACATTGTGGTACCGGGAGTGCAGCAGGAACTGGTGCATCCTTGCACGACACATCCGGATATAGCTCTTTTGGCTTGTGCTTCCACTTGTTTTCACGCCAAAGAGAATCCATTTCTGACAACAATTTCAGTAACATACATTTCAAAATTAAAGGGAAAATCCATTTCTCACACGTATCCATTTTAAGCTACTCTCGTTCCTAACCCTAACCAAACCCTACCCATCCCAAATCCTACCATCGAGAGGACTAATTCTACACGTCACAATCGCGGGCAAAGACTTCACTACGTGCAAACTAAGCATCCGATCCACCCAAAATAACCTATAGTTCATACAAATTTCGAAATCCAATCCTAACCCTAGCTCACCAAAACCACTCAAAATCTACCAAAATCTACGGTGAAACGAGGGAAGAAGTGGGGCAATACCTTCGGGAGGACGCGGGGATCGATTCCCCCTCCTTTCCCCCTCCCAAAACGGCCGGATTTGGGCGGCGGCGGCGGGCAGCGGCGGAGGAGCCGCGGCTGGGCGGCTCTGGTCGGGGGAAAAAGTGAGGGGAGGGAGGGCCGCGCGCGGCCATAAGGAGGCGGGGCCTGTCGCGCCACCCCGCCTGGCGCGACAAGCCTGTCACGCCAGAGCATGCGGCGCGACAGGGCCAGCGCCAGCGTGGCGGCCGCCCGCTCCCCGTGCCACGGTGGCGGCCCTGTCGCGCCACCGCATGTGGCGTGACAGAGGTGTTTGGTCGCGCCGCCTCTCCTGGCGTGACCAAAAGGGTCATGGGTGCAAATAAAGTCTAGCACGGGTTATTTTTAAAAATATATTAAAAAATTGGTTAAAAATAAAAAAAAATCTGAAAAATCCAAACAACATTATGTTTTGTGGAAGGTTTCTACTTCAATCCAATCATACCGTGTTACGCTATTACAAGTTCATCAAGGTAGTTCGCATATCCGTTGAGGAAGGGAATATCTCATGTCAGCAAGTAACTTTTTGTATACGTAAAGTTATATGAATTACTTTATTCACTTACCCACGATCACTACCTCAATGTTAGATCACACAATCCATTATCTTAGAGCAACTTCATCCGACCAAACAAGCCCCTATCTAAAGTTTAGAGGGTCTAAAAAAGTTGTACTCCAGCAAACCCAACAAGCGTCTGTCCCAAGTTTAGAGGGTCCAAAAAAATGTGCACTCCAGCAGACCCAACAAGCCCCTGTCCCGAGTTTAGAGGGTCTAGAAAAAAGTTAAACCCCAGCAGACCTTTACTTTACCCCCCCCCCCTATGGGAGGCTTCCAGGTCTATAAAAAGCCCTATATTTATGAGGGTTATTGCTAGAGTTGTAGCATTTTTGTGGCCCTTAAAAAATAAAGGTAGCCTCCATTTAGTATTTGGAGAGTCTGGTTTTTTACCGAAGTCAGCATGGGAAGTCCCTACCTATTTTTAATATTTTTAATATTTGAAGAGTCTGTTTTGAGAGGTATTGGTGAAGTTAATCTTAATAATATAATCTTATTACCATATAAATTGAAATAAAAATAATACACATTGTTTTTTAGATTTAACAATCTATATTAACCCTTAAAGTCCATTGGTTAGAGTAAATAAATAGTTAAATTATAAATTAAATATATAATGAAATTATAAGTTGATCAAAGAATTAATGTCAAATATTGTTTCATATCATGTGGCACATAAATGATACGTCACTTTGGGCACACATGAACAAACCGTATTGACAATATAACAACGGATATTTAAATAAAATTGTATTTAAGTTAAAGAAAAATTAGTGTAAATAACTAGCTACCCGCGTAAATTTACACGGGCCACCTTGCTAGTTACTATAACTTAAACTGTTTTTCATATCTTAAATAATTAAAACATGCAGATCTAGTCAAACAATGCATGCTTTGCTCAAGTTACAACACAAATACATAACAAGAAACTGTGTGTAAGATATAAAACGAGCTGAGAATATGTATTCTTTTTGGGTTGACAGACAGTTTATAAAAGGCAAAAAGATTCCAAAAACTATATGGAGAGGGCTCTCCATTTAACACATCTGGAGAGCCCTCTCAAATTGTGAGAGGGCGGCGCTGGTGGGGAAGGGGAGGGAAAGAGGAGAGAGCGAACTGATAGAGTGACGGAGGATGAAGAGGAGATAAGGACGCGGTGGGGAGGGAGGCGTGGGGTTCGTGAAACTCAATTAACTTTGGCTATAATCCGCCAAAATCCGCTACGGTGGCTCGATGGGGGAATAAAAATTCAGCTGTAAAAAAAACAAATCTCAATTAATTTTGGCTATAATCCACCAAAATCCGCTACGGTGGCTCGACGGGGGAATAAAAATTCAGTTGTAAAAACAAGTGTGCTAGGATAAATGGACCGTGAGGGCGAGCAGGTTTTATGTGTGCAGTGCACGCGGGCCAGCCCTACGATTCCAAACTATTTGGCCCGTGCAACTGTGGCCCAGATGCAAAAAGCAACTCCTAAATTTACTATGTAAAAAGAATATTCCCCATCACATTAAAATGTTATAACATGCATGGAGTACTAAATGTAGATGAAATCAAAAACTAATTGCACAGTTTTGTTGTGCTCTGCGAGACGAACATTTTGAACCTAGTTAATCAATTTTTGGATAATTTTTCACAAATACAAACAAAATGCTACAGTGATGCAATGATTACGAAGTGACATCGTACTCTCAAATTCACCCTTCCAAATTCAACATCTAAACACCATCTGTGTTCCATACACTGAAGTCTGTAACAGAGTAAAAAGGTCCAAGTCGAACTTTCCTCGGACACACAAACTGAGTGCCAGGCAAATAAAAAATATATCAGTCATTAACAATCAATCTAAAAAAACAACCATCAACAACATGCAAGAGAACATTTTTGGTATGAACTATGGACGCTCTGTTCGTTTGGATTGTTTCCAGCGAGCAAACAGTGTTTTTCTCTCAGCAAAAATCAGCGCCAGCCACCAGCCACCAACCAGTCAGCAGTGTTTTTCTCTCAGCAAAAACCAGCGTCAGCCACCAGCCAAACGAACACGGCGGGAGAGCAGATGAACACAGGAACCGACGCTGCCAGCTGACCAACTCGTATAAAATTATTCAGCAAAAGATACAATGCCAGTTTTGCTACAGTGGGGTGTTTAGTTCCTGAAAAAGGGTACTGCATGCGGCCATGGCAAAGGGCACGTCATCGTACTTCTAAAAATTCTCCCCCCATGGTGCGTGCGGCCATGGCAAGGTTGGTGGCGGACGCGACGCCGGCGGCCACCCACTCGGAGCAGCTCCGCGAGAGATAGCAGTCGCCGAAACTGAGGTAGCCGAGGAAGCACCCGGTGGCGACAAGCCAGGTGCCGACGGCGAGCTGCCACGCAAGGGCGGGCCTCCTCTCCATGACGCGCGCGAAGCTCCCCTGCAGCAGCAGCGTTGCCACGGCGAACGTGATGCAGGTGACCGGGAGGTCGTAGGCAGCGGGGACGGCCGGCGCGGCGTCGGGCCTGGCCTTCGGCGCCAGCAGCGGCGCCACCAGGATCACCAGTACACCCTCACTGACTTGCGCAGCCTCTCCTGAGAAACGGAACAGAGGATCGGTGAGCACGGCGCAACTGAGCATGATGAACGCACGAAAAGGCTGTATCAAGAACAGGATTTGGTTTTACTTCAAGAAAAAAAAAGAACAGGATCTGGAAACGAGGATAAAAACGGAAAAACTAACTTCCTCACTCCTCCCTTTCGGTCCAGCGGCAGTAACAGCCACTTGCTCTCCTGCAACAAGATCGATTATCTTTTTTGGTAAGACAAGGATTCATAACCAAGAGGGAGAAACAGGCATGGATTGCAGAACAACAGCAAGAGATCTGTTCCAAAACAAAACATCCAAGAAACATAAACCAGAAGATAGGACTGGACGTTTCAGGCATCAGAAATCTCAGAAACTGAACGTTGAAACAAGAAACATCTGATGAGCAGGCGAGAAACATCTACAAGCATACTGTACCATCCATGTCGCTTTCGATCGAGTCTGCCTCGGAACTGCTCACTTGTGCTACCGGCCAAGACTACAGTGTAGTACCGTCCTACCAGAATATTTGAATTCTGAAGAAGAGATGGATGCAGCGCGAGAGGACGACGTGGACGGACTAGTTAGCAGGCCGGGGTCATGGTTGCCGGAGAAGTGGTCGTGGTTGGATCAATGGCGTGTTGGCGATTTTCTGGTGGTGTTGGGAGCTCGACAGCTCGTACTCGCCATCGGGCTTTCTTGTCGCTGTGCGGCTTGATTCTTTTTGTCACGAGCGGTGCCTAAAAGGGAAAGAGAAAAGTGCACTGCAGCCTGCAGGGCTGCCGCAATACCAGCTGCGTCATGCTTGCAGTAATTTGTTTGGACACAGTACCTCCAATTCTTGAGGCCAAACCAATCAGCCCTGCTCATCTCCTAGTGGGAGAATCAGGCTTCATCTCCTTCCAACAGAGTATCAGAGATTCAGAGTCCACCAAAATTATCCTACTAGTACTTGAGGAAAGAAAGACAAACCGGGTACCAGTCTAGATGTAAAAGGGAAGCATGATTATTTACTAAAGAACAAAGTTCCAACAAGATGGTACACAAATCCACTGCAAAAGAAGTATGTAGGCTCAACAGAAGAAGCAACCTAGCAGGAGCATCTAGGTTCAACAGAGTAGCAGGTCATCAAGCCAAGACAAGAAGCGTTAGAACATACTGCGAGAACAAGAGGTGAACCATGCCAAATAACACAGCTAATGAGGACTGGAGGCCATGCTCTCCTTTCACAAATTGACCTTCAACAAGGGTCCAAAACAATCCAGCATCCCAGTAAATGAGATCAGATACCTTACAGGTTCCATCAAATCCCTACCAAACTGTCACAGTAGACAGGCAAAAGCACCAGACGGCCATTGAAAGGCCACTTCCACGACCGAGCAACTTCTAATCTAACACTACGAAAACAGAAATAACACGATAGATAAACATAGATACGGCAGCCATGACCCTTCTGCTACTGCGAGTCCTCTGTCTTCTCGCCGGAGCATCATCCTCCAATCCTCCATTCCTCCTCCTCCTCCTCCTCAATCAAGGTGACGCTGGAAATAAGAAGAAAACACGTCATCATGTTGTGTTAATGGCAGTATAGGACACAAGAAAATGAAACAGGACTCCATGAGTGAGTGATCGGATCGCACGAGGCTCGTCGTCTCACCTTGACGGTGCGAGTGGCCATGACGAGGTTCGCGACGGATGCGCCGGCGGCGACGGCCCACTCGGCGTAGCCCTCGTCGCCGTCGCCCAAGTCGAGGCAGTTGAGGAAGAAGGACGTCATGCAGCACCAGGTGATGACGGCGAGGGGCCACGCGAAGAGAGGGGCCAGGCGCACCCTCGGTGTGGAGGGCCTGAGGACGCGCGCGAGGTGGGCCTGCAGGAGCAGCGTCGTCCCGGCGAAGAAGGCGGCGGCGACGGAGACGTCGTAGCCGCCGGCGAGGAGGAAGCGCCGGGCGGAGGCGACGGCGTCCGGCGCGTACTTGAGCGCCGCCCTCGGTGCGAGGCTGGTGACGATGGTGCCGACGTAGAGGAACATGGCGTAGTGCCCCACCGAGTTCAGGAGCCTCTCCTGATTCAGAGACGAAGCAGAGAGGTCAGTGGAAACGTGATTGCAGAAGAACACACACGCATACCACGGGAGGATGAAACAGCTTTGGTTAGAAACTCACCGCGGCCTCGTCGTACTCCCTCTTCGCGGCATCAGCAACCGCTGGCTTCCCTTCACGCGCTGCAAATAATTACACGGAACCAAGATCAACGACGACATCGCTCAGAGAAAGCAGAACATGAACAGTTCAGGGGGGCAAGAAATCAATCGCAAAGGCAAGAGATTTTGTCCGTGGTAAAGATGCATGAATGCAACAAAGGTATTAGGGATCTTTCCAGAATAAAAGAAGATGCAAGAATCAAGGAACAAGAGACAAGGCTGAACATTTCAGGCACCAGAAGTCTGAAAAAACGATCCCAAAACAAGAAACATCAAACGAGCAAGTAGTAGCAAAACACATCTACAAGCAAGAATACTGTACCATCCATCTCGCTCTCCATCGAGTCTGCCTCGGAACCGCTCGCTTGTTCTACTGCTCGCAAGAGCCCCAGACTAGTGATGTGCCAGAAGCTCTGAAGAAGATGTGGATGCCTCTGCCGCGAGGGAGGAACACCCTAGTTATAGCTGGCCGTGGTCATGGTTGCCAAGGAAGTGGGCCGTGCTCGGTCAATGGTCTGTTGGCTGTGGGCTCTTGTGGGCAGACACGCGGCGCACGGAGATTGCACGGGGAGCGATTTTTTCTGCTGCGAGCTCGTCCTCGCCATGGCGGCGCTCTTGGACACGAGCGGGGAGCTCTGCGTAAAGGGAAAGGAGAAAGTGCACCGCAGGCTGCAGGTCTGCTGGCGCAAGTACCAGCTGTCAGCTGCGCCATGCTTTGCAGCCTCGCAGGGGAATCCGTATGCCAAACTGATCGGTTTGAAATTGGACGCGGCGTGCTTTTTTTCAATACGAATTGTTGCCGTTACGCCGGATAAGAATTAGCTCCATCAACGGTTCGCCCTTCGCCGCCGAGCTGCGTTCGCGGTCACCTCGCCGGACTCCGGCGGAGGCTCTCCCACGACCGATGCGACGATCAGGACACGGCCGGGCGGCGCTGGTAGTGTGGTAGGGCGTGGCGTGTTATCTATCGGCCCACCATATCTCATCACGAACAATGGGCCTAAGAGGGATGTCGTTATCCTGGGCCTACTCTCAGCTCCACCGTTTGTGTGTTGTAGCCTTGTAGGCTTTGGATAGCGACGCCGTGGGCCGGAAGCGCCCCGTGCGTGGTTAGCGCAACGTCGTGTTCAAGTTTAGGCCCATCTACAACTACCCCCATCAATTCTAGATTTCCATTTTACAATTTTCTTGCGGAAATCGTTGCGAGTTTTTCCCAGGCCTCACCAGGAAGATTAGGCCTGCTAATGGGTCAAAAACCCGCTCCCAAACCCACCCGCTACATTGCTAGTTAGTTGTATGTGCCAACCCAATCCAATCTAAAAATCTAGCTAGTAAACCCACCCCGCTCCAACCCATTAAATACATTTGCATCCTAATGTCAACACCCATGAAATACCCATGGGTCTTAGTTTGGGGTCTTACTCTCGAGGTGGGGCCCACATATTAGATCGATCACCATACTTTGTACAAAATTAATGATTATGATCTTGAGCATCACTAACAAATTTCAGTCAATTTAGCTAAAATTTTATAGTGTGAACGCGAGGTTTTAGTTTTAGAGTCCGACTCTGAGCGTGGCCCCACCTGTAGGTCCAGTCACTCAACTTTGCACAAAGTTGCTACTTAACATACCGAACCATCTCCAACAAATTTCGGTCAATTTTACTAAAATTTTATAGTGTGAACGCGGGATTTTAATTTTATGGTCCGACTCCTGACGTGGGGCCCACCGCTAGATTTAGTCACGCTACTTTGCACAAAATTGCTGCTTATCATATCGAGTCATCTCCAATAAATTTCGGTCAATTTTACTAAAATTTTATAGTGTGAACGCGATGTTTTAATTTTAGGGTCCGACTCCTGACGTGGGACCCAAACATGTAAACTCCATTAAGGATACGATCCATTTTAACCCATTCCAACCCACACCGACCCACATTTACACTAGACCGGCCCCACTCATTGATACAACCCATTTTAACCCATCCAAACACAACACATATCAAAACCCAACCCATAAAACCCGCTAGGACCCGACCCATCAGCAGACCTAAGGAAGATAGTTGCCACTTATTTTCAAATTCATAATGTTGATATTTTACTGGGACCGGTGAAGTCCTTAGTTTTTCTCCATATAAATAAAGACCAACTAACTCGAAAAAGTGCCTCTAAATAAATTTGAGAATAGCTAAAGCTCTATATACACACGTGCGTACGCACGTGCCGCGTCTGCTAGTTTTTTTAAAGAAGTTAAAACAATGGAACTTTTCCGTTTCCTTATAGTACAAAACAACCGCCATTCCTACTAGGGATGAAAATGGTGTGGATAATTTCCGCGTCCGATCCGATCCGAATCCGAATTTTAAAGATATGGAGAAGAGTTTTGGATATCCGATTTTTTAAATAAGCATATTTTGATTTTGCTATGGTACTTAATTTGAAGTCAAATTATTTTGTAGTATCTGTTACAGAGATGGTTCAGTAAAGTTAGGTATTTAATCCGCTTCCGCACCGACTCCGATCCGCGTCCGCACCATCTCCGATATCCGAAAAAATCCGTATCCATAACCGTATTCGGGTAATATCCGCTCCGCTCCGTATCCAACAGAAAAAAGAGGATGCGGATATGGAAAAAGTATTATCCGCTCCGATCCGATCCGTTTTCATCCCTAATTCCTACCCTCTTGGGACCAATTAAGCACACTGTACTATACACCTGCTACACAAAACCCCCACATTTTAGAATCTTTTACACAAAACCACAAGTACTTCAATTAAGTAGCACGTAACCATATCTTTTGGGACTATTTGTACTACGGGAAAATTGGATATGTACCGTTAAAAGATGTCAAGTTTGGCAATCTACCATTGAAAGATCATTCCTTTGCTATATACCATTAAAAGGTCAGAAGTTACTGGTTTTTAGCATTTCTGTCAAGTTCCGTGAAGCTCCGTCAGTTCCATTGCTTTTCTTTTTTGTTTCTTCATCTCCCGCTAGCTGGGTGCTCACATCTCACAAGCGGCAATCCTATCCACGCCCTGCCAAGCTCTATACGTGGAGTACCTTCCGATACATTGAGTTCAGTATCGCGACTTGGAGCAGTGCCATCGCCTGGAGTTGCAGAAAAACTATCTCTACTGTCTCCTCATTGCCTGTAGGTGCAATATCCCAGAGGCAATCCCGGACTTCCGATTTCCTGGGGGTCTGCGGCAATCTGCAGTAGCAAAATCGAGACCGCCAGCAGCTATTCCTGGCAACAATTTTTTTAGAGAACGTGTTTTTTATTAAGAAGAAGAAGAGGGGTACAACAAAGGTCCCGGATACAAGGCCGAAAGGCCAAGAGCGAAAACGAAAACGAAAACAACAGTCAAACACGCCTAAGCAGCAAGCCACAACAGATCTCGCAAGGCATGGGATTGGTGTGTGAGTTTGTGACTGACCAGCGGTGAAGATTGCAAATCGGTCCGCGGCAGCATCGACATGGGGGAGTCCTCTGGCACGAGGGCTGAAGGTTGTGCTTCGATGTGCCCTCGGACATTGGAGCTGGACGGCGGTGCAACATGCCCCACCTTTCGCTGCAAATGGGGGATGGCTGTGCTGGATGGCGGCGGGCGGTGGAGGCTTCAAGGACTCACCGGGCTTTTCTTCTCCGGCGAGGTCGAGATTGATTAAGCAGGAGGAGATATGGATGGACAAGACTACTCAGAACCAGGCAAATAATCTGAAGTTGCAAAGTTAATGGAAGTGGTACTGATCAATAATGTTGTGATCTTTTGATGGTACATAGCTAAGAAGTGATCTTTTAATGGTAAATTGCTAAACTTGTAATCTTTCAGTGGTACAAGCCCAATTTTCCCAAGATCACGAACATGAATAATACATAAAGTTATTGTCTTGCATTGTGATTATTCTGCTCACGAGGCCAACAGAACTCAACGAATCTCATCTCAAATCTGGTTAACAAATTCTAATGGATAAGGAAAGAAAAATAAGATCAATAGATAGTAAACCCACTTTACCTTATTCAGAATAAGTCGAGATCCAATCTCATATATTAGCATCCTGCTGCATCTGTAAACGTCTTAAGGAAACATTAACAGTGCAATAACCTTCGTCTTTGGTTTATGCCCTGCCCCCTGGGCAGTGTTTCTTTTAGAGGAGAAAAATTTTACCAGGCCATTTGACCAATAACTAGCATGAACGCACGTGCGGCACGCACGTTTATTGATTGCACATATATACTAAAACAATATCACTTGAGTGGACCATGATAAACAGACCAGCCGTGCGAAGCGTTTTTAAAAATAATTTATATTCGCTCTCTTATGTATAGAGAGTTTTAGATATTCTCAAATGTAGATGCACATCATCTTTGAGATAGTTGGTCTTTATTTATATGGAAAGACTCTCCAATCTATTATTTATTAGCAATACGAGATAATTGTGTATAGACGTGGTTACAAATATGGGTATATCATGAGCAGGTGGGTCCGCGTGGGTATGGGTAGAGCCCGTATTGCTAATAAACAATAGATTGGAGAGTGTTTTCCATATAAATAAAGACCAACTATCTCAAAGATGATGTGCATCTACATTTGAGAATATATATCTAAAGCTCTCTATACATAAGAGTGCGAATATAAAGTATTTTTAAAAACGTTTCGCACGACTGGTCTGTTTACCATGGTCCACTCAAGTGACAAAAATATTAGCGAATTGGCGGATTCACAGTGGAACATATGCAATTTTCATCCGTCACAGTGGAACATGCAATTTTCATCCGTCTACCGCCTGGTAGACAGAAAAAATTCCGCCAGGTTGGTCCGATTGAGAGGAGGGTATGGAATTTTTTAGGTGAAAAATATTTTCAACTGTCTAGGATCTTTATATTGCAAACTAGTTGCAATGCCCGCGCGACACGCGCGTGCTAAACTCTCTTCTACACATTTGTCTCAATTAATGTGTAGGTACTAAAACATTGTCACTTTAGTGGGCCATGGTAAACAGACTGGCCATGCGAAGCACTTTTAAAAATACTTTATATTCGTTCTCTCATGTACAGAGAACAAATCTAGAGGCACATTATTTTTCGAGTTAGTTGGTCTTTATTTATATGGAGAAAAACTCTTCAATCTTTTGTCTATTAGCAATACGGGATAATTGTGTGCACGTGGGGAGTTAGGGGCCCACCTGGCCGGAGGTGGGTACGCGCGGGACGATGGGTGAAAAAAGTTTTGCAGAGAATGAACTAAAAGCGCCTGGAACATGCAATTTTTTCTAGCGTTTCTAGTTTTTTCCTCCCACCAAAGCCCGACAGGTGGGTCCTCTGTGAGAGGGTATGGGTGGGTTTTTTTTGGTGAGCTCATCTAGCTACGTCTGTTTGAGATACTAATTGTAATACTCGCGCAGCACGCGCGTGCTAAACTTTCTTCTACGTATGTGTCCTAATTCTACGGCACGTACGTTTATTGATGACATGTAAGTATTAAAATAATATCACTTTAGTAGGCCATGGCAAATCGTACGAAGTGCTTTTAAAAAATACTTTATATTCGCTCTTTCATGTATATAGAGAGATAGTTGGCATTTATTTATATGGAGAAAAACTCTCCAATTTATTATCTATTAGCGATATGGGATAATTGTGTATAGACGTGGTTACAAATGTGGTTATATTGAGGTGGGCTATTTTTTGGGTGAAAAAAGTTTTGGATTTCGAGGGGAAATCACCTTACAACATCGACAAAATGGGTCTCCCCGCTCCCTTTTGTCAACGTTTTTTCATGACAGGTGGGTCCTCTGTGAGGTGGGTGTGGCTCTAATTTTAGTGAGAAATGTTTTTAAAAATTATTCTCTTTATATTTATAATAATATAGATATAGATTTGAGGCTCTTCGATCATCAGAGGCTGAAGAAATCGCCGCTAGCAATACTCCGCGACTCACAATCAACAAGCTCTCATTTCTATTTGAGAAAAAAAAAGAAGCAAGCTCTCATTTCCATGACGACTGAAACGGGAGCAAGACAACAGCCAGCACCGGCAACAACGCAGCAGTGCACGCGAGTTCGGCGGCCGCGATGGGGCATCACCATTCACCAACTGCCACCGGCTGTGTTCAGTTTCAAAAAGTGTAGGAGAAAGTTTAGAAAAAATGTCACATCGAACACTGTAGCGTACTGTAGCACCTTTCGTTTGTTTGTGGTAAACATTGTCCTATCATGACCTAACTAGGCTCAAAAGATTCGTCTCGTCGTGTACATCAAAACCATACAATTAGTTTTTTTTTATTTACCCACGTTTAGTGTTCCATGCATGAGGAGAGATTTGATGTGATAGGTGGATAGTGATGTTTGGAGAGAAAATTTTGGGAATTTTGATGATGGGGTGGAGAACTAAACACAGCCACTGTCCTCGTGAGCCGGGGGGGCTAGGCTTAACCTGACGCTGTGTGGTCTGGTCTGTTGGGCCTTTAAATCACAAGCGCAATGAATAAACAGCGACGGGCTCCCGTGATCGCCGGGCGCGACGCGATCTTGATGCCGCTCACGTGCCGCGGCCCCCGCGCGGCGGCCGCGCCGGTCAAGGCGGCCTCCTCCTCCTCCGCCAGCGCCCAGCAGCGCAGGCGCCCAGCGGCACAAGCGGCGCGCGACAGCCGACGGCCTAACGGCAGGTCAAAGCCCACGTCACCGTCACAGTGTCACACCACGCGAGCGAGCACCACCAGTCCACCACCATCACCGGTGACCGGTGCGGCCAAAGGGGGTGGGGGGCCTGGCCATCCCTCCTGGCGAGGTGGGTGCGTTGCCCGCGCGGGGCGAGCACGTGGACGTGGCCGCGGCCGCGGCGCGCGGGCGACAGCGTAACGGCAGCCGCGGCCTGCGCTGCGCTCTCCATCTCCTGCCGACTGCCGTGACCGTGAGACGAGGCCGCCGCTCGGCGCTCGCTGCGGAACCCGGCCGCCTCGGCCCCTCGCGGCACGTGGCCCGCCCGGCGCTTTTGGCATCTTCGCCGATACATACGGGGTGCTGTGCTGCGGGGCGGGCGGGCACTGGCACTGCCCGTTGGTTGGCGCCACCTGCGCGGGTTGCCGCCATTTCTACTACGGTTCGGGTCGTCGCTCCGGCGCCCGCCGTGTTGGGGTTGGAGAGGGCGGGAGGTGGGGGTGGGTGGCACCTAGGGTGGTAAAATGTCCTTACTTTTGTACTAGAAAGATCGGGTCGGATTAGGGCTGAGCTAAAATAATACTAGTTTTTGAGCTAAATTTTGTTAAGACCAAGTTAAATTGTGAAGGAACAAATGGGCCATGATCCGTTACCACCCCTAGTAGCACCGTCGCACTTGTAGGGCCGCGGAAAGCGATAGTTGCACGGTGTGGATCAGGCCGGCCGGAGGGCCCGCCGCGGCGCCATTCCGGATGGGCGAGCTGGCGATCAGGCCATGATTTGAGAGCCAAAGGTGTTGCCAAAGCCGTTCCATTTTTTTTTTGAACTTCAAATCCGTTCCAAATTCTAGGATACTTATTTCAGGAACATTGGATGGTTGATATATACTAGCACTACATTTTAAAAGCTTAGAAAGTACTAGAGTCGTCGGTTTAAACATCTGGATTCAAACACAGTAATGAAACAAAAAAAAAAGGTGGTGGGCAGTTTTTTCTCCGCTGTTCGAAAACAGTGCGAGTAATACAGCGTATAGCATAGTGCCAACAAATCATGGTGATTGCCAATCAGATTGTCACAAATCCTAGATGTTCATATACTATTTCTATTAGCAACACCAGCTAAAATCCAAAACTCAAACGCCCATCGCAATCGCATTCACCTACTCCCCTCCACCTCTGGCGCTAGCTACATGCATGCATGTTCTACTACTACGTGACCATTGCAAGCGCCGAAACGCGCGTTTCGCGAGGCGCAAATTTCAATCACAGGAGCTCACACACACCAGCAATCACACGGCTCGCGAGGCGCAAATTTGGACAATACAAGCTGGAAACCGGAATGCCAGGTGCGTGCGAACCTCGACAATACACTCAAAGCTGGAAATTCACACTGTTTTTGTTCCCAACCGTGCCCCTCCAAAGCCTCCTCCTTTTGCAAGCCGTGTAAAACAAAAGCCAGAGCATCATCCATCCATCGGATCGAAATGCGAGGCCTTTTCCTTTTGCAAACAGCGGCCACGTCCACTGTTTTTTCAAGTTCATGCATGAATCCTGCAAATACATACCCAGCCCCGTTTATCGACACGAAGAAAAGCACGGGAACTCGTAGTAGGTCAGGTGTTTGTTCTTCTCTTCTCTCTCTCCTCCCGACATCCCACCTCGGCTGTGTTCCAAAAAAGTGTAGAAAAAAGTTTGAAGAAAATGTCACATCGGTCACTGTAGCGTACTGTAGCACCTTTCGTTTGTTTGTGGTAAACATTGTCCTATCATGACCTAACTAGGCTTAAAAGATTCGTCTCGTCGTGTACATCAAAACCATACAATTAGTTTTTTTATTTACCTACGTTTAGTGTTCCATGCATAAGGAGAGAGATTTGATGTGATAGGTGGATAATGATGTTTGGAGAGAGAATTTTGGGAATTTCAGTGATATGATGGGGAACTAAACACAGCCCTCGTCTCTTTTGGGCTGTGTTTAGTTCCAAAAAGGGTGGGAGAAAGTTTGGAAAAAATGTCACATCGGATACTGTAGCGTACTGTAGCACCTTTCGTTTGTTTGTGGTAAACATTGTCCTATCATGACCTAACTAGGCTCAAAAGATTCGTCTCGTCATGTACATTAAAACCATGCAATTAGTTTTTTTATTTACCCACGTTTAGTGTTCCATGTATGAGGAGAGAGATTTGATGTGATAGGTGGATAGTGATGTTTGGAGAGAGAATTTTGGGAATTTTGGTGATGGTTTGGGGAACTCAACACAGCCTTGATCTTTTCCTTTCCCCCACCTGCGCTCTCACGTCAAACGGTTTCCCCCTCTCCCCTCCTCTGTCCTCTCCACCCCGGTTTTATCTTTTCCTCTGTCCTGGCTTCTTTTACCATTTCCGCCCGTCGCCTTCCACCTCTCGCCGCACACCCGCCTCCTCCCTTTCACTCCAACGCAACCGCGCGGCAACGCACTCCTTCCACTCCCCGCCTTCTTCTACTCCACTCCTCTCCGCACTCTCCATGCCCTCCTCGTGAAGCAAAAACTAAATCTCTTCGCTATATTAGTAGCTCTCCTCCTCCGCCTCTTCTTCTTGGGCGCGGCGGCGGCGGCATTGCGGCGGGAGATGGAGAAGGAGAGGAAGCAGGGGTTCTTCGCGGCGCTGAAGGAGGAGGTGGTGCGGGGTCTGTCGCCGGCGAGGTCGAGGGGGAAGTCCCCGGCGCCGCCGCGGAGCGCGTCGCCGGCCAGGATGCTGATCCCGCGGCGGCGCAAGTCGGCGGCCGCGCCGCCGCAGCCGCCGCCGGAGAAGGTGCTGCAGCAGTACCTCGGGGAGCAGCTCATCGCGCGCTCCGGCAGCCTGCGCCCCGGCGGGGAGGCGCTGGCGCCGCTCATCGAGGGGCCCGACGCCGAGCGCCTCGCCGCTGGCGACCCCGACGCCGAGGACTCCGGCCGCCGCGAGGGGTTCGGGAACTGGGTGCGCGGCCACCTCACGCGCACGCCGTCCATGGCCTCTGCCGCCGCCGCCTCCGGGCCCGGCGGATCCAGCGGCTCCTTCCGCCGCTCCGACCTCCGCCTCCTCCTCGGCGTCATGGGCGCGCCGCTCGCGCCCATCACGTCCAAGCTCGCCGACCCGCTGCCCCTCCTCTCCCTCAAGGGAACCCCCATTGTACGCCCACTTCTTCATTACCCCTGTCCCTCTTCTCCATTCGTTTTCTGTTGCTTCGCTTCCACGAGATGCGGTCTGTGCCCGTGCATCTGGTACTGCTGGGCTCACGCTCGCCATGGCCATGGGTGGGAAATGAAATGGTGAATGCAGGAGTCGTCGTCGGCGCAGTACATCCTGCAGCAGTACACGGCGGCGTCGGGCGGGCACAAGCTGCTGCGGTCGGTGCGGAACGCGTACGCCATGGGCAAGGTGCGGATGGTGGCGTCGGAGTTCGAGACGGCGACGCGCGTCGTCAAGAACCGCGGGCCCACCGGCCGCGGCGCCGCCGCCGTCGAGCAGGGCGGCTTCGTGCTCTGGCAGATGGCCCCCGACATGTGGTACGTCGAGCTCGCCGTCGGCGGCAGCAAGGTCCACGCCGGCTCCAACGGCCACCTCGTCTGGCGCCACACCCCCTGGCTCGGCGCCCACGCCGCCAAGGGCCCCGTCCGCCCCCTCCGCCGCGTCCTCCAGGTCAGTCCCGCGGCTCCCGCATTTCCTCCTTCCTCCCACACCTTCCTCTTCCTCCCGATCGATCCCATTTCTCACCTTGATGGCTCGACAATGCAATGCAGGGCCTGGATCCGCTGACGACGGCGGGGCTGTTCGCGGAGGCGCGGTGCGTGGGGGAGAAGAAGGTGAACGGCGAGGACTGCTTCATCCTGAAGCTCACCGCCGACCCGCAGACGCTGAGGCTTCGCAGCGAGGGCCCGGCGGAGATCATCCGGCACGTGCTCTTCGGCTACTTCAGCCAGCGCACGGGCCTGCTGGTGCACATCGAGGACTCGCACCTCACCCGCATCCAGCCGCACGCCGGCGGCGACGCCGTCTACTGGGAGACCACCATCAGCTCCGCCCTGGAGGACTACCGCCCCGTGGAGGGCATCATGATCGCGCACTCGGGCCGCTCCGCCGTCACCCTGTTCCGCTTCGGCGAGGCCGCCATGAGCCACACCAAGACGCGGATGGAGGAGGCTTGGAGCATCGAGGAGGTGGCCTTCAACGTCCCCGGGCTCTCCGTCGACTGCTTCATCCCGCCCGCCGACATCCGCTCGGGCTCCGTCGGCGAGGCCTGCGAGCTGCCGTCGCAGTCGTCGTCCCACGGCGAGCGCGCCGCCAGGGCCGGCGCCGCCGTGCACCCCTCGCGCGTGGCCGCCGTGGAGCGCGCCCACGCCCACGGCCACCCCCACAGCGCCAATGGCGGAGTTGCCGGCGCCGGCGGCCGCGGCGAGAAGATCGTGTGGAGAGTGGAAGTGTGAGGAATCGCATCGCGTGCATTAGGTGGTGGTGGTAGCAGCAGCAGCGCTAGAGAGAATTGAACCGAGTCCAATCTGTTCATACTAGAGTTTAATTTTTCCCAGCCCCCGATCTTGAATGAATCAGTCACTCCGTCGGATCACTAACTTGTTGCATCCATCTAGAGCTGGTTTAGATTTCTGTAAATAGGAGCATAAACGATCCCAGCCCAGGCCTGGACGAATCTTTATCCTCTGAATGCAGAAGTTTTACCTCTGTACAGTACTGATCATCGCCGATCCAGGTCTCATCTCATGGCCTTTCATGTTACTGCCATTTCTTGGTAGCGGAACTTTGACAGCTGATACCCGCCTGATTCCTAGTACTAATGCTGAATCTGTGCTTGGTGCCAGCCCATACGAACCTCTCCAAAAGAGGGGAGACGAGCTGGAAACCCCAGTCCAAATTGGCCTTGTTTAGATGCCAAATTCTACCCCCAAATTTACTATCCAAAAAGAAGATTCCCCATCACATCAAAATGTCATAACATGTATGGAGTACTAAATATAGATGAAATTAAAAACTAATTGCACAATTTTGTTGTACTCTACGAGACGAACATTTTGAGTCTAATTAATCAATTTTTGGACAGTTTTTCGCACATACAAACAAAATGCTACAGTAGCGCAATGATTACGAAGTGACACCTTACTTCCAAATTCAACCTCCCAAATTCAACATCCTGATGTGTGTAATGCTCCCAGATTAGCAGTACGAGGACGACAGGTTTGTTGTTCCCATGGGGATCTCGCTTGCAAGTTAACCCAGCAGTAGTACAAGCACCTAGCCAGCCACTAGCAAGCAGCATTGGATGCTTGGAAGCGGATCACCGATCACCAAACCCACCTCCCTCACTTGTCCTGCAGCTGGCGGTCTCCCTCCATCAGTTTCTGCTTGCGTACGGCCGGGGCGTACCACTCGATCTCGGCTCCCATCAGATTCAGGGCCTGCTGGCAGGGCCGACCAGTCAACACAGTCACTCGGGCCCGGGAGGGAGGGCCCAGCTGCAGGCCGTGGCATGACCTGGAAAAACTGCCGCCGCAGGTGGCAACGGCATCCACCATGCCCGGCATTTTTTTTCACCTTTTTTGACCAAAAGGACCGCAAAGGAGAGGCGACCTGCACCGTCTCCTTGGGCTTGGCTCACTTCATGCGCTTCTATCTGAAAAGAGAAAAATGAAATGGCTCTCGATTTGCAGTTGCCATTGAGCTTCAGTTTATAGCCGTGTTTTATTTCAATCAGAAAAAAGGTTTATAGCCGTGTGACGGGAGATAAAAATGGCTGAGCTAAACGGTGGCAAGTGGCATGGCGCAGCGACAAGTGAGAAGCGAAGACGCCGGGAAGCAGCAGCTGAGAGAGACGAGACGACGCCACTGCCCGTCTGCTCCTACACAAGTCAGCTGCCGGCGCGGCGCGGGCCGTCCGTCCGTCCGCTCGCCGCAGGCCGCAGGCAAATTATTGCGGCCTCGGGGCGCGCGCGCGGGCTGCCCGGATTGGTGACTCGCATGATGCTGCTGCCCTGTCTCTGTCTCGCGACCTGGACTTCGGATCCATCGGTGAATTTCGCCGGGGTTTTGTTTCACCACCTCGCTCGCTTTTGGCGTGCTACGCGCCCTAGTCGCCTAGGCAATGAGTAACCGGCGTCTATTGCGATGGGGGCCGGCCGTCGCTGGTGTCGACAGTGCGGAATTTGGCAATGTTTTCGTGTTCCCGGAACGAACAAACCTGGTGGTGTGGCTACACAGGGACACAAACTGTTCGAGCGTTTGTGCCCCTGCAAAAACATTGTATAGAGTAAGCATTTGGGAGCCAATGCAAACGTCTCGACTATGAAACGTCTCGACTATCAAAAACGTCTCGACTATGAAGTATCTCTGCTCAAATAATGCAAGCTCAAGTGCAAAATAGGAGACCCGGTTCAGGGAAGCTGCGGCCTGCTCTCCCGTAATTTTTCTGCACAACTTGCGACGCAGATCGCCGAGGTTCACGACAGCGGGCCGGAGCAGAGCAGGCACATGAGATTGTTCCGGCACGTGGAATGAAGTCCGTCGGTCGCACCGGGTCACTTGCCGCTGCGGCGCTGCTGTACGTGCGTCTACTGCTTCAATATTTCTGGGCCAGTCAGCTTGCACAGGAGTGAAATTTCTTTTTGAGCGACCTCACATGTTGTGCTAGGCAGCTGAAGCGAAATGTGAGTCTCATGCATGGGTCAAGTGGAAGCAGCCTGTGTCAAACTCCGCTTTTGATACGAGAGTTGACTTGCGAGACGAGAAAAGCAAAGGTTTGACATGGCCACTTGTTGGCTGCTGCTGCTGCTACGACTAAAGTGTTAAGTGCTGTTCCAAGCTGCTATCCACTTGCGCTCAGTGGAGTATTTGGTAGAGTATCAAAGAACTTGTTTTATGCAAACATCTTTACACTAATCTGTATGCTCTTTTCACTAAACAGGAGTCCTTCCTAATCACAGAAACACACAATAATCTACCATATTTTATTTTTCCAGAAATGAAAATGCTCTAACAACACTTGGTGCGCCTTTCCTTGCCCGGGGCCAACTCATTGATTGGTCTCCATTTCCAGGGCAAACGTAGCAGCACCAACTCTTGTCTCTTGTATTCAATTGCGCAACCTCCCCTTTCAGTCCCCTCGTGTGTGTTTGTTGCCAACTCCAATCGATGGCCATGCACACTCAATCTTGTAGCGTAGAAACAGAGTACACGCCGGTGAAAAGATGCGCAACTGCCTGTATAATGACGGTCCGACGCATGCTAAGCCTGCTTTCCGCAATCATACGGTCGTCTTGCACCTCTGCCCGTTCCGATCAATGATCAACATGGCTAGTTAGTTTCCTAATCTGAGCTCCTACGTTTTTCTAGTTCCTAAAAGGCTACGAAAAATCTAGCCTTTTGTGATTGTTTTCACTCATCTCCAGGCGCCATTGTTTTGTTTATCCTCGCATCCATTGCTTGAACAAATGTCCAGTGCTGCGTCTGGAAACGCAGGAAGATATCTGCAGTAGAATATTAATATATATACAAGAATACAGGAGTGCAGCCAGGACACATCGTGAATCTGGCCATTTTCGCAAGGTTGCTGCCGGCCCCGGCGCCATGCGATCCATCACCTGATGTCGCGTAAGCTCTGGTGCACATCGTTTGGACCCAATCGGTGCCGTCCGACATAATCTTGACAAGGAGCGAGATCGCGGATTTTCTTCTACGGAAAATACAGCATTTGCATCGATTTGCTTCGCTTGAACCGAGACAACCGGTTGGAGGGAATCTAAATGTTTTGTGTCAGCTTTCTACTAGCCACTGAGGGTGCCATGGCCCATAGTCCAAATGATTTTGGCCCTAGCGGTTCTGAACCGACACATTAGCAGTTCCAATTATTTCTGCCACCAGATCAATTAAATAGCAACTGGACTAGTTATAATTTACACTTTAAAGAACAAAATACCAGAAGAAATCTGTAATGTGAATATATCTTCTCATGCCTTGAGTTAAACATTTTACCATGCTTGGTCAGGTAACCAAGAAGTACCATCCTGCCAAATTACTACATAGCTTAGGAGTTACCAAAATCGATATTTAAGTACCACATTTTACATTTAAAATTTGGCATCTACCTTTCCGAGCGCAGTAAAATCAGTCTTTATATTGTATGTCATCACTATTAACTGATCAACCATGCCGATCATGCACCTTTAGTCTTGTTTTAGCAGACCTGAATCGAAGACGTTGCTTCACAGGTTGGCCTATGTCTGTTCTGTTGGAAGCAGAGGCCATCTTCGAGGACAAAGAAAAAAGCAGAAGAAGCTTCAATGGATCGGGAGCAGAGCATTCATCTTTACTGATCTTTCCTATTGCTACACCTCCAATTTGATTAGAACAAAGCCGGATTTCAGGACGGACGCATCCTGATCCAAAGCTGCTTTAGTACACCGCACACAAGTTTTAGTGCCTAGCTTTAGCCTTTCTAACAAAGCTTCATCAGGTAGCACAACCGCTTAGCAAAACAAAATACAAGCAACGAACAACAAACACCAGTACAGGTACAACCATTTCCAAAGCCACAATTTGAGGCCATTATGTTCAAGTTCAAATAGTAAACAAAGTTTGGTCCACTTTTTTCAGAGATGGACTAGCTGCCTATCAGCCTGTCCGTTTCAACCTTGGGCCAGCCAGCTTTTGATGTCAAGGACAAAGGTCGTGGAAGCACGGCTACATTTTCCAATGCCCTCCAGTCTCTTTCTTTCAAGCCAAGTGTTCTCCAGGCTCTGGCAAAGCCTCAAACACAGCAGTATGGCTGAAGAAATGACGGCACTCCAATTGCAACTGCATTTTTGCTTTAGCGGGTCCTGTGCAGCCGTCTCTCGTGCAGACGCGAGTGCTCAAGTTTTCTGTCACGTTTGTTGTCACGTCGACCTTCCTTTCGCCATTTCTCCGTAGTCGGGCCGGCTGCAGCAAAGATTGGTTCTGCTTCGGCCTTTGTCTGTGTCTGAACTTTTTTCACGCTCTCATTTGAGTACCCAACATATCTCTCTGCTTTACCTAATGGCTAATGTGCATAGGCCCAATGGGAACAAATGTGCGTCCGAGCGGCCCAAATCCATGAGACAAGGACCATGAGATGTGAGGCCAGTTTCTGGAGCATCCGGTCCAGGAAGCAGCTGAAGAAGACTCTCCTCCAGTCCAGGCATGTGCGATTAGTGCGAACGACGGAGTTTGAGGCTTTCAGTTTCAGACAGCTTGGGCAATCACCAGGTATCGATGATTAAGAAAAGAAGCCTCACCAATCGCATGCTCTATCATTGGCAGATCCACTGATTCTCGTAGTATAATTTTTAAGCGGACTGGCCAACTGCCGCCGATCTGTGTCGGTGCAGAACGAAGCAGCTCAGAACTGAAGAAATTCAGAAGCAGGCAGCGTCAGGATACTCAGGAACTATGGAGTTCATGATGGCAAAAAAAAAAGAACTATGGAGTTCAAGGCTCACCGTCCCGGGCCAAGCCCATCTTATAAAAAGATGGCACTGTCAGCCTACCAAGACCCAGCCCAAATCACCACAACAGTAAAACCGTAAAATCTCTCGAACTCACACGATCCCCAACGGCAGGCAGGGGCCAACGGGCCTACGCTTCTCTCTCTGGGCCGGCGCGTCCGGACGCTGGCGTGTCCATGGCACCGACTGGCTCCCACACACACCAGCCCGGGTCGTCCTTCCCAGCACGAACACAACTCATCGGCCCATCGACCCACGTGAACGCGTCCCACCAACCGGCGCGGCCACCTTCCACATGGCCCCCCCTGGCCCACCGCCAGTTGTGCAATTCCCCGCCGCGGCATCTCATCTCCCGCCGCTTCCCCCCTTCGCTTTCCTTCCCTTCCACTGCTGCTGCTGCTGCCGCTGCCTGCTATTTATCCCCTCTCTGCTGCCGCTCCCTGCCACTCCCACCACCACCGCGCACTCCCCCGAGGCAGCAGCCGCAGCAGCAGCAGACCACAAGTCCGTCGCGCACACACCACCACCGTAGCAATGGCGCGCGCCGGCGCTCTCTGCCTCGCGCTGCTCTGCCTCGTGGCCGCGCACTCCGCCATGGCGCAGAAGTCCACCACCCCGGCCCCGGCCACCGCGCCGGCCGCCGCCACCACCCCGTCCAAGCACAAGAAGAAGCCCTCCTCGTCCTCCAAGAACAAGAAGAAGAAGAGCAAGGCCCCCGCCCCTGCCCCCGTCGCCGAGGCACCCACCAAGTCCAAGCACTCCAAGGCTAAGGCTCCTGCTTCCAGCGAGGCCGACGCACCCGGCCCGGCCGGCGACGGCGTCGCCGCCGACACCGCGGTATGTCGCTCTCTCTACTCTGCTGGCATGGCATCTGCTTCCGCAATTTCAAGCTTTACCGTTAACATTTTACCATTCTCACTGGTGACTGGTCTGCTGCGTTCAGAGTAACTAGAAAATTGACAGTGTGGTTAGAAACAAGCAGCAGAGATCACATCTGACAGCGTAGTAATCTATGGCCATGCTCTAATTTTCTAACTGAGATAAAGTCGTGCCCATTGATCTGACAATTGATTGTTTACTACCTACATGAGTGAGGATCGAGTAGATCCAAACTTCACCGACATGTCGGCCAGGCACGCATGTGCTTCCAGCCGTGTCACGGACATTGTTAATGCGGGTCATTTGAACGTTGAGACACTCTAGATTAGCTGTCCACCATTTAGTATTCCGTCACGTACTGTACGATGGAGTATTAAAACGCAATTTGCACGGTGCTTTATGTGGTACCGGACCATTACCACTAAACAACCGTGCATTCTCGAAGCCTCTGTTCACACTAATCATTACAAACCTTTGTTAGACTATCATTTACTAAACCGTAGGTCACTCACTCGTGTCATGCGATCAGAAGTCAGACAGTAACATCTTTTGTACATACTGTCACTGTAGCTCACCACTGCTACAGTCTCTACAGTCTAAAGATCACGAGACTCGTGTAGCCACTGCACGTCTGCACCATCATTACTGTACTGTATATTTTTTTTACATGGCGACTGATCGATCAATGCCTCGTTGGTGGTGAATCTGCAGGCTGCTGGAAGGACCGTGGCAGGCGGCATCATGGCGGCCGCGATGGGCCTCGTCGCCCTTCTCGCCTAGAGACCCGGACGCCGAGCGCACGCGCGCGTGAGCGGGTGGCACGGCCCGGCCTGCACAGCCAGCCGGGGTCCGGCCACGGCCACGGCCGGCCGCCGGGACGACGCGCCACACGACGCAATTTTGCCGCGGCTTGACCTCGCTCCGGCCGGCCTGGCCGCAGATCCCGTTTCCGCGCTGTGTTCATGTCCATTTTTTTCTAACAGGCTGGGCGGGCCACACGCCTCTGCTGCTGTGTAGTTCCAGTGTTGCACTCATGTTTGGTGATACACTACCCACCTCGGATTCTTTTCTTCTTCTCTTCTTTTTTTCATCTTTTGTACTGCTGCTGCGACCCCATTGAGATGATTTATTTATTTATACCTTTATTTTATCACTGTATGATCCCATGCATCCTCCTTGTAGTTTAATCATAGATCTCTGTCTTCTCTCCCTCTCTCGTGTCCCTGTCCCGGAGCGGCCTGGCATCCTGCTGGCACGATGTGTTTGTTGGGACGCGTTTGGTGGTTGGCCTGGCCTTGCTTGTTCGGTCGAAACAGCAAACACTGCTGCTGCATGTCGCGATCGATCGATGCTCGCTTTCCCTCGGCGATCCATATGCGATTTTGCAATTTTTGCAAAAGGACAAGCTGTGGCAGTGGCGTCGCGATACCGAGCTGTTGGTTGCGGCCAAATCCTGATCTGACGCTGCTTGCTGGTAACTGGTATCTATCCATCCGCAATTCCGCAGTCGCAGAGGCTCTACTGCCGCTCATGTCCACAGCAGCTACACGCCTACACTTGCTATTGCGAGCCAATTCACTTGATATCTACAGCGCGTGTGAATTGCGACGGGCCACCGACACATTTCGCTAAATGCAAATACCAAGGCACTGAAACGTGAAACGTGTTCGGTGCTTCACCGTGCTCGCTAAGGAAGACTGAGAATTTGGAATTGCATTGGGAAAAAAAAAAGCTAATAGCTGGCGGTAGACGTAGATTCCAAGTCTTGTGCGTCGTACCAATCATACGAGTACGATGGCGTGCGCCACAGATCACTAGATCAGCACAGAACGGTGGTCACCACACCATGACGCGTGTGTTAGTTTGCTGCCGCCACACTACCCCTAGTAGTATCGTCCTCGAACTGTGGCTTTTTGCCTCACCTACTACGCGCAACCAACCGAACGCCACCGTTCTGGACTTCTGGTATCTACGGCGAGAGCGAGCCGTGTGCAGGTGCCCCGCATTTGCGACCGTATCGTATTCGCGCGTTCTACGACTGCAACTTGGATCGGATCCGGCTCCATTTTACAGTTTCGATAACGTACCTAGTATATCACAGGATGGATCAGCTGAGGCCGCGATTTACAGCGAAGGTGAAGTGCTCAACATGTGTATTCAAGAGCTGATCTGAAAATCTTTACTGCCGGATCTTACCGCGCTAAAGGCGCCGGAGTTACTAATCTTGCAGAGTCTGGCCTGGCGCCTCGTACACCCGGGGCCGGGGTGAATCCCGCTCGTGACCGTGCCACGAACGCTGGGATCCCCCTGCCTGCGCTTGCGCTGCGCCGGACGCAGGCAGCCGGCAGGCAGGCAGCTGCTGTCCCAGTCCAGCCTGCCCAGGCCATGCCAGCCGGCAGCCGGCCAGACGGAACGCGAGAAAGAATGCGAGATCGATGGGCGTTCCAGGCTGGGAAGTGGTTTCCTCCTCTCCCCAATTCCAAGTCCTGCGTGCACGACGGACGGACGCTATGGTGAAATGCACTGATGTCGCCATCTCCTACCAGCCAGCCGGCGCATCGCAGCGCATGCATTCCTTTCTCTCACGGGGTCAGGTCAGGGATGCGCAAATCATTGATGACCCCCTGCCGGCTGCCGCCAGTGTCGGTACCACATTTAACAAATCGTCCGGAACAATTATTGTCAATCGGCCGCGGGAAAAAGGGGATTTGCACAATTGCACGGCTCCAGCAACCTGCGACCGGGAAAGGGAGAAACGAATATATGGTGCTCACGTTCAGCAACCGGGACGAGAATATATTTTGTCGGAGCGAGATGTAGATCCACTCACCAAGTCATCAGCATCTACCAGTAGTATGAAGCGAAACAGCTTATTGCTACAAGAGTTTGTTGGCCGCCGTTTGCGTCAGAAGTTTCAGTATGGGATATGTGTGTGACAGTAAATAACTCTAAAACATACACCGTCTGTATTTGTTCTCTGAAAGCCCAAGGGACAAAAAGTTGCTTTCTGAAAAATTCCCCGAGTAAAAGGCAGGCGCAGGAAAGTTGGGCTGCAACACTAGGGCGGTGTTTAGTTCATGTGAAAAGAGAAAAAGTGAAGTGAAAATGTCACATCGGACATTGTAGCACTTTTCGTTTATTTGTGGTAAACATTGTCCTACCATGACCTAACTAGGCTTAAAAGATTCGTCTCGTCGTGTACATCAAAACCATGCAACTAGTTTTTTTATTTATTCATGTTTAGTACTCCATGCATGAGGAGAGAGATTTGATGTGATAGGTGAATAGTGAAGTTTGGAGAGAGAATTTTTGAAAGTTTGGTGATGGGATGGGAAACTAAACAGGGCCTAGATCCATCACCATCATGATTTAGCGTAGATGCTCAACACCATCATGGGATTTGAGCGCACCCACGCCACGCCAAGCCTGATGGCAATCGCCATCATCTGAAACAGCAAAGGTGCCTCTTGACAACCTACCATTACTAGGCACTCACTAGCAGGGACAGGGCAAGCCAGCACGCAAGCGACAGGCGGCGCTAAGGGAGGATCTGGCTGAACCCACAAGAAACTTTCGGTTGCGTTGCACAAAGCTGGGACGCCTTGCAAAGCCAACTGAAGAAAAAAAAAATCAACACGCACAGTGGTCAGTGACGGTGTTAGAAACTTACCAGCTGAAGAAATCGGCAATCTTGCCTGCAGAAAGCGGTAGAACACTTCCACCACTTCCATAGTTCATATACCATGTGTACCGGCCGAAGAAATTGGTTGCCTTCTGTTCAAGATAAAAAGGTTGATTGGTACTGATTGCACACTATTGCAAAAGTGAGGAACACATGATCCAGTACATCAAGATTAACTGCACAGTATCACCTTTGTAACAGAGACACAGTATTTGAATTAGAATTACCTGTCCACAGTTGTTTGAGTTATAGTTACCTGTCACAAAAGTAGACGTCCTTTTGAATCTGCCATCTGCGTGAATGGCTGTGTTTAGTTCCAAAAAGTGTAGAAGAAAGTTTGGAGAAAATGTCACATCGGACACTGTAGCGTACTGTAGCACCTTTCGTTTGTTTGTGGTAAACATTGTCCTATCATGACCTAACTAGGCTCAAAAGATTCGTCTCGTCGTGTACATCAAAACCATGCAATTAGTTTTTTTTATTTACCTACGTTTAGTGTTCCATGCATGAGGAGAGAGATTTGATGTGATAGGTGGATAGTGATGTTTGGAGAGAGAATTTTAGGAATTTTGGTGATGTGATGGGGAACTAAACACAGCCATAATGTAACTGAAAGGTTCGAACAAAGGTTGGTAAATAAATCAATTTTCTCTTACTCATGTTAAACTCATTATAAGTTACTCCCTCCGTATCGAAATATGTGTCGCCGTTGATTTTTTCTTACAACTTTGACCATTCGTCTTATTCAAAAAATTATCACAAATATGTAAAAGGGTAAGTCAAGCTTAAAATAACTACAATAGTAAAGCATGCAACAAACAAAATGGATGGTACTTGCATAATATTTTGAATAAGACGAATGGTCAAAGTTGTAGAAAAAAGTCAACGGCGATAAATATTTCGATACGGGGGAGTATTACATAACTAAGCAGGCAGAGTGGAAAACAGCATATCTTGGAGCAGATGAAGTGTATGTTATTCAATATCCTAGCTCCAGCCCATGATTTAGGAGATAGCAACTAATTGTTATTTTGGTAACATACTGGCCAATGCTATAAGTACATGGAGATCAAACATATATGATTTGTGGTCACTTAATAGGGAAAGAACTATGCACAGGCATGGAAAGAAGCATGCTAGATAGAACATAAAATAGAAGCAACAGAGCATATTCACAACTTAGAACATATGCGCAAGCTAAATATACATGAACGTCGAAGAGAAAGACAGTATATTGTTGTGCGATGTGAGATATGGCAGCTAATGGAAGACCTCATGATTGCTAATGCAGTTGTCTCACTCAGATTTCACTGTAGGCAGTCTGGCATCAGCTGGCAGTAAGGATATCAACTAACATCACAAAAGGTTCCTCCGTGGCAAGGATAATCTTCAATAAAACCTTTTCCTGAAGTCAAATATAAGGATAGTACAAGAAAAATGAAACAGTGGGCTTCGAAGGAAAAAATAATGTAGCAAATCAGACATGCAGAAATGTTGAAGCTCCTACCATGACTTAGCACAGGTTCATGACTTGTACCGACAAACAAAGGTGTAAATTAGACACATGTTACACGTCTTCAAAAATAGCATCTTCGGACTGGTTTGCATCAACCTTCACCTGCACTGATATATGAAGAGAAAAACACAAGTTGCTGATAAAACAATCCTGCAGATCTACTAATAATAATTCAAACAATTCCACAACTGAAATACAGATATATAACAAAGCAAGTCAACTCAAGGGACAAGTGGTACGTTCCCTGACATCCAAACATTGACTGAAAACGTGCAAATCTTTTAAAATAACTTCATCAAAATAGAAAATTAGATTGAACTCCATATACACATTTTCAGTTACTGTAGGAATGCAAACACAATTGAAAATTTTAGGAAAGAGAACCAGAGAGGGTCACAAAACGATTAATGAACAGATCCTACAAAAATTAAAACCAAATAACCTGAAAGAGATAGCTCTTTAAGAACAAATTATGACAAAAAATGCCTGCATGTAACAAACTGTTCATAGACAAGTTTCTGACAGGTAAGGTACAAAATGACATGCCACTGGAAAAAAACAAAGTGACACATACGGTATGGAGGTCTACAAAATGAATTTCACTGCAAATTTCAGAGGAAATATATGTATTTGAGGAGCTCTTTCAATTCTTCTTCACAATACATGTAATCTGTACAAGTTCACTCCGATTTACATGTCGCTCACAACAACAAAGAAATTAGTACTATCTACTTAGCATACTCAAAAATACAAAAAAAATGGTTATTCTCAACAACTATCTTACCGAAGTGTGTTTTGCCAACAGTTCTAACAGTCCATGTTTTTCTTCTTTAGATATTCCAGGATAAAGCTTAGGAAGGTTGCTGAGGAATGATTTGGCCTCTACAATCCTTCCATGTCGACAATAGCCCTGCAAGATTGAATTGTAGGTTCTCTCGTTGGGCTTGCAACCTTGGGCAACCATATAGCGTACTAAATCAATAGCTTCTTCAAACATTGAGTTGGCAACATAGCTCTTGATGAAAATATTGTATGTTACAATATCTGGTTTCACACCTGAACTTTTCATCTCAGAGAACAACCTAGAGGCTTCTTTCATCTGTCCTTTTCTTCCATATGCATATATCACAGTATTATAAGAGTATCGATCAGGGCGCATACCACTTGACTTGATCTCAGTGAGGATCATTTCACACTTTTCACAGTCTCCTAGACGGGAATACATATGCATCAGGCTATTATAGGTTGCAGCACTGTGGTTGATACAATTCTCCTTCATGAGTGAAAGGACCTCCTCCACCTTCTTGACCATCCTATTTTTCCCATATATGGATACCATGGCATTAAGAACATTAATGTCCAGGGAGCAACGCCTCATTCTCAGTTCCTGGAATGCCTTTTCAGTCTCAGGTAAATTATTAACTTTGTTGTTGACCAAGACTAATGTTTTTACTAGCCAGTTGTGTGGTTCAATCCTCTTTGCATATATATTTTCTGACAGAGCTTTCATTTTGTCCAACTTCTTTGCATTAGCATATGCATGAAGCAATGAGGAATAACTGAGCTCATCTGGCTTACAGTCCCGATCCTCCATCTCAGCAAACAACTTTTCTGCCTGTTCCCAGCGACCACCCCGAGCCAATGCAGATAGAACAGCATTATAGGTCGAAATGTCTGGATATATACCAGCTTCTATCATCCTCTTGTATATCTCCATTGCTTGATCAAACAAACCACATCGACTATAGGAACTAATGAGTGAAACATATGTGTCCCTCTCGGGGATATAACCAGCTTTCTTCATCTCCTTAAACACACCAGAGACCTCAGAGTCTAAACCATTCTGCCCAAACACTGCCAAGAGTGTGTTCCAAGTGACAACATCCGGCACATACCCAGCAGCCCTGAGCTCATCAAACACAGCCATCATCTCTGTGAACTTCCCTCTCACCCCATGCATCTTGATCAATGCATTGTACGTGCACAAAATCGGGCTACATCCGTTTCTCACCATTTCACTGTATGTCCCAACTGCTGCATCAATTTTACCAGCCCTATCAAAGCCAGATATCAATGTTGTGTATGTAACCACATCTGGTTTGATCCCCTTCAACTTCATTTCCTGTTTCAGCTCCACGGCTTCTTCCAGCAACCCATCCTTGACATAGGCTGAGATGAGTGAGTTGTAGGTCACCACACTGGGTGGACAGCCTGCATTCTCCATCTCCTTGAGCACCCGAATTGCATCCTCATGCCTCCGCGCCTTACCATACACATCGACCAGGGAATTGAATGTGACCTTGTCAGGCTCGAACCCAGCAACCCTCATCTCATCAAACATCTGTGCCGCCTCCCTGTAAAGCCCCCTACGACGGCAACAGCTGATGAGCGTGTTGTAAGTGTACCTGTCCATCGCAACGCCGTCCTCCTTCATGGAGTCGACGAGCGCCACCACCTCCTTCCACGGGGCAGCCATCTTGGAGTAGACATGGAGCACGACGTTGTAGGTGACGAGGGCCGGCCGCACGCCGCTATCCACCATGCGCCGGAACACGTTGACCGCGTCCCGGAACCGGCCGGCACGGGAGAATGCGGACACGAGCGCGGTGTATGCGCTGGCGTCGGGCGCCGGCGCGGATTCGAGAAGAGCAGAGGCCTCGGAGAGGCGACCGGCGCGCGCGAGCACGCGGACGGCCGTGGGGAGCACGCGCGGGTGGTGGAGGGCGCGGTCACCGTGGAGGTCCCTAGCGGCGCGGACCGCGGCGAGCGCGACGCCGGGGTGGCCCCCGCGGGAGGCGAGCGCGTTCACGACCGCGGCGAGGTCGGTCTCGGGGAGCGCGGAGAGGATGTCGCGCGGGGAGGCGTGCTCTGCCGGGTCAGCCAGGAGCGCGAGCAGTGCGCGGCGAGCGCTTCGGCCATGGCGCGGCGGGCGGGCGGGAACCGCCGGGGTTTAGGGGTTATCCGCGGCCGGTGTGGTGGTAGCGCCGGCGCGGCCGCTCGTGGAGACGACAGGATATGCCCGGGCCCGGCAGATGACGCGGACTCAGGGGGGAGCGCTGGGCCAGACGACAGGTGATCTCCCACTTCTCGAGTGCGGCCGGGCCGCGGGGGATCCCCCCGGCTCTCGCCGGTAGCTTGGAGGCCCAATTACTGGAATGAAGAAGGGTGGTCTAGTGGGCTTTTATGGGCCAGGCCGATGACCCATTCAACCAAACTGTGCCGAGTAAAGAAGCAAGAGGGACGCGAGGAAACAAACCCGAAAACATATATGGCTTCCGGAAGCCACCCGAGAAACTTGGCTTCCGGTATTTAAGATTCGTGCGGCCGTCGGTGGCCGCACGATCTCCTTCTTCTATCTTGGGCGGGCGCCGCGCGTCAGGCGGGAGGGCGCGAGCCGGCCGGCGAAGGGACGGGAGCCAGGCGGCGGCGGCGACGAGGACGTCGCCGGCCTCGTCCACCCCCCGCGGCGGTAGGTTTAGGGTTGCTGGGGTTGCCGTGGTTGCCGGTTCCAATGGCCTTCGATCATAGAAAAGAAGGAGGTGGGGGCAGAGGGCGCGCCGCCGGCCGAGCGGGGCCGGATGGCCAGTGGGCGGTGACCCAGCAACAGGGGGCGAGGGCCACCAGGTTAGGAAGGACGGGGCGGGCGGCGGCGGCGAGCGCATGGGCGCGAGGAAGAAGAAGCTGCGGAGGAAGAAGAAGACCCACAGAGTTAGAAAGGACGAGGGCGGCGCGCCAGGAGCGGATGGTGGGCGGGCGGCGACGGAAGGGGTGGGGACGGCGGTCGGGCGGCGCGAAGGGAGAAAGAAGAAGGCATGCGCTGATGGGTCGTTTCTGGGCTCTAAGCCGCGTCGGTTATCTAGCACGGAAGCTAGATAGGATCCCCAGGAACAAACGACCATAATCAGAAGATACTGTTGGCATGTCAGTTAAATCGTAGATAATATCTGGTTGTTTATCTTCTTTTATTTCTACTTTCTGTGCATAGAAAGCTCTCGCTTCTTTGCTGTTTTCCTTTGGGCGCATCAACACTGAGTGGCTACAGGTAGCTACTTCATCCATGTCCCATGTTAGCTCCAGATGGAGACCTCCATTTCAGGATTCCCCATCTTAGCAGAAAGTCAGGCCATGGCTTACAGTTTTTTTTTCCGAAACAAATAGGCCGCAAAGACAGTGTTATATATAGCGTTAGTGAAAAGGATCCTGTTTTCGAAGCAAATAGGCTCACGATCGCTACATGTGGTTTTTGTTTTAGCGTTATATGCGTTCTCTGCTTTGCGGTTTGCATTGGTGCATTTCGGCATCTGTGACCGGCGATGTTATCCTTTATGTTGGCCACAATTGTCTGCTATAGTCATGCTAAAAATCATTACACTTTGCTCCCTCCAATTAGATTGTTCCTCGTAGCTAGAAACCATGGTGTATTGTTCCTATTGATGACAGATATGCCATGCCAATCATTGTAACGCGAAGCACGCAGGAAGCAGAAAGGCTCTCAAAAGTCAAAAGAGATAGTATATATGTACCGAAAACATATTATTTGTCTCTTAAGTTATGGCGACTGTAACCACATGCTTAGTGTGCACATTGATACCACTTCATTTTCCTCTGTAATGGTTGTCCCCTCTCACCCATGATTTGGAAAGGGCGTATTTGCCATCAGTGCGCTCGTCGTACGGTGATTTGGGAGTGAAAAGCAGAGAGGAGGAGGATGCACGCAGCACCTGCTTTTGCTTACTGCAAATATGAGGGAGACTACCAACAACGGCCAACGGTCGAGTCTTGTACCAACATGTCAGCCACCCAACGTCAGAGCGTATTACGTCAGATGAAACGTTTTCAACGTCATCAGGAATGGTGACTAGCACCTGCTGACTGCTGCCACCCAGACGACATTATAATATCCCTCGCTCATGACTGAGACGATCATCAGCCATTGCCAGCTATAGCTCGCCGGACATATGGCTATGGACGGGCCGTCGGAGACGGTGGAGGAGAAGCCGGCGCCGTGTATTCGGTCGTTCGCGTCAGTGTTCATGCATGCAGATGCGGCGGACGTGGCCCTGATGGTGCTGGGCCTGCTGGGCGCCATCGGCGACGGCGTGTCGACGCCGGTGATGCTGGCCATCACCAGCCGCGTCTTCGACGACACCGGCAGCGGCCCTGATCACCTCCAGCAGTTCAGCTCCAAGATGAACGAGGTACAAATAAATAATTCCATATCTGACAACCTCCAATCCCAGGCAACGTTACATGCATGAACAAAAACTTAACACTGACGCATCCACGGGTCTCTCTGTCAGAACGTGAGGAACACCCTCTTCTTGGCCGTCGCGCACTGGATCGCGGCGTTCCTCGGTGAGCGCGCACGCACACACACGCACGCCGACGCTCCGGCCGTCTGCTGCCTCATCAGCTCTCATCTGACGCCGTGGATTATCTTCCGTGCAGAGGCGTATTGCTGGACGCGGACGGCGGAGCGGCAGTCGTCGCGGATGCGGGCGCGGTACCTCCGGGCGGTGCTCCGGCAGGACGTGGAGTACTTCGACCTCACCGCGAACTCGACCTCGGAGGTGGTCACCAGCGTCTCCGGCGACACCCTCGCCGTGCAGGACGCGCTGAGCGAGAAGGTCCCCAACTTCGTGATGAACGCCGCCCTGTTCGTGTCCAGCTACGCCGCCGCGTTCGCGCTCCTGTGGCGGCTCGCGCTGGTGTCCCTGCCGTCCGTGATGCTGCTCGTCGTCTCCGGCTTCCTGTACGGCCGCGTCCAGATCGGCCTGGCGCGCCGGATGAGGGAGCAGTACACGCGCCCGGGCGCAATCGCCGAGCAGGCCCTGTCGTCGGCGCGCACCGTGTACTCGTTCGTGGCGGAGAGGGACACCACGGCGCGGTTCGCCGCCGCGCTGGAGGAGTCGGCGCGGCTCGGGCTCAGGCAGGGGCTCGCCAAGGGCCTCGCCGTCGGCAGCGGCGGCATCCGCATCGCCATCTTCGCCTTCAACGTCTGGTACGGCAGCCGCCTCGTCATGTACCACGGCTACAAGGGCGGCACCGTCTACATCGTGTCCGTCATCATCGTCGTCGGAGGCGGGTACGTAATCAAAGCTACCTCCAACTCTCTCCATCAATGCTAGTCGACACCGCCGGCGCCATTGACGCCGAGCAAAACACGCAGAGCGCTGGGGTCGGCGCTGTCGAACGTCAAGTACTTAGCGGAGGCGAGCTCGGCGGCGGAGAGGATCATGGAGCTGATCCGGCGGGTGCCCAAGATAGACTCGGAGAGCGGCGCCGGCGAGGTGCTGGACAGCGTCGCCGGCGAGGTGGAGTTCAGGAACGTGGGGTTCAGCTACCCGTCGCGGCCGAAGAGCCCCGTGTTCGTGAACTTCAGCCTGCACGTGCCGGCGGGGCGCTCGGTGGCGCTTGTGGGTGCCAGCGGGTCGGGGAAGTCGACGGTGATCTCGCTGCTGGAGCGCTTCTACGACCCGTCGGCGGGGACGGTGACCCTGGACGGCGTGGACATCCGGCGGCTGCGGCTCAAGTGGCTGCGGGCGCAGATGGGGCTCGTCAGCCAGGAGCCGGCGCTGTTCGCGACGTCGATCAGGGAGAACATACGGTTCGGCAAGGAGGACGCCACAGAGGAGGAGGTCACGGCGGCGGCGAAGGCGGCCAACGCGCACGGCTTCATCGCGCAGCTGCCGATGGGCTACGACACGCAGGTATGACGTGCCATGTTCTGCTTGTTGCTTACTCGCTTACTGCACTAACTAACTCTGAAAAGACAGAGTTCTGTCATCTGTGGATGAAATTGTAATGTTAATGATCAAATATTCATTTGGTCGTCGATATAGGATAAAGAAAAAAGAGAAATCTAAATAAACAAGAAGAGTGTACGCAATGATATCATATATCACAGGAAAAAATTAAAATGTTCGTAAAAAAGGTGAGGAAACATATATCTGGTGTATCTCTGTTTCACATTTAAATATGGGTAACGTATAGTAGCTTCTGTCAATTCAGTTGTAACTATCTCTATTGAGGGAACTAAATTAAGAGTAGAACGATCACCTCAAATAATCAAATATCTAGTTAAAATTTTGAGGTCCATATCACAAGAAGGATTCCATTAAGCAATATGTCATCTGATAATCTGAAAAGACATGTTAATCCTAGATATGTATAACACGCACAAAGACAATACAGATATGTTCTTTTAACAACGGACGTCCTGATCATAGCTCGTCAAGCAAAAGAATTTATTTTGATTTGTTGATATTGTCCAAATCAAATAAACCAGGAATAGTTCAGTGAAATATAAGAAGCTGCTCTTACTTGGACACTGATCATATGCATACTAATTAAAAACAGGTGGGTGAGCGTGGCATTCAAATGTCGGGAGGACAGAAGCAAAGGATTGCTATTGCCAGAGCAATCCTAAAGTCACCCAAGATCCTCCTCCTTGATGAAGCCACCAGTGCATTGGACACTAATTCAGAGTATGTTGTGCAGGGGGCACTTGAGTTGGCCTCCATGGGCCGAACTACTATTGTCGTTGCACATCGTCTATCCACTATCCGCAATGCTGACATTATAGTTGTAATGCAATCTGGTGAGGTCAAGGAGTTAGGATCCCATAATGAGCTAATTGCAAATGAGAATAGCCTCTACTCTTGTCTTGTGCGCCTTCAGCAAACAACAGATTCGGTGGACATGACTGGGGAGGTTGGCAGAACTGGAAGTACAGACGTTTTGCGGCAATCAAGCAGTAAAAGTGTGAGCAGGGGTTTCTCTGCAGCAAGTAGGTCAAGCTCAACACTGTCAATGGGTGATGCAAAAGATTATGGTAACACAGAGAATCAAAAGCTTCCTGTGCCATCCTTCAGGAGGCTACTTATGCTTAATGTACCAGAATTGAAGCAGGCATTAGTGGGAAGCTTTAGTGCAATTGTTTCCGGAGGTATACAACCTGTGTTTGCCTATGCCATGGGCAGCGTGATCTGGATCTACTTCTCGACAGATCACCAAGAGATCAAGAAGGAAACAGGGACCTATACACTTATCTTCGTTGGCCTTGCAGTGCTAACATTCATCGTCAGTATTGGCCAACATTACAACTTTGCTGCCATGGGGGAATATCTCACTAAGAGGATAAGGGAACAGATGCTCACTAAATTTCTCACTTTCGAGATTGGGTGGTTTGACCGTGATGAGAACTCTAGTGGTTCTATATGCTCACTACTTACTAACGACGCTAACATTGTAAGTACAAAGAAAGCTTGTAAAAATATTTAGAAGAGAATAATACTTGACAAGACATAATATTTGTATTGCAGGTGAGGTCACTAGTGGGCGATCGGATGTCTCTACTGTCCCAAACAGTTTCTGCGGTTCTAACTGCCTACATCATGGGTCTGGCGATTGCTTGGCGTTTAGCTCTTGTGATGATTGCAGTTCAGCCTCTTGACATTATGTGCTTTTATACTCGTCATGTCTTACTGAAGAAGATGTCCAAGAAATCAATAGAGGCACAATCTGAATGTAGTAAGCTAGCCGCCGAGGCTGTCTCTAATCTCCGAACCATAACTGCCTTTTCATCTCAGGACCGCATCATGCACCGGTTTGACCAAGCGCAAGATGGTCCACGCAAGGAAAACATCCGACAGTCATGGTTTGCGGGTTTTGGCCTTGGCACCTCCATGAGCCTTTTGAGATGTACATGGGCACTCATCTTCTGGTATAGTGGCATTCTCATAGCTGGGCACCATATTACGGCGAAGGCCTTCTTCCAGACCTTTTTGATTCTAGTAAGCACAAGTCTTGTGATTGCAGATGCTGGAAGTGTTACTGCAGATCTTGCTAAGGGTGCTGATGCAGTCGCTTCGGTGTTTGCTGTTCTTGATCGGGAAACAGAAATAGATCCTGACAACCCTAAGGGATATGAACCAGATAAGCTCAAAGGCGTGGTGGACATTAGAAGAGTTTATTTTGCATATCCATCAAGGCCAGATGTGATCATCTTCAAAGGATTCTCGTTGAGCATCCAACCAGGAAAGTCAACAGCACTTGTTGGGCAAAGTGGTTCAGGCAAGTCAACTATTATTGGGCTTATAGAGAGGTTCTACGATCCAATTAGAGGTGTACTAGAGATCGATGGTAAAGATATCAAAACATACAATCTCCGAGCCCTACGACGGCACATTGGGCTGGTTAGCCAAGAGCCGACACTACTTGCAGGTACAATCAGAGAGAACATTGTTTATGGCATAGAAACAGCTAGTGAGGAAGAGATTGAGAATGCAGCAAGGTCTGCAAATGCACATGACTTCATTAGCAACCTGAAGGATGGATATAAGACAAGGTGCGGTGAGCAAGGTGTTCTGCTATCAGGAGGGCAGAAGCAGCGCATTGCTATTGCCCGTGCCATTTTGAAGGATCCTGCTATATTGCTTTTGGATGAAGCTACAAGTGCATTGGACAGCCAGTCTGAGAAGGTGGTGCAAGAGGCACTCGACCGAATGTTGGTTGGTAGGACAAGTATAGTGGTGGCACACAGGCTAAGCACTATTCAGAACTGTAACATGATCGTTGTTCTTGAGAAAGGAATCGTTGTGGAGACAGGCACACATGCATCCCTCCTTGCAAAGGGTCCTGCTGGAACATACTTTGGACTGATTAAAATGCAGCAAGGAAGCAACCACACGTCCATACCAACAGTGCCATGATTTGCATGAAAGCCTATAGTTCCATATTAGCAACCCAGTTGAAATAAGGCACCAGTTTGGATTGACCAAAAACCAAAACTGCCATGCAAGCTATTAGAACTTCCTTCAACAATGGGCTATCTCCTATTGCTCTATGAGTAAATGGTAGTATGTCAAGCTTGTGGTCCCTGCTACATTAGAAAGCATATTTGCTATCTTACTTTCATAAGTAGCAGGGAAATCCAATGTCAAAAAAAAAGTAAGATAGCAAGAAAATTGCTAAAATGTCATATTTGCTTTCCAACCCAGCAATTAAAAAACAAAGCTACTTTGCCTCCTTATGACATTTCAGCAATAATTGATGGGAAACCGTCTTGCTAAGAATCTCCTTAGTTTTGATTTGGTCCGAAACCGTCCAATAAGCTTACTACGTGACATCAACTGTCTCAGTCTTCACGCCCCCAAGGAAACGAGGGAGCGGCACAGCAGAGCCAGTCATAAATATTTCTGAGATACTGTAGTTAACTAGGAATAAGAGTGTTCCTGCCTTATTTTTTCAATTGCCAAAGAAGGGTTTGTATCTTTATCTTCTTCAGTGGCTGAGATGTAAGGCGTGGACAGATTTTGACGAACTCGCTGGCCACTGAATGGTGCACGATGTTTCCAACTTTGTGCTGGTAGCATTCAAATATTCATCACGAGATGAGAAGATCGATTTCCCATGTACATGAACAAGAACAGAAGGAACATGCATTACAGTTCTTCGTTCGCATGTGAATGATAAGGGCAGCCGCATTATTTGATTCAGCTTCCAATGTATCCATCAATGTATGGATTCCGGGCTGAATTTTCTTCGGTTCACGCAGAGTTCGACTTCGCCGGCCGGCGTGGCTTCTTGGCCGACAAAGGCAACGGGCTCTGCACCTCCTCGTCCTCGCCCCGCCTCCTCACGCCGGGAAATCCGATCTCCGGCGGCGCCAGGTTCAGGTCGAATCCGAACCTACTGCCCGTGCTCGGCCCTGCCGCGCTGGGCAGCGACGCCGACACCGACGGCCCGTGCAGGTAGTGGAACCTCTTGTGCCCGCCGAGCGCCTGCCCGGTGTCGAAGCCCCTGTGGCACACCGTGCACACGTGCCGCCCGGTGCCGCCGCTCCCGGACGCCGATGCCTCTGCGGCTTCCTTCTGACGGGACAGTGGCGTCGCGCCGCCGTACGCCGGTGGCGGTTTGCGGTGGCTCGCCTTGTGGCCACCGAGCGCCTGGTACGACGCGAACGCCTTGCCGCAGAGCGGGCAGCGGAAGTGCAGCGGCGACGCCTCCGTCGCGGACGATGGCGGCGCCGTGACGTCGCGTGCCGGACGCGCCGCCGCCGCCGCGTCGTCGGTCTGCTGGCACGCGGCGGCGAGCGCCGCGAGGCACAGTGACAGGTACTCGCCTCGGTCCATCACGGTAGCGATCGAGCACGTGCTGTAGGTGCGAGGACGGCGACTGCATGCGCCATGGTTACTTATATAGACGGCCATGGCGGCGCGGTCGTGTCAAAGGAGCACGAGGGCGGAGCTGCGCGGCACGAAGGTGAGCACGAAGCGGCAGCCTTGGAAAGTAGTACAAGTATGGAGCCGATCGCTGACGGCGTATGTAAACACATCTGCGACAACACACTTGGGCGCGCGCGTGCACTTGGACTTGTGGGTCCTAGTCTTTGAGCTGGTCCGAACTGCGGAACTGGACCTCATTTATAGAGTTCCAAAAAAAGGACTGGACCTCATCAACTTGCAAATTTTGTAATCGAATTTGAGCAACTTTTGCGCACATAAGCTCGCGTTTTTCTGTGTCTTTTAGGGGGTAAACAAAATCGACTACCGCCGCGTTTAGATGCCGAATACCGGCGCCCGAATTGGGCCTGCGCCGGCCTGCCGCCCTGACAGGGTCCATAAATGCGCCACTGTAGCATTTCGTTTGTATGTGCGAAAAATTATCAAAAATTGCTTAATTAGACTCAAAATGTTCGTCTCGCAGAGTACAATAAAACTGTACAATTAGTTTTTGATTTCATCTACATCTAGTACTCCATACATGTTATGACATTTTGATGTGATGGGAATCTTTCTTTTTGTATAGTAAACTTTAGGGTGTGAATTTGGGAACTAAACACCGCCTACATTCTGCTAAGCGTTCTAGAACGGTGATTGTTGGTCCCTGCGCACGTGCTGACGTGCAGAGTAACAAAATCGACTACCATGGTTTTTGAAGAAGTCGTGTTTCAAGTCTTTGCGTCCATCCTGGACGGACACGCACAAGACAAAATGGGACGAAATGTTGACGGGCCGAGCGAACCGGTTGGGCTATACTACGTATACGGTATATGCTCCAAACTGGACCCCCAGAGGGGGCGGCCCATATGTGCCATGCCCCTCGCCCCGCCACTGGCGCGGACTGTCAGGCCAGCCCATCAAAACTCCGGCCCATCCCGGCCTGAATCCGGAAACCTTGTCAACGCCGACATGCTCACATCGACGGTGCACGGAGAATAGAACACGGTCAAAGCCGTGGTCACGGACGACGTGAACAGCAGCTGACCTGAAACCTGAAGTGAAGTCACGCGCTCATGACTCATGCCTGCACAGTACTAGCAGGACCACGGCTGCAGCCGTGACACGAGCCAGGAAGAACAAGGGAGCAGAAGCAGAGAGACCGGCCCAGTTTCTAGAACCAACTCGACGTCACCCGCGGGCTGCCGCGGCCGTTGCGATCTCGCACCGCCGACCAGTTCAACGACCTCCCCCTGGCCCCCTGCCCCCCTGTACTGTAGCCGCCGAGCCGCTGCCACCACCACCGCCACTGACCCCGAACGCGGCAAGATGCATGGATGGATGGGAAACCCCGCCATAAAAGAGCCGAAAAGCGGCGAGCCCCCACCGCTGTGGCGCATGACCCCCGCGGGCCGGCGTTATTGTGGTTGTGGCGCACAAAGGCCTCGTCACGCGACGCGGCGCCCGATCAACCAACCCAGAAGAGCGCACGCTGCCGCGGCTCGATTGGCAGCCGGAATGGGCACGACGCGGCGCGGGGAACGGGCGCGTCTTCGGCGAGCTGCCCGATCGATCCGGTGTGCCGCTGGACCGATGGTGCAAGTACAACGATGGCCTAACTTTCCGGTGTTTGCGAGAATCGCGTAGCGCGTGATGCAGATACGTGGGGATAAGATTCTGCGATTTGATCCAGCTACCAGCTTGCTTGCCTAGCCGTCGTGGGTTACGAGAGGAGGAATTACTCGGAGTAATGTTTGGTAGTGACTGGTCCGGCCAGTCGTGACAAGATTTTGGGTCCTTGGGTTTGGGTACACGCCAGGCAACTTGCCAACTTACTAGGCAAGGGAAAGGGAGGAAAACCTGCCGTATCTGTTTAACCCCTTGTGTGGTATCCCAATCAGTCTGTCTCTGTCTACGCCACTTGAATTGATAATGCAAGAGGACGTTTCCAGTACTGCAATCATGATGTAAATCGTGACGCATGCTAGGTTCACTAAGGCCCTGTTTAGTTTCTGGTCAAATCATCAAACTTTCAAAAATTCTCTCTCCAAACTTCACTATTCATCTATCACATCAAATCTCCCTCCTCATGCATGGAGTACTAAACGTGGGGTAAATAAAAAAAACTAAGTACATGGTTTTGATGTACACGACGAGACAGATCTTTTGAGCCTAGTTAGGTCATGGTAGGACAATGTTTACCACAAACAAATAAAAAACGCTACAGTGTTCGATGTGACTTTTTTAGTTATTTTTCACCTTTTCTCAGGAACTAAACACCCCGTAAGCAGACATTGATTTTATGATGCCCCATTGCTTTCGCAGAGTTTACAAAATCCACGACATTTGTGCTATTTGAACTATAGCGAATGGGTTCATTAAATTATTGTTAGCATTAAAATTGACAACAACAGTTGGAGCTAGCTTCGCTCGCTATTCACTTTTCATATTAGTCTCAAATCCACCTTCATTGCCATGAAACCGACCTTATGCATGGAGCTGAAATATGTGTTATTTTTTAAAAAAAAATCTCACATAAAAATCATGTTTCCCATTTTATATAGAAGCGCTCATTTTCAATATAAGCTAAATATGTGTATGGTTTTAAAAACGGTCACGAATTAGTTGTTTTTGACCGTTCAATAATCAGATGTTTCTTGCAGTATGAATGAATTCAGTAAACAAAGATGGGATCTAGAATCGGCCCCAAATTTCTCTGCTTCTTTGGATACTACAACCGACCACAATTGGGACAGATTTGGTTTACGAGAGGAAGCTCCTTTTGATAGGACCACTGGGCGAGCAAATCGAAATCAAGGTGGCGACGATTACACAGCGCATGACTAATTCGTACAGGAGTATTTGTGTGCATGCCATCAGTTTTTGTTTTCTTGTGCGGTATGATCACCAGCGCTGTTTATTACACTGGTGGTTTCTCAACCCCTATTTGTGTATACGCCACTTGAATTCACATGTATGCAGTGGGCCATACACACCATTGAGAGGCTAGGGGTACGGATTTAATGCAACAGACGGTGCTCAAGTAAAGAGTAATTAACTGATACCCTTTTTATATTTATTTGTTTTGACAGCATTTAAATAACAAGATCTATGTGATTTGCTACGAACGATTCAAGTTGATCGAGTGCCTATTTCCAACATCAGTTAGAGTTAACCTCTCACTGTTTACTTTCACATTATAGTCTCAAATCCACCTCCGGACCATAAAACTGAGCATAGGAAACGTATGTAGGCTAACACTAGTTGAATTGAAACATCGTTCAAGCATAGATCAAATAATAATTTTTTTAAGATTAACTATATCTCGTGGTACTCTTTTCTGCTTTTGAACATAGAACATTTTGGATAGACTAATTGGTTAAAAAAATAAACTAATTAGCTTTGAAATAAATGTTGTATAAAACGAAGGAAGTGTCTACCTTTGTCCTTGGTATAAATTATTTGGTCAATGGCATTTACTTTAGACGTGTGTTTTTGTCTCCCATTTAAATAGTGCTTCCTATAGAAATATTGGTACAAACATTAGCTAAATATATGTGGTTCTTTTTACGATTCTTTCTAACGGTATATATTTTGGTATATAAATTAATCAATCAAAGACGTTCAATTCTGACGCGTGCCTTTTGTTTATCGTGTTCAAACTATGCTTCCGACAACCAAAAATAGCTAAAATCGCGAATGGTTTTGTTGAATTAATTGCTCAATGCACTTTATATCGACATTTTTATGTATATACACGCATTTTTCCTTTTTTTTCTAAAATAGACACCTGAAAAAATAGTCTCATTTTAAAGCTAGCCAAAATCAGCGTTTGAAGTTTTGAGGTTTGACTAATGGCTGCCAAGTGCACTGTCTATAAAGTGACGTCTCAGGGTCCCTACAACACAGGGAGGAAAGAGACCACCACATCACCTCTTCCATTCTTCCAAAGAAGATAAAACCGAACAGGCCAAAAAGAAGCTCACAACACAACGAAAACCTGACCATTTCTTCCCCCATTCTCCTTCGACCAAAGAAAAGAATCCCAAGCATGGCAGACGCAGCGGCGGAGCCTGGCACCAAAGCCGACGGCTCCACCACGCACGCGGCGGAAGACTTCGAGTTCTGTATCCTGTCGTCCGGCGGAATCGTCCCGGCCGGCAAGGCGGCCGCGGAGACGGACTTGTGCGTGGCCGACGAGGTGTTCTGCCAAGGCAAGCTGCTCCCGCTCCGCCCCTCCTCGGCCGCGGCCGCCGACGCCGCCAGCGTCGCCACGCTGCCGCGGTCCGAGTCCGCGGCGTCCACCGTGGGCCTCGTGTCGCGCTCCGGCAGCCGCAGCGCGAGCTCCAGCGGCAGCAGCAGCGGGTGCGTCAGCCGGAGCCAGTCGTCCAAGAGCGCCTCCTCCGACCACGGCGGCGCCCCGGCCCCGCCGCCGCGGCGCTCGGGAAGAAGGTTGGCGCCAAGAGCGTCCGCCGAAGTAGGATCCTCGACTGGCTTGAAGAGCTCTCCATTATCAAGGAGAAGAAGTGATGCCGATTGCTGCGTCAAGATCATGCTTTCTTGGAGAGTAGACCTGTAGTATATGATCAACTGATCAAGTAAACTTATTTTTTACGTTTTTTAGATCTTTCTTAGTCTGACTAGCGACTAGCGAGCAATGCTATTATGCTATGCAAAGGAATTAACGAGCAATTATCAATTGCTCATAACTTTCGGTTGTACAGACTGAGGAGTTTAGCTTGATAGCTTCTTTGCTCTGTTCAGTTTTTTCCTTGTTCAAAAGACCTCTGTTCCAAAATTATGGAACCCTCTCTCGCAATCAGTACTTCTTGCTAGAGCAGTATGGAAGGGACAAACTTTTGAAAAAAAAAATCCAGACTTCATGTACTTTACTCCATGCCCACCAGTGGTGCTGTCTGTCAATGGCCAATGCTATTAAACAAATAAAAAATGACCTATTCGTAATTAGTCATGTCAAATACTACTCATTCGTGTTTCGAAAAAGGAAAACTCATTTGTAGTCGGATTTTCTTAAAAAAATCTCAGCTTGCACTCACAACTATCCTTTATTTTGTTTGAAAATAGCTATCCTCTTGGATTGGATGCCATGATTTATCCCATGATCACAGCAGACTAACAGAGTAACTCCTGTGCGGCTGTGCGGTGCCATGACCATGACACGAGATGGTGTTTGGGGAAAGCTTGGTGTGTTGCTGGTGGCGACGCAGCCGGAGACTCCCCCACTCCTTTCCAACGCTGCAGGCGTGAGCGCGAGCACGCGCCTAGGCCTGCAAGACCAAGACCAGAGACAGAGCGCGCCTAGGTGCGGTGCGTGGCCCGTGGTGGTTCGCACTTCGCAGGCGTTGTCCGAATCTCCCCGTCGCCGTATGGGCGGCGTACGCAGCCGCGTCGGATACCCCGAAACGAGCCCCTGCCCGGATCGGCGTGGCTGCCACTGGCCGCTCCCGCTGTTGTATCTCCGATGGATACCGGTGATGGCGACGCGACGGGGTCGTCGTCGTGGCTGGGTTGCAGTTACTGGCGGAGGCCGGCGGGCGCGTGACCGCACCGCACGCTGCCGATCTCCGCTGCCCGAATCCGCGTGCCCGATCGCGACCCCGACCGGCGCCGCGCAGGCCTCATAATCCGCTCCATGACGGCGACGCCTATCCGCCTCCTGACCCTGCTCTCTCGCCGGGGTCTCCACGCCAGGAAAACACGAGCGCCCGCGTCACGACGCGCCCGGGCAGGAGGCCGGAGGCGGTGGCACTGATGCCCGCGTGCCAGAGGCCTCGAAGCGCCCTGCGCCCAGCCCAGAGCGCGCAGCTCTCCATGTGCAGTGCACGGCCGGCTCGGTTCAAATTGCTTCGTCGCCAGATAGATCGCCAAATCCTGGCGCCGTGTGCTTTCCTTTCTGACGGGGAGGTTAGGTGAAGTCCAGATCACCGGAGTGGTTTGCCCGCAAGTTTTTTATAAAAGTTTTTTTTTTAGCTCAGTTTTTTATAAAAGTTTAGCTCATCCAACCGCCACCTAATCGGGCGCTCGCTCCCTTTTCCAGCGCCGTGGACGAACGCGACGGCCGCCTTTTGTTTTTCTTTCAGTGTCTGAGCCCGGCGAAGTCGACGCCGCAGCTTGCTCAAATGCTCAGCTCAGACTTTAGCAAAAGGAGAGCAGGGCCTTGTTTAGATGTTGAGTTTGGGAGGTTGAATTTGGGAGGAAGATGTCACTTCGTAATCATTGCATCACTGTAGCACTTCGTTTGTATGTGTGAAAAATTGTCCAAAAATTGATTAATTAGGCTCAAAATGTTCGTCTCGTAGAGTACAACAAAACCATGCAATTAGTTTTTGATTCCATCTACTTTTAGTACTCCATGCATGTTATAACATTTTGATGTGATGGGGAATCTTCTTTTTGCATAGTAAATTTGGGAGTGCTCTTTTGGGATCAAATAAGGCCGAGGATGCTGATGCTCAACGTGCACCATCGTTCGTCTCACACAGTCACATAGCCATAGGCCTGGTCGTCTCGCCGTGGCCTTTAATTTGGTTTGCCGGGTAAAAGGCGTCGTGTGACAATCGAGTGAGACGCACACACCCGTAGGGTGGTATTGGTGAAAAGAGAGCAAAGTGGTGACTGACAAAGCGACGCTAGCCCGTAAAAGACAGGAATTTTGCAGGGCAAAGCTTGAAGAACCGGAGTGTCATGCCCGTCGCCCGGACCCCCCGGCCGGAGTCCATCATGCGTGTGTGCTCGCTGCAGGGGGGTGTTGCATAAACAAAGAACTCCATCATGGCATATTGGCATCTCGCACTGCCTACATGGAAAGGCTGCCGTGACGGTTTTGTTTGCAGCCGCTGGTTACAATTCCCGAGGCGCCTAAAAGTGTTTAGTGGTCTAACCCAGCCTAATCTAGCTCTACGCAGCACTGCCCCATACGCTGTGGTAGGGACGCCATGTCCCTACGAAATGGAACCCATAGTACCCTGTGCTCTCGCCACGAAACGTTTCTCGGTGAGGGGTTTCATGGAGGGTTTCATGACACTAAATATGCTAATGTGGTATAAGAGAGAAGCAAGAGTTTCATGAAATGTGAGAGAAGTTTTCATGGAATGTGAGAGAAGTTTTATCATTATGAAACTTTTTTGACATAGTTACATAGTTTCTAATCTAATTAACTGTGTAGTGAAACTGTGTACTGAGACTGGCCTCAGAGGCAACCTACCATAGCACCATCAATACTCTGGCCTCTGAGGGAGATGCTTGCAAGGAAACGAGCGAGCCCTGGGTCTTGGTCAGCTCTCGCTGCTGGATCAGGGAGTTGCGTGAGGCCGCGAAGAACCTGAGCAAAGCTGCGGCCAAGATTTCGCGTTTCTGCCACAGGAATACGGGATTGATTCGCGCGAGGACACAGGCGAGCTGCCAAGGTGCAAATGGGAGTTCTGCTACCGACGCACTGCAGATGCTGCAGTCGTACAACGTGCCTGTCCTTCAGCGAGCACCATGATGGGCCGGCTTGCACTGTCGCGAGACATTGGAGTGTGGCAGTGAAAAGGTGCCGGGCCGTTTGGTTTGGACTTTGGACTTGGACACGCGCAGCGGCCATGCCAATGCTACGAAACAAACAAGTACGGTGACCGGTTAACCATCACCGTTGTCCGCTTGTCCTTAAGTAGGGCCCGGCGCCGGATCCATAGATCAGGGAGACCAATGACCAGCCCGAGAGAGTGTGACACATGATCCAGCCTTGTGTAATTGAACAGAGTGACGACGTCACTGCAAGATTACCATCTTTCCCGACAATTTTTTAGGAGTGACCACTTGTTCCGGTGCTTCTTGCTTTTTTTTACAACTTTTCTAATATAAGTTGCATCTTTCTCAACGATTTTATCCAGTCACGAGTAATACAATTTCCTACAAAATTCATTTTTCACAGTAAGTTATCTAAACCGCTGGCCACTTGTAAAGAAACTGTTGAAAAAAAGTTGCCAGTCTTGTACTCCTTTCGTTCTAGTTTGTTCTAAGTCAAACTATTTTAATTTGATCAAATTTATACAAAATAATATTAACGATTATGATATTAAATAGATATAATATAAAAATATTGTATGATGGATATAATAATACTTATTTGATTTAAAAGTATATTTCATGACGCCAATTTTACTATTTCAACTTTCCAAATGCATATGCTCGATGGATCATATAGAAAACAATGATGTTGTGATCTTTTCAAAATTATTGGAACAAGTATTTTTAAAATTCTTGAGTATAGAAAATAAAAACAAACTTTTACAAAGCCAAAAATTAGGTTTAGAAAAGAGAAGGGTAAAAGCAGGCTTACAAGGCCGCCACCAGCGAGTGACTAGCCTTGGCCTTTCACAGCCCATTACCGCATCCGACTTGTCCTCAGCGAGCAGTCCACCCAGCGGGTTCGACGACGGCCGCGAGAAGCGCGCTGTCACTGGCAATGCGAGAAGCTCGATATTTTCCACAATATCCATAGCACTTCAGATGATTGTTGTTTCAGCATGTCTTGGATCAACGTATCGTTGGACATTACCACTCTCACCATTGTTCTCTTGTGCACAGCAACGAACATTCTAGCCTTGAAGATTTTCCTGCACAGCAGCGAACAAGTTTGTGGTGGCTGTCTTGATGTCTTGTGCACAGCCGTGGAAGAAATACTTTGAAGCCTATCCTCGTGAGTGGATTAGGCCGAGACCTTCCCACTCCGAGATGCCGTCTTTTATGCAAAATTTCAGCATACCTTTAATTTGTTTGGAGCTCCGGCCTTGGGTTTGTTTCAGAGAGCTGATCACAGGGTTGCCGATGGGACTGCAAATAAACATTGGCAGGCAGCAGCCATCTTCAACGCCACGCAGAACCAAAATATCAAACACCACCACCATAGTCACAGGCAAGCAAAAATAACAGCTAGGGTAACAACCGCTCTTAATGTAAACATGCAGCATCAGTCTGGCAAAAGTTGGATGTCCACACATTCATCGACAAAACAAGCCCCAAAACCCCAAACGCAACCCAGCAGCATATAGTCTGCTTTGTCCTGGATCTCTCTCTCCCTTTGACGACGGATCAAAACCTTATGCTTGCTTGCTGCACCGATTCAGTTCCTTTGGTGGCTCCCCAGTATGCCCCTCTCTTGATGAGGAACACGCCCGTAACCGTTCGATCTTCCACGGTTGCCGCCATTGTATTCATCACCTCCTCCTCTGGCATAACCCCGACCTCCACCGCCAAAACGGCCCCTTCCTCCCCTCCCTGGCAATGCCAATACATAAAAACCATTAGCTCATGTTCCCTTTTGGTCTCCATGTCTATAATTAAACCTATCGAATTCATCAAATCAAAATGTATGCTACTGTCAACACCATGCTTCTGCGAGGACCAACCAAAAGCATACACTAGCACTGAGTTTGTACACAACGATATCTGGAAGACTGTTGGTGCTTTTTAGTGTTTATATGTTTTACCATTCATACATGGGTACAACCTGAGCATTGAACAATCTGGGTGGTTTTTATGATAGTGGTTTAACACACCTAATTGGCAATACAGAATTGGACTTTACATAAAACACCTGGTACATATTTTCAGGCTACAAATGTAGTGTTTTTTCTTTATGAAAACCACTCAAACACGAAGCCGTCACAGTTAACTTCATGGGGGGCAAATGTGTGACCATCAAGTTTTCACAACCATTCAGAGATAAGAGCTCACGAATGCCAGCAAAATGTAAATACTGCAGTAACTGCGGCAGGTATCATCAGAAGAAAGCAACTTACTTCCGCCTCTTATTCCGCTGTTAGGCTTCCTCTCCTCAACATATATCTGCCGCCCATTTATTTCAATCGGTGAAGCCTGAAATGCAACAATTTGATTTGCATTAACCAAATGATAAAATGAACTCGTTCTGTAGAAGCAAGAAAACATAACATTTCCACAAAGAAACTGAAGGAACAAGCACAAGAAATAATTTGAAACATATTGATGTTAGCAATCACCTTCAACGCATTGTGTACACCACTAAGCTCCTCAAATTCCACAAAAGCATAATAGCCACCGGTCTCCTGCCAATTAGTCAAACCATTTTTTTTAAATGACCTTATGCCATTGGAAGTGGAGAATCAAAAAACAAAATAACAGCAAACCTTTCGGCTTCTGATAGCAACTCCGTCAGGAATAAGCCGGCCAAACTTTTTGAACTCATTTTCAAGATCAGTCTCACTCACAGATGATGGCACATTCCCAACATAAACGGACTTGCTCTCTAATTCAATAAGCAGAAAGGATTGGTCAGTAAACAATGCATATAAGAGTTAAATCATGAAAGAAATTCTGATGTTTAATACAAAGCAAAGGACAACCTTCATCATCATGGACGGCAACCTCACCAAAGACATCAGATCTCGGTTTCTCGGCAGCCGAAGACGAAGCCATAACCGAATGCTGGGCCTGGTGAGAGTCTGGCATAGGGTGCGAAGGCTTGCTCACAGGGACTTGCTGGGCTACCGGAAATGCAGGTGGAGCCTTTGCAGTTTTTAGCTGCACAAGTCATTTCCACTTTAGTTTTAAAGACTCATCAGATGAGATGTCTAATAACAAATATAGTCTACCAAGTAAGAAGTGGCATACAATGGAAGCATAAGTCTTCTTCACTGGTTCACCAACAGGCTCCTCCACGTGAGGAGGTGGCACAGGCGGAGGTTGCACTGGCTCCTCTGGTGCCACTGCAATTTCATTTGAGAAGGAAGAAGGCGGTTCTTCAGGATGAGGTTCCTCTCCCCAGTTGTCAGATGACACAACTTGCTGTGGTGGCTCAGAATAAGCATAATTGTCGACCACATCATGTCCTTCAGATGTTATTTGTGCTGTTTGAGTTTCTTCCTCATGAATGTACTCAGGAACTGCAAGAAGAACATTTCGCACCAGTAAGATATCTTAGAAAATAAGGATTGCCATCAAGCTTATTCATATGCGAGTACTAATTGTGTCCACCAAAATGCATGGCAAAAGCAGTACATTTCACAGTTCAAAAAAGAAAAATGGATAACATTAATTTTCATGTGCAAAGGTAAGTGGATACGTCATGACATCATATACCAGAACACTAGCATAACATTGACAGTTCAAATAAGGCAAGCAACAGGATTGAGCACGTCACATGTCAATCTCATGCCAACTATGGTAATTTCAATACGACAAAAAATATGGATGTTTAAATGATCATGTTCATATGCCAAATAACCAAAGTCCCATACCAGTTTCGACAACTGTATTGGATGCCAAATTGCTCTCGTAGTCATCCTGAGAAATCAGTGGTGCAGGCTGCACCTGTTCTTGATCAACAAAGTGAAAGTAATCATTGAGGACAAAGTAACCCTTCTCCTGCGGAGCAAGAAAGAACATCTGGATAAATTTCCTTTGGTGGTTGTACTCCTTGGTCTGCACGAGGCCGGAGACCATAACTAGCACCCCTTCACCCCAAGAGTTGACAAAGTTTGCTGTCTTGATCTCAATTTGGGTGAAATTCAAGGACATAATGAGAGCGTGTATTTCCTGCAGAGGAAGCGTGTATTTAAGGTCAGCTATAGAGGAAACAAACAAGGTACACATGAAACAGCAATTCACCAATTGGTTCAGCACAAATAAAACGTAACGGATATATCCAACTTTAGGCATGATGACGCAAACGTCCAACTTTTGGTGCATTATGAGCAGAATCAACTGTGAAACAGACGAAGTGGCATGGATAATACTACACTGGTAACGCATGGAAACAAAAGCTTGCGCAAGCAAAATCAACTAAGCGAAGAAGACAAACAAAGTGGCATGCACAATTACTACACTAGGAACGCATGGAAATGAAAGCTTGTGCAAGCCAAATAAGTAAAGCAGACAAATAAAGTGACACACTAACACCCAAAATAATACACTAGCATATGCATGAAAATAAAAGACATGCACAGGCAGCTCAAAGCTCATTGGGGGAAACACATAATAAGGGGCTAATCACTAAGGGGATAAGTATAAATATAAAACAGGGCATATCATCATATAACGCTTTTAGCAGGGGAGACACAGTATATTCCCATGCATAGTGGTACATTACAACAATAGGGCATGCACAGATTGAGCAGGCAGAGCATCATCAGAACCCAAAGTATCTACCGGCACCGAGAGAGGAAATGCAACCGAAGATAGACTGTGACGATGAACAAAGAGAACTGGCCCGTACCATCATGTTGTTGACAGTGGTGTTCGTGCCCGCGAGGTCGTCCACGCGGACCATGGTGCTGGCTTCGCTGTAGAACTGGTGCACTACATCAGGGTTCTGCTGTAGCAGATTATAGTAGTTCCGTAGGAAGTAAGTTCCCACCTGCCAAGCCACGGATTAGTAATCTTATCGTGCCCCAGAATCACGAAACAACTCAGCTGAATCCAACCCAGGTCAGCCCCAATCCTCATCTAATCCTCCGACGAGGAGCAGCCGCCGCCGCCGCCGAGGAGCGGATAGTTTACGATTCGCGCAGGAGGGAGAAGGAGATCCTGCCCCCAGTAATCAGTCAGGCCGATGGGAATAAAGGGGAGGAGAACTTACTTGCGTCGCCGCTGCCGCCGCCATGGTTGAGGATGGGAGAGAACAGTGGAGCGGAGCGGAAGAGCTGTGAGGAACCCTAGATCCAGGGCAGTGTGATGATCGATTCTAATGCTGCCGCCGACTCCTGGATGCCATCGCGTTGTGCGACACCACGCCCGTCGGATGAAGAATCGAGCGACAGGATTTGTGCGGGGAACCACTCCCTGGTATTCTTTGCAAATAACCCCTTAAATAAAACCCACAATCTCAGCCGTGTACAGGTCTGATATACATTTTGCGTTTATATCCCCATGATGAATAGTAAAGCCCTCTTATTTTAGGATCATTCGCAATCTGAAGATCTGAACTCTCCCCCCGTTCCCCACGGCGGCGGCTCACCGGAGGCCACGGCTACGCAGCAAAAAGCAAGCGTCAGTGCTACACAAGGTCACAAGGCCTCTCTCTCTGGGGCTAGGTTTCACGAGGCCGATGGCGGGTTCCGCGTGAGAATTTGTCGATTATTTAGTCTACAGTCGAAATTTTCCTATTCAATTGTGTAATGTGTAGTAATGAGTTCGACTCGATTTGGGATGCTGCAGAAATGGTGCTAAGAGATGCTGTGCCTAGTATTTCTTCAACTCTCAATTCATTTTCAGATCAATTTCCTGGCCTTTTTCACGTTTGATCTCAATACGTTCAAAGAACATTTTGTTTGGTCCAGTTTATATTTTTAGCGAATATACTCAGCTTGACACTTCCCGAAGGAACTGCATAGCGGACTTTGTGAAAAATCTGATACTGCTCAATTAATACAGTTTACAAAAATCGCTGAGGTACAAGTTTGTCAGGTTGCCAAGATCATGGTGCTGGAGTATTGGTGTACATGTTCTTTCCTTTCTCTTGCAATTGAATTTTAACTTATATACTTCGTATTAACCTCAACTGTTTTCTGAGACAAAGCTGCTCAAGTATGCCACCACCTCAGTCCTCGTTCCTCAGTCCTCTTCACTTCTCTCGTAGCATGAGCATGGAGTGCAGGACATTTTTTGGAACCAAATGATCTGCAGCTCTGTACCAACAGCATGGTAAAACAAAGCATTCCAGCTCCAAAAGGAAACCTGGATTGTGAATCTTGTAGTAGCTGCTCTGTCCAATTTACAAGCAGAATTAGCATGTCAGGTGAGCTTTGTATATTGAATGTTTACACGTATATTTCCTAATTATGGGTGAAAGCGATGCAACGGATCAGCTGCATGACTGCATGAGCTTGTAGTTTCCTTTTGATTGAATGGCATTTAGCTGCCTACGAATGGGCGTAAGACACTTATGATAAATGCACGCATAACGTTGGCCAACAGTACGAGTTAGCAACTCTGACCTCCTTCAAAGTTCTGAACCCTGGCAAAAACCGGACGTCGGAGCACAGACACTTGATAAGTAGATAGATCGGCAACTTTGGAATGAGCAGCACAGTCACTTGATAAGTAGATAGATCGGCAACTTTGGAGTGAGCACTGAGCAGCAATGGATGACACTGAAAGATTTGCGGGATGTGACACTCCAAAACTTGCATACAGTCAAGAGCAATTATAGAACACACATGCATACATAAATCGACCACCACCCTTGCCTAGCATAATTCATACACTACGCAAGGTAAGAAAATTCAGAATATAGTGTATTATGACTAGAAAACTTCATTTATCGATCTGCAAACCTACGGTGTGTCCTGCTCTAGATTCTGAACTTCTGCTATCATGACTGAAGAATTTGCTATGGCTGGAAGCTTTTCCAACTTCATTCATGATCGAGTAACTCCTGCCGCATCTTTTACAGTGCTTGTGCCTTACGGCGGCCCATCACACACGCCAACCGAGCAGCCTAACCCGCCCGCTGGCCTCTCTAATTCGGCCCAGTGCATTCGTCAGCCGAAGGCTTACACAGGCCGTCAGCCCGGGGGTTAAAGCCCACGAGCACCCCTGCGCGAATTGCTTCTTGGTCCTTATTGGGCCTGTTTTTGTGGTGCCCCCCAGACAATACCCTGCTGTCTGCATTCTGGTTCCGTTCACGAACCAACACATGAGTTGGTGCGTTTCGAAGAAGAAGAGAAAGTTGGTGCAAGATGCTAAAAAAAGGTTGGTGCATGTGCCTTCGCTGCAAGAGAATACGTACGTACGTAGGGTTTGCAGTGAAACATTTATACACAAATACTAATACATATATTTCATGCGTGGTATATTGCCACTAGTAATATTGACTTTCATAGACTAATTGTCGGTCAATATTAAGAAGTTCAAATCTAAAAATGCATGCATGCATGCCTTAATAAAAATGGGAGCACATAATTGATTTAACCATTGCCAAGTGCACTTTTGATTTGTGTTGTATTGAAAGAGAGTCACGTCATGTGCGTGCGTTTTGAGCAGCGCATATGTATGCAAGTGTTTTTTGCAAATATATATATAAGTTCACGTAGTTTCAGGAGAATTCCGTTTTCAATAAAAGCATAAAGTATTTTTTCTAGAGAAATAGGCAAAAGTTTCTAATAGATCGAGGTATTGAAAGAACATTACAGTAAGCTAAGTTTGACATGGATTCAAGAAAAGGAGCGGCCATAATCAGGGGCGGAGGCAGAGGGGCTGATCTTTTCTTCCTCCCTCGTTTCCCTTTAATTTCTCTTCCTCTCTCTCTAGGCCTCCATGGGCTTACAGATGAGTAGGGGGGCTAGAGCCCCCTTTAGCTCTGCCACTGGCCATAATAAGGAAGTTTTTGCAAGCCATGTCTTTGAGGTGATGCTAAATAAAGGTGGAAATAAGGTAAACTACAATAAAAGGGTTCTTCTTCCTCTCATTTCTCTTGGGACATGGTCACCAGGATCCCCAAAATGGGGGCAAAATTGGAGTTTGGAGGTGAATCTTGTAGGAAAACTAACAAACATTATCAATGGCATAGCCAATTTCGAACCCAAACAACCAAGGACTTGATTATAAGAGTTGGAGATTAAGGTTATCATAAGTTTACCAAATTGCAGTTGGTTTCATGAGTTGCATATGCAACTACGTACGAGAGCAAATAATCTAGTCAAGATCAGATATGATTTTAATGAGAACCCATCTTCTAGTACGTATTTAGCTGGAGTAATACCAGAAATATATCTCTTTACATATCTTATGGCATTTGATTTCATTATATACTATCATCATTTTTTCTTGTTGTTCGTTGGTATTGTCCTTACATCTTATGGTTCAACTGTTAGCCGGATGGTTGTAACTCGATCATATATATGTTAGAACAAAAAAAAAATCTTCCTACACAAATGCCAACAGTAAGCCCTTCCATGCATATATACCATATAGGACCAATCAATGATTTTACTATTTTACATTCAAGTTGACGAATGCTAGCTGAAAAATCAGAGAACTATCAAGTTAACGACTATTCGTTATTCATATTTCAGTTAAGTGGTCAAGTAATTCTATGCCAAAGGATGAAACAACCAACAAGAGTGTATACGAATCAATACATACATATTATGGTTTTAAAAACTCCACTCAGGACCACTTTTCCAAACCACAGTTTTTGCAGGCCTTTTTGACTTATGAAACTACGGCATCCAAATAGGTCCTTAATAGAAAGAGAGATGTTTTTGCTATCGTAAGTTGCAGGTCCATACATTTATGTCAATTGATTTGTGTTCATACGACATTAATTAACGATGATGCTCTCGTTTGATGGATAAGAAAAAAGGTCATACATCTGTGATCTATTATCCTACACACAGGCATGGTTATACATGTAGTGAAAATGAAATATATAGATGTGGTTGTCGCAAAGCTGTGGTTGATCATCCTTCCAAATTTTGAATGTTGTTGCAACAATGGTGTGATATTATGGGCTCACTGCAAAAAAAAAGTACCCGTGTTGCTTCCAATATTTCCAAAAAAAATGTTTGCAACATATTGAAATGGCTGATGCAATTAACTACAATGCCAAGTTTTCAACACATAATAATGCACTTTCACTAGATATGGCAGATATATAGAAACCCTAAACAAGGACTAGCATAATTAAGCTAAGTGTTTACTAATTCAGTAGCCAATCTAGGTTCTGGATGTGAAGGGGGGGGGGAGAGTGTGAGGTAGATCAGAGAAGAGGAGACGGAGAGAAATAAGGTTGCTATTGAAGTGAACAATGCAAACTGATCAATCAACACGGAGTAGTAAGTAATTTTGAATCAGCTAGCACAGTAAACCCATTTTAACAAGATCGTCCTTCATATCATGCACAAACACAAACCCTAAATCCCATATCATCATCCATGCAACAGCACATCACATGCATACACGCCTACATACTCACCTTTAATTTAGCTTCTGCATGAACTCCATCATACGCCACACAACCGATGATAAAACTCGATCACGACGGCGCCCACGCCGAGGCGAACACGACGTTGTGGCCTTTCCATGTGAGCACGAGGTCGTCTTCCTCCCGCTTCATCCCCCACCCGGCGGCGTGCTCGTTCAGCATCGCCTTCACCTCCCCGGCCGCCTCCTCCCCGAACGCGACGGCCCGGAAGCCCGCGCTCCGCATCCTCTGCCCCCACCTGGCCCTGTCCTCCTGCCTCTCCACCCGCTCCACCCCCTCCTGCGCCAGCACGTTCTCCACCTTCCACCCGATCTCCGCCTCGTACCACCGCCGCTGCTCGCTCCCCTTGGGCAGGAACGTGTCCACGGCGTCGTACGGGATCCACAGGAAGTTGAACGCCGCGCGCAGCCTCCCCACCACGTCGCCGGCGGTGAAGTCGGCGTCCTCCTCCACCACCACCACCAGGTTGGGGTCCAGCGTCCGGAGGGACTTGAGCAGCATGGTCCGGAGCGACACCGGCTGCGCCAGGCTCATCACCGACCCCGCCGTCTCGTCGGGGACGGCGTGCAGCAGCATGTGGCAGTTCACCACCAGCGCCTCGCTCCCGTCCAGCACCAGCTGCTGCACCCGGACCGGTGGACGTGCAGCGCGGCGGACTCGACCGCCGCCGCCACGGCCGCCGTGACCGCCTTGCACGCGCCGGTCCGGGACGCGCGCGCCACGAGCGCGCAGAGGAACGCCGCCGTGAGCCGCTGGTTGGAGTCCCCATCCGGCGGCGCGATGTTGTTGAGCACCCACAGGATCTGCTGCGTGAGCGTGGCGTCGTTGGCCTCGATGGCGTTGGCGCAGTGCACCAGCAGCTGCTCCATGCAGCTGGTGCTGTTGAGGTTGCCGAGCGAGATCTTGGACGCCGGAGTCGGGAAGCTCCCGGGCCACGGGCGGGCCTGCTGCTTGGGCGCGCCGACGACGTCAAGGAACAGGCCTAGCCCTAGTCCTCCATGGCCGTTAGGGTGCAGAGGCGGTGGTGGTAGCGCCGTATGCGTGAACTGCATCATGTAGGGGGCTGAGGCAGGTGGCGAGGTAGTACAAGGCAACAAACCAGCGAGGCAGCGGCGGCGATTAGAAAAGCGCAAGGAGGCAGAGCTCGTACACGTTGAGCAGTTTGAGGTGCGGATTTGGTGCTTGTACTAAGCATATATAGAGGGCTGTGCACTTGCTTGGAGCTACACCCCTACACGTGGTTCCCTATGCCATTAGAACTTTGGGAACCAAAGGGGAGAGGAACACCAAGGAGAATGGAGAGAAGACCATCAGCAAGTACAAGGAATATTTCAGTGAAGGAGCAGAGATCTATGGCCGGCACTGTAGACGATTTGTATTTAGCTGGAAATGATCCGGGGGAGCTTGAAGAAACGGCAAGAAATGAAGTCTTGTTCTATATATGCTGCCTACCACACCTCAAGAAGAATCGAGATCTAGGCGGAGTACTATTACATGTAACCACAAAGAATTAGAATAACTAGGACGAAGGACACATACTAATAAGTAGTAACCGGCCGGCTATAAGCTAAGCTAGGATTCATGGGTGGTGATGAACCTGCATGCGGAGCTTGTGTGCTTGTGTTTGGGGAGAGCTTCAGAGAAGACGAACCAGCAGCTGGAGTAATTGGGATAGAGGAAGGGGAAGCTGGGGAAGGGGAGGAGAGGGGAAGAAGGTTAGGAGCCGCAAGGTAGCTAATTATAGACGGAAATTTGTGGTGGTCTGTTGGATTGTTCTGGTTGGCCATCTCTATAGTATTCTTGTCCAAATTAACTAGTGCTAGTTAACAAGATAACAACGTGCCATAGTATATGGCAATAATTTAACTTCACCTGTTAGACATAACTATCTGTAAACAGCGATTACCGACTAAAAAACCGCAGATGATTTGATGATGTCTAATGGATTTTCCAATGAATTAATGATAGCTTGTTGAAAACTCTCGCATCCCAAAATTGGTGCCACTATAAATTGTTGATTCCTTAGCGGTTTTCTGTGAATATATTTGCTAAAATCCTGTAGATAATTGGAGACAAATTATTGGACAAATCATGATAATGACCTTGTACTAGGTAACTTGAAAATACAAACAGACTAGTAATGACGATATAACACTAACTACTTTTTCACACGTAACTAAACATACAAGTCAACAACACCCACAGCAGTGATCTAAGGTTCGCAATTTGAAATTTGGAAAACTATAGATCTGAAACTCAAGCATACACTACGCAGGGATCACTGCTCTGAATTTCCATTTGCTGTTAAATTTAGAGAGAGAGAGAGAGAGAGAGAGAGAGATCACGGGCCATATCATGCTGAAATGATTTGGTCAGTTTGGGTTGGGTCCTACACGAGACAAGAGCAAGTATAGTAAATGGGGGGCCCAAGTATTTAATACTTTCAGTGTTGGAAGTGGAAAACGACTCTGTTTGGATTGAAGCTTACACGCACATACTGAAAACTACATGTTTGAAACTGAAGAATTTTTTTTGGACAGGTTGTGATAGCTCTACGGCCTCGTTGGATCCACTCAGTATAGAGGGTAGCTAGCTATAATTACTTGGGATATTTGATTTCACCATCTGCAGTGGTTATAGGGATAGGGTTTATGTACATATATTCATAAGAGTGAGTGTATGCGTGTGTGAACGTCTGCGTTGTACTGTGTAATTAAAAAAAAGCACAACGGTGGCAAAGGTATCCGTTTCATAAAAATCATGGTCAATTAGTTTTGTATTCAATTAGCTGTGTTCAACCAGCTCTCAGCTGGATAGTTGCATTTCAACTGGTTGAAAGGGTATTATTAATTAGCTATCATGTTTGGATCAATTACAACAAAATTACCTAACTAACAATTAGCTGGGTAAATCCTAATAGAATCTGTAGAAGACGAGATATAACCGCATTGACATATGAAGTTCTTTCACTATTGAATACCAATATAGGCTAATTTTACTCTACTTGTTCTTCGTGACAAAAAAAAACATGGACCAATAATTCTAACGAAATAGCGTCACTGAATTAATTTCAGTAAACTGATATTCTAGAGATAAAACAAAGACACAAATTAATATATATTCTTAATCAACACTAATACTCCTATCACTTTTAGTTTCCCACTTGACACTTGACAGTGACATATGGAACACGTTTGCTTGGTAGTTTAATTTTTCAACTATAAATTCGGCAGGGTTAGACTAATGATGGCCGTCTGGTCAGCTCACGGATTATACAAATTAGGTCAGTCTCAATGAAAGTTTCATGGACACAATTACCTAGAGCGACATATCATCTAAAAGTGTTTGAAACTAGGATGAAACACCTCCCTCTCAATACATAGTTTCATCAATTGTTGTTTCCTAAGTCATATGCAAGACACAAGCTGTCTAGGTAACTGTGAACATAGAGTTTCATCACATTTTACCTCTTTCTTCATTAATACAGTGCCACATCATCAAAAATGCTGACATAGCAGTCAATTTATTGTCCATGAAACTTCCATTGAGACTGGCACGGGATGGAACTCTGCAAGTACATAATTGATAAAATGAAATGAAATCGAATCCCTCGTAATTAATTTATGAGATGTAACGATCTCCATTGTGTGGCCATGCCACTTACATCATTGTTTAATTACAATCGACGCGTGTGTGCATGTGAGCCAAATTCAAGCAACGGATTATATATGTTACGAGTGGTAGGCTAATTTTTTGGTTGATATATCTATCCTTCAAGCTTATACCTTTTGCCGGCCATCTGTAATCCATCCATGTGTAATGTAATCGGCATCATGTGATGACCTAGCAATTCTCAATCTTGATCATCGTCCATCTGAGGCGTCGTCCGATTGCTTGCTAATAATCGAGAACAGCTCCGTACAGTCGACCGATCGAGCTACTCGTACCCCCGTCACCCCGGCAGAGGAATATAATCTTCCATGTACGCCGGCCCATCCTGACGTGTGCACTGCTGCATACCGCGCCCGAGAGGCGAGAGCGCTTGCCTCCAGCAGCATCGATCTGCAATACACAGGGCCAATGCAACACCGTACCCATATGGGATCTCGATCGAGAACGCCGATGCAAACATATATAAATGGCTCTCGATAGCTGGCGCGTGCAGTACTGCGTACTGTACGACCATTTCCTGGTTGCCAATCAGCGCTCGGTTCGATCGGTAGCTTCTGCATCTGCGTAGGCTAGGACCCTGGCCGGTTGCTTGGAACACGTACAGGAGTAGATAGTCTGGCACAGGCATCATCGCAGTGTGATACTGTATTGCCCACAGGAGTACATACAGTGCGTGGCGCCCGCTGCCTGGATCAGTAACGTACCCCACCACCAGGTAAACGACGACGACGATGATGCCAGGCACGGCGCTTACGTGATGACCGGCCGGCCGGCGCGCGGCCGAGATCTCGTGACACCTGCGCCCGCGCCCCGGCCATGACGTCCGTGGGCGCGTTCGGATCCGCACGCGTACACCCGGCCGCGCTGGCGCAGTAAATTAAGGATCGGGTTCGTTCGTTCCGATCGATATCATATCGTACCGCGCGATCGATCACATCCACACGGGAACGATCGTCGAAATCGATCCGACGCCGACGCCGACACGCGCGCGCATGCACACGGGTGCCTCGCCGTCGCCGCCTCGCGATGCCAACGCCATTGGCCCATTGCCATATATGCCGTGCGCCGCCCCCCACACGTACGTACGAGCAAGCGCCGTGATCCCCGCGCGTGTCGACCTGCACGCACCAACGCACGGGCGCGTTAAATGCGAGCGAGCTCCCTCTCGCAACAGTAGTTGCCATTTGCCAAAGCCCCTGCGTGTTGCCGTTGCATGCATGCAGCTTCCCGTGACTTGGCTACTGCGTGCGCATGTGCCCACGGGGGGGCGAAGGCCATTCATTACTGCGACGCGCGCGGGTAGGGTTTGCAGTTTGCTCGCTGCTCGTCCCGCTTGAAACAAACGAATGGATGGCGGCATGGCGCATCCATCTCCGATCAGGGACCACATGTCAGATGCCTTGATACTCTAGGTTATCGATCTGACCTCTTTTCTTTGGGGCAAAAAGGTTATCCCCTTTCGCTAGGGTGTGGCCGGCGTACGTCGGAACAAGCGAAGAAAGCTGCCGCGCGGCTGCTTTATTCCCCAGCCCGGACCAATCGCTGCATCACGGCGTTGTTTAATTACGCGGTAAACCACGTACGAACGTCTGGTGATCTGTGGTTTTATTAGCTCACACGATAAGCGTACTTGACCACACATGCGCACGATATACTGCTACATATATATACTGATGATGAGTCTGAGACATACCACCCTAGGAGCCATCCATTGGTGTAGTACAGTCGACGCATGCATGCATGTCAATATATAACGACACCGATCAGCGATCGAGTTTCGATGATCTTAGCCCTTGTGCTTTCCATGAACCCGCGAGCTCTACATTTTCGCGGTTCGAGAGCATATTTGTAGGTTAGAGGGGGAAACTTGCTCGCAACCGCAAACAATTTGGGCTCATATGCAAGCGATTATTCTCATAAAAACATCCATACTAGCTTGTATCATCTTACAAAAATGAGCTTGCATTTGTGAGCTCCTGTGCCGCGCCTAGTTGTCACTTTCAGTTCAGGAAAACCAAAACGACTTTTGTCGTCGACCCCTACAGGCTACAGCAAAGTGATCACACAGCACTTTGGCAGGTACAGTGTATTATTATAATGCTTGGACTAGCATAATTAAGCTAAGTGTTTACTAATTCAGTAGCCAATCTAGGTTCTGGATGTGAACGCAGCAGTTAATTAGTATAACTTTTGGTAGATTAGGAAAACCATGCAACTACAATTAATTCTGCTAAATTAATAATGCTTAGCTAGGGCGGCTATATACAATTCTTAGATCAATGTGTCCTGGGTCTCACCCTCGTGGTCATGGTCATACGAGGTCCCTGTCATGCTGAACCTATCGATCTACAGGTTGAAACTTCAAGAACTGTCGTATACAGTTACATATATGCACTCCACGCTTCAATAGTGATTGGTTGCCTCGATCGGACTAAGACAGTTGTAACTTGCAGTTGTATATCTAACTATGTTATCCATTAAGCTAGGGCCTGCCTGACGATACCGTCTTTAGTTGCACAGACATATATATTCATTAGCTACGGCTTGTAATTTATAGGGCAATATATATGCAAAAGGTGCATGAATTTTAATTATAGACAAAAAAAAGTAATGTAGCTTGAACTATGCTATCCAATAATGTAGCTTGAACAATGCTATAATTAAAATTCATGTACCTATCTTCTGTAGAACCAAATCCAGAGGTCATGAATTTTAATTATAGCATTGTTCAAGCTACATTACTTTTTTTTTGTGCAAGAGCTCAGATCAACTAGTTTAATTCAAGTGCTTCTAGTTAGTTTCATCAAACTCATAAAATGGAAACTTTATTATTATTAATCAACTCAAGGTTTCGAATGGTTCATGCATGAGTTTTCCCGACCTCATTTCGAGATGGGATCGGAGGTACATGTCCAGAAATATTGCCCTAAGAACAAGGGAATCTCTTTCTACTAATGCATTTAGGGCTTTTAGTTTAATTATATTCGCAGCCTTGCAAACCCTGCTAATAAGCTCCCTATTCTAGCTAGACGAATTAAAAATTCTTCAATATCGTCTTTCGTATGATCAGGGCAACAACTTTTATCCCCCACACGGCACACAAAATTTCAGCAAAGCGCTAGCTAGACGTCGTTGAACCCAGAGAATAAAATCACTAACGTCGTGATCATCTGAAAAAGGTGACGTTGTTGGTTACTTGTCGTAGTTTTCCTACATCAACTATATAAGAAACATCACACGTGTCGACCCTTAGGTTAGGTGGTGACTGCTTTTGGGTCTGGTCACGGCATGGAACAAGTATGGCTGGAGCTGCGTATGTACATGCATCTACATCTACTTCCAAACAGCCAAATGATCCATCGACCTAAAAAGGCAGATCGACCAGGGATTAGGTTTCGCAATTAAACAACACCGAAATCACTTGACAGCAACTGCAGCCTGTGTGTGATGCAGAGCATCCCAAATGTCCCGGCCGGTCAAATGCGGCAAAAAGCTTGGGCCCTGCCGGTTCCTCCTTGGACTTGAGCAGTGCGTGCATATATGCTCTGCAGGAGCTACCACTCCCAGAAAAGGCGATTCAACATACACATCTTGATTTCGATCGCATCCATGCAAATGAAAGACTGTCCCGGCCTAGCTTGTCAGTCGAAGAATCTCATGGAAAGCATATAGGGCGAAGAGGATAGGGCTAAGCTCATGCCATTATATTAATCCACATGCTGATCAGGCACTAACTAAAATGGATGCATCAGTGAGTGAAGATACAAGGGCAAGCTGACAAGCAGCTAGGCTAAGCCGTTTCAGCTTTTTCTCAAGGGGCAATTCTCTTTGTCAGTCTGTTACACGCAGTGGATCGGAGTTCTGAATTGAAGGCTATCGTGGTCTTTTATATCTGGCGGCAACCAACAACGAGACGATTAGGGCATTGTTTTAGCGCAACTAGAGGATAAAAGCGCATGTGGCCAAGCAGCTAGGCTAGGGCATTTGAACTTTTCGAGGGAAATTCCCTTTTAGCCACCGAACCCCAGTGGATTCTTCCAATCCGACGCCACAGGGAACAAGATGTGCGAGCGCCATGAAAGCGAGGCGAGTGTTGGCATGTGCTCGCGGGCGTTGGAGAGGCGCTTTCCCCGGCCATGGATATGCCCCGGACATGAGGAGTCCAAAAGCGTGGCGACAAGCGCTTGGGATTCTGAGCTGATGCAAGCGCCATTGTTTACTCGTGCGCGTCTAGCAGCTTGAGTTTGATTGATCCATGGATGCGTGGCTCTCACTCTCATCAGTAGCACTGATCTGTGTTATTCCTGTCTGCATGCAATTAAGGTACTCCAGTTTGAAGCTGCTAGCACTGCTGACAGTGCAGTGCTGCTGCTCTCACTGGCTGCCAATCATTGTTTAGGGTTTGCAGTCACTCAAATCCATGTGACCTCTGCATCAGCAAAGCGTATGTGAGAGAAGAATAGATTCCGGATTCGTTGTACAGCAAGTACTCTTGTTTCTTATCCTTGGAGCCCTCTTGAAGATTTTTAAGGAGCAAATTGGGATCAGAAATGGTAACATTCTCTGCATCTACGTACATGCTAAACAGATACTACAACAGAGAGCATGCATGCCTTGCTCATGCCACAGGCCTGCTGAGAAACAACCATCTTGGTGTCGACAGAATAGTTCAAGTACAGTGCACTATAGTCTAAGTATGGAATAATGAGACGCTAGCTACGTCGGATATGCTATCGATCAGGCCCTGTTAGTTTGGACTGAAAAGCTTCCTCGTGACATGCACAAGCACAAGAACATTGGAGTTCGGATTCATACAATTGTATAGAACAAGTTGCAAGATCCTACTTTTTTTTGTTTCTCTCACAACAGAATTTATTAGCTACAATACAGCGTACAATCAGTCTCGATCTGTGGATGATCATACCATGTGTAATTGAGCAAAATGTCCATTCCCTTTTCTTACTTTCGTTTAGGACTGGGCCATTGTGCAGGACCTGCTTTAGGATAAACCGGCGAATCACAGATTCTGCTTACTCAGCGCGTTCTTGTTATATTCTACTCAATATAATCTGCTGTAGAATCCTACTGTATGGCAACCTTTTGCTTACTCATCCATGGAAGCTAGGAATAAGCTGATACTCCGGCCGTGCGCCAAACGGGCCAAACTTCTTTGATCATTGCTTGCCTGTTTCAGTTCGTTGTATGTTAAATAATCATATGAGATATGTGATCTCAAATGATAAAACCAATTGAGTACTCAAACCGGCCAATTCTTTCGTGCAAGTTCGGAGCAAACACTCTCTCCACTATGGACTACTCTCGAAGATAAACAGGACTGGAGTGGAAGAGGCTGCAACATTTTGCTTAGCAGTAGCAAAACATCTTAGGAAACTCATTGCTCAGGACTGAGCCTTTTTTTTTCCATCGCTTGCTCTTTTCTTTTTTTCCTCGGTACACTTCCCTAACCCCTTCTCGACCAATGCATGCCTGGCAGTTCACTGTCGGTCGTTTTCAATACAAAAAAGTAAAACAATGTTGACTGCACATATATCCTAGCTAGGAACAAAGCGAGAAAGAAAGGCTAGGGTATTTTATACGTTTGGTCGTACGGAGTACTATAGAGAGGGACAGAAAATTCCTTCTCATGAGCACACGCAAACATAGGTCTTTGATTTGTTAGAGAAATCAGACAGGACTAACTGTAAATGGAACAACCGGTGGACACTATCGTAAGAAATACTACTCCGTACTACTAGTATAATCGACTTCGCTTTGCTGTTTGCAGACGCCTATTCGGACGAAGCGCCTATCGACTTCCCTACGCAGTAAAAGCAAGCAGCAGCCATATCGCAACATGGACGGGGTCGGATGGTTTTTCTTTTTCTTTTCTGAAAGGAGACGGGGCCGGATGTAACCCACACACACAGTCCATGGACCATGGCCCAGTTGTTTTAGTTTAAGGAATAATAAGGCTGAAAAGGAAAGGCCGGCCATTTGGGATTCACTGATGGCTGGATCAGCCTGATTTGGCCTATAGCTCCTTTGATTCGGCCGATCACTAACACTACCCAATCCAAGCCTGCTCCCTGGGTTGTACTCAACGATAGCATGGACATCATGGTCCATGGACGAGAAGGCATATGCAGCAAGTTCAGAGGCCATCGGCAGCGAGGACTACGGGGCTCATCTGTTGCTGGACCGGCTCGCTCGTGGCCGAGAACCAAAGCTCCTGCGGCGGCACGAGCAAGGAGGCGGCATTGAGAAAAGGGCCTGCCGGCACGGGGCGCGACACGAATCAGATAGCTCGTTGCTCACCTCGCCGAGCCCCCAAACGTAACCTCCTCCGTCTTGATCCTGTCCGGAGAAGAACGCAGTGAAAAAGACCAAGAAGAAAAGCTGGGCACGTTAGTTGACCTATCGAGCGAAAGCCTGAAAAGAAAAGGCCCGGTATTTGGGGATCTCAGAACAAAAAGGCCGGATCAGCCAGATTCAGCCCATTCGTACTTGGGCTTCTCGATTCGGCCTACGCCGCACGCTCCCGCTCCTCACCAACACCAACAGTCCAACACACGATCGCGCTAGCCCCTCGCTACTACTACTAGTGGCCGGCCGCCCGGCCCCATCCACGAAACGCGGCGAGCCGCGGCTGGCCAATCTCTCCGGTCTCCAGCTTTCTCGCCCGCAAAGCTTCGCCGTTGCGCCGTTACCGTGGCGGGCCTGCCGGAAAGCGACCTCCCTCCGGGCATCGGCGTCGTGCTTTGCAGAGGTGATGAGGTGCGTGACCAACTGACCACAGTGGCCGTAGTACTACTAGCAGCGTGTACAGCGCGCGCGAGGAAGCGAGTGGTGGGATCCGGACGCCCGTGGGTAGGGTGGGCGGGCCCGGCGAACCGTTCGTAGCCTTGTTTAGATGTAAAATTGGTGGTGCAAATTTGGGAGTTTGGGGTCACGTCGCAATCATTGCGTCACTGTAGCATTTCGTTTGTACGTGCGAAAAATTGTCCAAAAATTGATTAATTAGGCTTAAAATGTTCATCTCGTAGAGTACAACAAAATTGTGCAATTAGTTTTTAATTTCATCTACATTTAGTACTCCATGCATGTTATGACATTTTAATGTGGGTGGAGAATCTTCTTTTTGCATAGTGAATTCGGGAGTTGCTTTTTGCAACTAAACAAGGCCCAAAGCCCCGAACCCCAAAAAGCGATCGCGATCAAGATGCCTTGGAAATCGTCGACAGCACCACCTGAGCAGCAACATTCGCCGCGGCGCGCCAGTGGCCGGGGCCATACCGGCCGGTGCCCGGTGGTGGTCGGGTGCAGTGCAGGGGTGCGCAACGGCCAAACGGGAGCAGGCTGCAGGCGGGTTTCATCACATGGCCGAGGCGCAGCGTGATCGTCAACTCTGGGCGACGCTACGTCGTCGCTAACAATGTTGGAGAAGGTGTGCAAGAGCACGAGATGGCAAGGGCCACCGACCGTTTTGACTCTGCGTCCGTTGGTGTCACGGTAATCACACAGCAAGAGCAAGAATTCGAGAAACTGCGGTAGATTAGATAGAGTCGGCTGGATCCCAACGAGGAATCGCAGCGATAGCAAGCATAAGCAAGGAGGAAGATGAGTTCGAGAGTTTAGATCTAAACTCTCGAACTCTTCTTCCTCCTTGCTTATGCTTGCTATCGCTGCGATTCCTGTTAGAGTGACGCAGCGGATTCCGGCCCGGCCCGCTGTACCCACGAGCCGGCGCCCCATCGAGCCCAGGTCCACCGGAGCCACAACCAACCAAGACCCAGGCCTAACTCAACCCAAAAGACTAATCTGATAGGTGAGGGTTGCCCCCGCCTTATATGTTGTGCTCCACCCCCATCAATTTCCGATGTGGGACTAAACCTAACAATCTCCCCCGTCACACATCGGCCCAACTCTTCCATCACATACAACCCATGTGATCTCCCGGAAGACGTTATCCCAGGCCCCGAGTCCAACTCTC
>OAMR01000454.1:292480-305548 GCA_900205405.1 Echinochloa crus-galli | reverse complement strand
TGTGACCCTCCGGAGACGTTCACGGGCTCCCCCGTCACCATGTGACCCTGAGATTTTCCAGGTTTCCCGACCTTCGGCTCTGATACCACTTGTTAGAAAATTAGCCCTCGCGACGACGAGCCGCCCGCTAATCTCCTCCAGCGGAAACGCCGATTGAATCTACCGAGACGAGGGCTGCCCCCGCCTTATATGTCATGCTCCACCCCCATCAATTTCCGATGTGGGACTAAACCTAACAATCTCCCCCGTCACACATCGGGCCCAACTCTTCCATCACACAACCCATGTGATCTCTGATACCCTGGAAAATCTCTGATACCAATTGTTAGAAAATTAGCCCTCGCGACGACGAGCCGCCCGCTAATCTCCTCCAGCGGAAGTGCCGATTGAATCTACCGAGACGAACTTGCAAGATCACAGATGACACCCGGAGACACGATCTTTTGTTAACGAGGTTCAGCCGAAGCCTACATCCCCGGGGCATGACTACGGGCGCTCCTCCCCAAACCGCAACACCGTCGCTCCGGGGTCCCGGCAACGTGCCGCCTCCCCCTGCGAGCCTGTCGCTATGTCGTCATGGTTACAACAGCATTCCCCCTCTCATATTTATGAGGAGGCTCAGGTTACAGAGTTTGACACGAACTCTACCCTATACTGCTAAATACAACTCCAAGTCCCGTCGTAACCGGACTCGTACAAATATTCGACACAATATCTAACAAACTCCACCTTGGCGAATATTCCGCCATCTCGAAGCCGTCATGTGTGAATCTCCATGTACACCAGACTTGAGTTGTTGCCTTCGCCGCTCAACACGAGCTGCCCGACGAGCTTGACTTCTCAAACTCACCGCCCGAAGACACACCGCTATCCCTGCAATTCCAAACTCTATGACTCCACCTGCAACTGTGCACCCTTCTCTTCCTATCATCACATGATACTGAGAACCTCACTGTCGCTATCCAAGTCAAATATTGAAATTTTCCACATAAGCCTTGCTCTTCGTTTCCGCTGCCATACTACGCCTGACGTCTTACACCGTAGTTTCCTGCAGCCTTGTTCAACTAGATTACTCCAGTTGCAAGTCCAGATATCAACAATCTGTACTTCCTTCCAGTTCAGCCCTTGAAGCTTCTTCGCGCCCTTCGATTCACGCTTCAGAACCCCGCACGTGCAACTCGAATCGATTCGCGCCCTTTGCTGATTTGGAAGCGCACAAGCTCCTCCCATGCAAACCTGCATCTTGAGCTCACGCCGCGTGTCACCACGTCACAGAGAACAACAACCCAATCAGCCGCCACGCTCCTATGTCGTCGTCGCTGATCCTATCATCGTCTCTGCCCCCATCCACGGTCAGACTAGCCTGTCACCGCCAGTCTCTCCACCGTGCACCACGGAGCTTCTCATCAATGCTCCACACACGCAACCTCCGAGCCTCCTGTCAAACTCCACGCCGTCGCACGTCGACGATGTTGACCCTGCTCGAACGATGCCCGTTGTCCGTCCTCGACCGTCGCAAGCATCGGTCCTGAACAGCACGATTGCATCTGATTGCAATCTCGTAGACTCCTGTTTATTACACGGAGACAAATCACGTCGGCACCTGTCCAAACTGAATCGGACTCCTCCTGCCGCTCCTTGCTTTTTTTTTGTGTGTTGCATGCAATCTCATGTGGGCCTATACAACCTGCGAAATTCTCTTCCTTACCGAACCGATCTCTGCTGCATGCGCTGCACCGATCCAAGTCCTAGCCGGTCACACATGCACCTCCGTGGGTCCCATCAACTAATATTAAATCAAGTCCTAGTTGGACTTCCACACGATGGCACACACTACATGCACGCGCATGTGACCTGGAACCTCACGTACACATGCAATCCTGTTCCATCACGACAACACAAGAATTCTTGCGCATCACCAGTGTGCCCTGCACCGCCTCATCTCGACACGACATAGGTGCCCTAGCTAGAGGCCACAAGCACCTTCCTCGATTGCCGCCCACAATATTGCAATCACACAACCTTAAAAAACAAGCTGCTCCCATAACCAGTACAGTCTACCGTGGCCTCCGCCACCGAAGTCGTCGCCCTCATCCACGACGTCTTCCGGACGCACCGTCGAACTTGGTCGTCACGTCTGACCGACCCCTATCGAACAGCAGCCAAACAGCTCAATCAGCCCCGATCTCCACGTCTGGACGCATCCCGCTGATGTCTTGCTCATCGGATGGTTGAAGTCTCCTTCTCGAAGTGTCCGACTCCACCGATCGAATCGTCGACCGCCACCATGCTCCACCATGCGCCATGTCCCTCTGTGGACATTGTGCGACGCCGACACCTTGTGGACACATAACCCTCGTTTCTCCAGGTGATCTTCCACATAGCCTCTAGATCCAATCCAACCAAAGCTTTGATACCAATTGTTAGGTTTAGTCCCACATCGGAAATTGATGGGGGTGGAGCATGACATATAAGGCGGGGGCAGCCCTCACCTATCAGACTAGTCTTTTAGGTTGAGTTAGGCCTGGGTCTTGATTGGTTGTTGCTCCGGTGGACCTGGGCTTGATGGGGCGCCGGTTCGTGCGTATAGCGGGCCGGGCCGGAATCCGCTGCGTCACTCTAACAATTGTTAGGTTTAGTCCCACATGTCACATGGTGACGGGGGAGCCCGTGAACGTCTCCGGAGGGTCACATGGTGATTTGTGACTGGAGAGTTGGACTCGGGGCCTGGTATAACGTCTTCCGGGAGACCACATGGGTTGTATGTGATGGAACAGTTGGGCCCGATGTGTGACGGGGGAGATTGTTAGGTTTAGTCCCACATCGGAAATTGATGGGGGTGGAGCATGATATATAAGGCGGGGGCAGCCCTCACCTATCAAACTAGTCTTTTAGGTTGAGTTAGGCCTGGGTCTTGATTGGTTGTTGCTCCGGTGGACCTGGGCTTGATGGGGCGCCGGCTCGTGCGTATAGCGGGCCGGGCCGGAATCCGCTGCGCCGCTCTAACAATTGTTAGGTTTAGTCCCACATCGGAAATTGATGGGGGTGGAGCATGACATATAAGGTGGGGGCAGCCCTCACCTATCAGACTAGTCTTTTAGGTTGAGTTAGGCCTGGGTCTTGATTGGTTGTTGCTCCGGTGGACCTGGGCTTGATGGGGCGCCGGCTCATGCGTATAGCGGGCCGGGCCGGAATCCGCTGCGTCGCTCTAACAAGTGGTATCAGAGCCGAAGGTCGGGAAACCTGGAAAATCTCAGGTGTCACATGGTGACGGGGGAGCCCGTGAACGTCTCCGGAGGGTCACATGGCGATTTGTGACTGGAGAGTTGGACTCGGGGCCTGGGAAAACGTCTTCTGGGAGATCACATGGGTTGTGTGATGGAAGAGTTGGGCCCGATGTGTGACGGGGGAGATTGTGGATGTCGTAGCTTTCCTGTCACTAGCTATGATATGCTGTTCTTGAGTAATTCTTCCAATACTAGTACTAGATCTTTCTTTGCATCTGTATACATTTTTGGCCTGGGTCTTGGTTGGTTGTGGCTCCGGTGGACCTGGGCTCGATGGGGCGCCGGCTCGTGGGTACAGCGGGCCAGGCCGGAATCCGCTGCGCCACTCTAACTAGTGGTATCAGAGCCGAAGGTCGGGAAACCGGAGCTTCTCATCAATGCTCCACACACGCAACCTCCGAGCCTCCTATCAAACTCCACGCCGTCGCACGTCGACGATGTTGACCCTGCTCGAACGATGCCCGTTGTCCGTCCTCGACCGTCGCAAGCATCGGTCCTGAACAGCACGATTGCATCTGATTGCAATCTCGTAGACTCCTGTTTATTACACGGAGACAAATCACGTCGGCACCTGTCCAAACTGAATCGGACTCCTCCTGCCGCTCCTTGCTTTTTTTTTGTGTGTTGCATGCAATCTCATGTGGGCCTATACAACCTGCGAAATTCTCTTCCTTACCGAACCGATCTCTGCTGCATGCGCTGCACCGATCCAAGTCCTAGCCGGTCACACATGCACCTCCGTGGGTCCCATCAACTAATATTAAATCAAGTCCTAGTTGGACTTCCACACGGTGGCACACACTACATGCACGCGCATGTGACCTGGAACCTCACGTACACATGCAATCCTGTTCCGTCACGACAACACAAGAATTCTTGCGCATCACCAGTGTGCCCTGCACCGTCTCATCTCGACACGACATAGGTGCCCTAGCTAGAGGCCGCAAGCACCTTCCTCGATTGCCGCCCACAATATTGCAATCACACAACCTTAAAAAACAAGCTGCTCCCATAACCAGTACAGTCTACCGTGGCCTACGCCACCGAAGTCGTCGCCCTCATCCACGACGTCTTCCGGCCGCACCGTCGAACTTGGACGTCACGTCTGACCGACCCCTATCGAACAGCAGCCAAACAGCTCAATCAGCCCCGATCTCCACGTCTGGACGCATCCCGCTGATGTCTTGCTCATCGGATGGTTCAAGTCTCCTCCTCGAAGTGTCCGACTCCACCGATCGAATCGTCGACCGCCATCATAGCTCCACCATGCGCCATGTCCCTCTGTGGACATTGTGCGACGCCGACACCTTGTGGACGCATAACCCTCGTTTCTCCAGGTGATCTTCCACATAGCCTCGTTGGGATCCAGCCGACTCTATCTAATCTACCCTAGTTTCTCGAATTCTTGCTCTTGCTGTGTGATTACCGTGACAGTTGGCCAGCTGCACGCGGCCGTGAGCCCGTGAGATTCTTCAATTCCTGGCCATGCCCTGGTTCCATCCATCAGGAATTAATCTGGGACCCTCAAATATAATGTGCGGTCCCTTTCCCAGTTTCCCCTCCCGGCCTCTGTGCGCCGAGGAAGCCTCCTCAGCCCACACGTCTCCACGCCGCTCGTACTCGGCGTGCGTAGCACACTGTGCGGCACGCAGTCTTTGCCTTCATGGAACAGCGGGCATCCTTGCCGTCGCGGTCGAGGTGTTTGTTCTCTTTCTCCAAATGCAGCATGAACAATGCCTTTGCACCCGTGCTGTACATTCCACGCTGCCTCGTGATCCCTGCCACCGTACGTGTACGTCCACCGGCTCAACACGGCACGGCTGATCCCACCCGCTGCTGTGCGACTGTGTCCTGGAGCATGCAGATGCAGTAAACAAAACTTTTCTAAATATCTTTATTATCTAAAAAATCTTCGGGCTTGCTAGCGCTCGGACGTCCGATGTTGATTAAAATATCGGACGGTACTGTAGCATGTAAAATTCCCGCCGCAACATGTATGCAATGTTGCATGTAACATGTGAACTTTGTGCAACATACAAAAATAATATGTGCAACATCATAGGACAATATCTGGAACATGAAAAGCCACTGGTTGCAACGTTGGGGACACCTACAGAAACGGACACCACCGGATATCATCAGGTTGTTATGGGAGTTGAGTAAAAATTTCCACCGCAACATCAGAGCATGTTTCATGAAACATCCCATTCATATAAAACATTCAATCGAATTTCATACAAAACATCCAATCAAACTTCGTGCAATATCAAGACAATGCTATTGCAACATCAAAATGATGCAACTGCAACATTAAAAAAAATCATTGCAATCAATGTAACATTCCAGATCTTTTTACAACATTCACATCAATACAGTTGCTACATTCTTCTGGAACATCCGAAACACGTGAAACATGCTGTTGCAACATGAAGCGAAACCCTAGAACATCCCAGATCTACTTTTGCAACATTCATATCAAATAGTTGCAACATTTTTCCGAAATGACCGAAACACGTGAAACATGCTCTTGCAACATCATACAACAAACCCTAGCAAAAAAAAAAGAGAAAATGGCGACGTGCGGTGGAGCGGCCGCAGCGGCGGCGGCGCGTGGAAGGGCCGGCGTGGTGGTGCGGGCGTGGTGCGGACGGCACATTTGATAAGAATTGCCGAATGGATAAGAAGCTAGCATGCGAGAGAAGGGATGCGGAATGGATAAGAAGCCAGCGTCCGACGCTATCGAACGTCAGAGCCAAAGCATTACCGAAAAATCTTTTGAGAAAAGAAACCAGGACGGCCTCTAGGACTATTGAACGCAAGGGCGACAATATAGCCGAGTACTTCCAGCACCAGCACATGCTTGTCACAAAACTGTGCAAGAGAATTCAGTAGTGTGGTGGATTGCTACTACTAGACGAATACCAAGAGTACGACTGACCAGGGACTCGCTCGTGTGTGTATCACGCGGAATCGACCGACTGTGTCCAATTTGGCCACTACATCTCCAGAATGTTCGATAGCAGGGCATAAATTAATAATCGCGAATGCATGGATTTGACCTCCGGAATTCTGAAATGAGAGCACCTTTTCCTCGTGGAAGCAGCAGCAACAAGAGATCAGGAGTGATCCGATCCTCACGCTATTAGGAGTACTCGAAGGATCCCCAATTCCATCCACCCCATATCAATGGTGGTGGTGGAGATTCAGATTCCGACGCGATAGATAGATGCCCACACGTTCCTTCTGATGGGAATCCGTCAGCCTCTGAATGCACTCGACCGGCGCCAACCTCGCCATCAACACGATGCATTGCGTTGCACATCAGCGCCGAGCACGTTCGGGGTCGCTAGTGATCTGCTTCCGGTGTAACAGTACAACTACGTGCCGGGAGCCAGGGGCTGGGTGCAGTGCCGGCGCGGCACACGGGTTGGGGTTCCGAGGCCGCGACGGCGCGGCAGGAAAGGCGCTCGCGGGCGGGCGCCGGGCGGGCACGGGGATGGCGCGGCGTCGCGCCGCGTGCAGTCGTAGCGCGCATCCGCGCGCGCCCACGCCGGGAACGCGGCGCCGTGGTATGTACCCGCCCCTGCCCAGTGCCCAAAAGCTAGACCGCCGTATCCTTCCAAACACGCGCGCGCGAACCTCAGCACCATCACCACTCGTGCCTCGTCCCACTCGCTCGCATCTCCCCCCGGTCTGCAGTTTCCGGACCTTTTCGCGGGTGATCTCTGCCTCTGGAGTTCAATACAGTACAATACACTAATGCACTGCACCCACTTGGGCTTCGTTTGGCAGTCGTGGGGGGCAAACCAAGGGTGCATGGACCCACGTCGGGATCGGGTGGATCCCCCTCCCACCACCCAATCCCCTTCTACGGTAGGGGGTTTTAATCCATGGTATAATTATCTCATTTGCGATAGCTTGGGGTGGTTCCCCGGCCGTTGTGTACGAGTACTAGCTAGAAGTAACCTACTAGCTAGAAGTAACCGTTCGTTCCAAATAAAAAACGTTTCCTTCTCAACACCAGTTGTTGAGATAATTCAAAACATCAAAGACATATATAATGCCTCAATCAAACTAAAAGTAGATCCCATATAAGAGAAATTTAAATCGTTCAAGTGCAAATCAGAAAGGCAGAAAAGCCTTTGGACTGAACATTGCCCCAGTTCAAGTGGACCATACCAGACTCCTAGTGCTTTGGTATTTGGTGTTTCATCATAAGAAAAAAAACATAAAATTTGCAGGAGCTTGACGATCTAAACAGCTCTAATCGAAAAGGCTGAAGCCATGTCATCATCCAATTCCTCAGCACGATCTTCTTCCTTCTGTTATTCTTTTGAGCAGCACCGGCACCAGAGTCTGCAGCAGCAATCGGGGCAGCAACAACAAACTTGCTCATGTCCTGCAAACCAACAACATCATACAACTTGTAAATTTACTAATCACTATAATACTCTCAATGCTACTAAAAGGACAGGTTATGTGCAAAGAAAAGTCAAGCATTTAATTTCAGAGAGCATGGTACTTTCGGATTTCACATATACATGATGTGGGAGCATCCCAAATGGTAGGAAAATAATGGCAGACAAGATATGCCGCAAGCAAATAAACTAGCCTGATATAACTAGATTGCTTTCCATAACAAAGGCTCATCATTGTAACAAACACGGCAAAAGTCTAAATAACATAGATGTAGAGGAATACGCTCACCTGAAATGCTATGATTTTCATTCATAACAGTACGTACAAACAATATTGTCATTAACTCGTTGTACTGGAATGCAAGGAAACAATATGCACACAATAGAAATGCTATCTGTACAAGTACAAGCAAAGGGACATAATTTCTCAACATCTTCAGGAAAAGTTACTATAGTTTGAAAACTTACACAACTTTTTCTTCAACCATATTAAATGTGAAATTGGCTCTGCAGTTCAGCAACCTTGAACAAGTCAAAAGCCTCGGCCTTGTCTTCACCAACCTTGAACCCATTATAAAAATAAATACAATGTATTTTATAACTTAGGCTGAAGAAATCATATCATATATAACATAGAAACTTAAGAAACAGTTTAGACAGCTAATTTGCTGCATACAACTGCTGACAATTGTCAAAGAGAGATAGCAAGAACAAAAATACTGCAGATTCATACTATATGACATAGATAGAACAAACAGCAGAACAATGAGTATGCTAACCATGTGACAAACGGGTTTACTTCACCAAAGAGAATCATGTGAGTCGACTCCAGCAATAACTTGGCATAAAAAAGCCAAAGAATTTGTCAAAAACATTAGGATGGAACAATACACAATAGTTATGATAGTACATGTTACATAATCAGTATGCCCAGTTAAAAAATAAGTATACATAAGTTGCAACTAAAAGCCAAAACCTCAACCAGCTATCATTATCAGGCCAATAGATCAATTTCATGGGTGCTATTAATTGGTTCCAAAGGCAATGTGTTGCTTTAGCACTGAAAAAAGAATATAGCTAGAGGTTCAGAAAGTAACCCAACCAACAGAAGCTAACCACCACATCTGAGTTCTCAGTTTTACTCCATTCTCCAATCTAACAAAACCTCTGAACTCCCAATTTCAATATATCAGAACCCAACTTCCATAACTACAAAGCAAGAACTAAAAAGAGAATTAGTGTTGATGCCTTTACCATAGTGTACCATGTTACATTGGAAATGAAAAGTGCATATGACTTTGTTGGGACAAGTACAAACTTCAGAGCATAACGTGTGGTATACTGAGCAACTGATGGTTCCATTTGGAACTCGAGCTTTGCAGCATGGCATTGTATACTAAGGCATTTCAAGATTCAGACGCCATACTATATCTTACTTTATATCTATTTCATCGTACACGAACTAGTGATTTATAGAAAATGCCAAGAAGCAAGGAATTTTTGAATGGTTGCCTCTGTACAAAGGAAAAAAACAACAACTATACACTACTCTAGTAATGCCTTCTTACATTGCTGGTCAAGTTTGGCACTCGAACCTTGGATTATAGTTTCATCATCCCAATCCATCCCAAACATAATGACGCCGGATCTAGAATAATGAAAAGGAAATCGAAAAAAGATCTGACTCCCTAAAAGCTAATGACGTTGTACCAATCTGTACCCCTTCTCCCTTTGTTAGCAACGAGCTTCTCAGTCTCAACATAATTTGGATCTGGCATGGAATGGTGTGCTAGTTGCCCATGGAGACAAGGCAAGGGAAGGCCTGGAAGGGAAGGGGCAAAGCGCACAGACGGTCACCTGTTGGGTGCTTATCACCGGGAAATCTCCCAGCCGTCGTGCATCGCTCATCGCCCGGGCAGCCGTCGTCGTGGAGAGGCGAAGGAGCCACCGCCATCTGACTCCAACCCTAGCAAGAAAGCAGGGGTAAGCCGATGGCAAGGAAAAGGGGAAGATAGAGGATCCGCGGGAGGGGAGCTGGAGGAAGCACCTGCCGTCATCGGACTCGATGGCCGCAGCGTGGGCGGCGGCGACGACGGTGGTGTCGCCTTCTTCGGGAGTGGAGCAAGCAAAGGGTGGCGCGGCACGCAAGCAGAGGGAGTCGTTCCCGGCCTCGGGTGGTGTGGAGCGAGACCCGCGCGGTTTGACGGGTTCGGATTGGAACCTCTCCCACCTCGTGCTTGCCAAATGCGCCTTCCGCGCACCACGGGGCTCTCTCCCCCGCGTGGGTCGGGTCCCCTGGGGCGACGGGGTTTTCGCCCCAATCCGCGCCGATCCCGTCCTATCCAAACGAAGCCTTGGGTTTTTTTAACACGCCACTCAACCCATCCACGACTTTGTTAAGCTATCACCAACAAAGGAGCCAGCCGGCGCGCGTGCAAGTTACAGGATCTAGGATTACCGACTAGAGGGGGGGTGAATAGGCGGTTTTAAACTTCAATCACAAAACTAGAGAAATTTAATTAGAACCACAAGGTGAATTAAATCTTTAGCTATTCTAAGCCAATGTTGAGAGGTTTGCAACCTAGGATGATAAGCAACAATCCAAGTTCTAGGTAAATAACTTGCTCAATGTAAATTACTCAAAGTAAAGTCAAAGATCAAACCACAAGTAAGAGACACAAATTTATCCCGTGGTGTCGATGACTTGCCGGTCACCCCATTTCTTGATTACTAACAATATGTTCCCTAGTTCCACAATGATCAAATCCTTGATGCAATGCACTAGAAGCTCTCAATCTCACAAAGAAATGCAATCTCAAAGCAAGTGAGTGAGAGAGGGGAGAAAGAAGGGCTCTAGAATGAGTGTTCAGCTTTTCAAAGTGCCAAGAGACCCCCCAAGCCCGTGGGGGGTGAGTATATATAGCCCTCTCCTCAAAACTAGCCGTTGGGGAAAAACCCGTTCTGGATCGTGCACGGCGGACCGTCCGCCAGGTCCTCACGGACCGTCCGCGTTTAAATTACAACGGCTACAACGCGCTGTCAGAGTGTGTCAGAGACGACCGTTGGGACATGGCGGACCGTCCGCAGTGCCCCCGCGGACCGTCCACCGACGCCGCGGACAGTCCGCCAGAGCGGGCCGGACCGTCCGCCAGATAACTTTAGCTCCTGGAGAAATTGAGCGAATTTACGGACCTTCCGCAACGCATCACGGACCGTCCGCGAGATCGCCCCAAGTCAACGCGCGTGGGCCCAAGTCAGCAACCTCAGCAGATGGTCCGCCAGCCCCACGGACCGTCTGCCGACGCATCGCGGACCGTCCGCCATGACACGGCGGACCGTCCGCCAGCCACGACAGGGCTGGAAATCAGTAGCTTTCCAAAGAGCACAAACCCAAGTTAGTCTCCACGAATTCTAAATGCACTACATGCACTTCAAAGACCATTGTGGCACTAACATTTTGTTGAACCAATGAAATTGATCCCTCTTGATAGTACGGCTATCTAGCCTATAAACACGGTCATATTTCATCCTCTAATCACCTCATGACCGGTCAAATTTAAAACCCCTATCATATACCTTTGCCTTGAACTTCCCATGGTCCATAGCACACATGCTATCCACACATCAACATTTGAAGCTCGTTGCAATTCTTGAGACTAACCTATTCTCATATTCTCAAATGAAATTGTTAGTCCACAAGTGTTGTCATTAATTACCAAAACACAATTAGGGGCCTAGATGCCTTCAATCTCCCCCTTTTTGGTAATTGATGACAACCATTTGAAAGGAGTGATAGAGTTGAGGGTGAAACTTGAAGTTACTTACTCATAGCGAATAATACCATTATGTTAGATTGAGTAGTAGGCTTCAAATTTGAGTATAAGATATGTGTGCGTGGGATTTGATTTCAATTTTGACACACATATATATGAATATGACAATTTGGTGAAGATTCCCCTACAACATGAAGATCAAGGCAAACACATATATAATAAAATTTATCCATGCAATGTGTTAGCCTTAACAATCATAGAACCATTAGCACAAATCCGACATATGATAGAAATAAATGGTTCATCTACTCATAGTCCAACATAAGATAGAACGAATCCAAGCGAAAATAAAAGCACAACCAAGTTCTAGCTTATTACATGCACACTTAGTTCATCACAAATAACATGGAAATAAATATGCAATGCAAAGTCCAAGTTTTCATGGTCATGCAACAAAGCACCAAGCTCCCCCTGAAGATCGCATCACTCCAAATCTCTCCCCCTTTGGCATCAAATACCAAGAAGGGACTAGTCATCCTGTGGTGGTGGTGGAGGATGAGGATGTAAGCTATAGAAGTGATCACTGAAGTCGGTGAACGTCGTACTGAATGTAGCAAAAGACCCCTCAAGATGAGTCTGGCGATCCACCATCTCCCTATACTGCTCTGAAGTGGACAAACCATCAAATCTAGCAGTCAAGTTCGAAACCCCTGCTGCATACCCTGAAGCTGAGTCATAATAGGCTGATAAAACTGAGTGTTCATCTGCTGCTCATAGGCATGAAACCTCTCATCAAATCGCTGCTGGAGGCCCTGCTACATAGTATCAAACCCAGTAGCCATCTGTGCCCCAAAAGACTGAGCCATGCCATCAAAGTATGAAGTGAAGTATCCATCTGGAGGAACCCAAAAACCCTGTGGCTGCATAGGAGGAGGAGGAGTAGGAGGATGAGGCATCTCAGGCATACCCATATCAACATCCTCATGAGCTTCTGCCCCAACATTGTGCTCACCACCATCATCATCATCATAGGGAGTTAGAGCCCTTCTCAAAAAGTCCTTGGCATTAACAAATGGCTGAAACAATTCATGGCGAATCTCACAAGGACCATTATATCTACACTTTTCTTTAATCAAGGACATGATATATGGTGCAAAATATATGTTGCCAGATAGTGACATCCTCTTCTCATCCATCAACTCAAAGATTATCTTGATAACATTAAACTTAGTCCCAGTCATAATGTAATGAATCACATTCCAATAATATTCTCGAATCTTATCTTTGTTCCCACTCTTAGGCATGAATGTGTATCTAATAATTCTATTGATAGCAGCGGGGTGATGCCTAAGCCCAGTGGGTGTGCCATGTTTGACTTGAATACCAATGCGTGCAGGCTCATAGAATCTCTGGGATTCTTCAAAAAGATCTTGTTGATACACATCAAGACTGTCAGCAGCATAAAAGTAGTCATAGTCTAATTTATTAGCTGCAGCAAACTCTCTAAAGGTAGCAGTGTATCTCGATTGGCCAGTCATCCACTCAACAGTTTGTGTCTCAAGATCTAGCTCAAAGGTGGCATAGAACTGT
>OAMR01000454.1:260719-271530 GCA_900205405.1 Echinochloa crus-galli | reverse complement strand
ATATATATATATATATATATATATATATATCTTTTCAAGAAATATTTTTATAAAAAGAGTCAAATTTGTACTTTAATTATTGTACTAAACGACTACCGAACGATAGTCAGGGAGTACATCATCACTGCTAGCTGCATGCAAATCATGACCCGGCTGCTGTGCTGCTTTAGCCTCGGCGTCGTCGTCATGTGCCCTGGCCGGGGAAGCCAACAAAAGGCTAGGGTTCACGGACTGCTCCATCTCGCGCGCGCGTCCCTACAAAATAAAAATAAGCCAGCGTTCGTTCCAGGGCATGCAGCAGCAGCAGCAGCCATATCTCTCATGGATCAAATAATAATAATCATCGTCAGCTCGCTCGCTCTGAATTATTCCTGAACCTGACCCCGGCCCCTCAGCGCGCACCCCGCAGGCCCGCGATGGAAAGCACACCGTTCAATGCATACCATTTCTGTGCAACTTATCCTTGTACTACTACTACATACCGTCGTCATGCATATGCATGTGATCGATCTGAATGTGTGTCGTCTCGTCTCGTTTCATCTCTGCTAGCTAGCTACACTGTTCCTTTCTTTGTTTGGCTTTTAATCTAATAATATCCATCACGCACTACAGGACTAGCTAGCTGTACATATGAATGAGACGCCCGATCGTGAAACAGAAAATTAATACAGCCCAGGTTATATAACGATGAATTAATACATAAAGTTGATGATCGGCATATATGTGTGTGTACTTGGGTACGTAAAAATTAGACTCTCAGGATGGATGGTGGTTAACAACAAAGCTACGACAACGACGAGACGAGACGGTGCTGACAAGATTGATCAACACACGTATATGTAGTAGCTACCTAGCTAGCTGTACGTTGAACTCTGGCATCGAGCTCACCTGATAAGATAGGAAGGACGGAAGGAAACCATGATGGAGCATAGGGTACGAGAGTGATACTACACTGGTACCACACAGACAATATAATAATAATGTTGTGTACAGTATGTAGGGCGCCCGGGGTGCCTTACATTGCATGCACATCTCCACCTTTAACCTTTATATGCTGTCTAGTCTCTCTCGCATCTCATCTCAATTATATATAGTACTGATACTGGCACGCTTTCGGATTCGTACGCGCGGGCCACGTGTTGAAGCTAGCTAATTCGGCTTGCTGTGTGCTTGGCGCGAACTGCATATTTTGCGTCAACAGATAGCAGCGGGGTGATGCCTAAGCCCAGTTGGTGTGCCATGTTTGACTGGAATACCAATACGTGCAGGCTCATAGAATCTCTGGGATTCTTCAAAAGGATCTTGTTGATACACATCAAGACTGTCAGCAGCATAAAAGTAGTCATAGTCTAATTTATTAGCTGCAGCAAACTCTCTAAAGGTAGCAGTGTATCTCGATTGGCCAGTCATCCACTCAACAGTTTGTGTCTCAAGATCTAGCTCAAAGGTGGCATAGAACTGTCGAATCAGTGTTTCATTCCAATCACATTGATGCTCCATAAAATTTCTAAGCCTAAGTCTCTCAAGCAAGACAGCCACATGTTCTAGCACTGGTTTACTAGCAAGGTAATTAAAATCAATCCTCTTATGAGCACGTCTCTTGGACGTCCCTTCATCACCTTTCTTCTTTTGCCCACTTTTCTTGAACCGAGTGGCCAAAGTCTTGGCGAGCTTACGAGCACTGTGATAAAACAATCATTTGAGTCAATATACAAACATAGTCGGATAATATTTGATAAATGAAATGATCCCAAAATACCCTGTCCAAGGTCACTGCTGACAGTGCACGGCGGACGGTCCGACAGGGCACCGCGGACAGTCCGCCAAGTATGGGCGGACGGTCCGAGCTGCCCGAGCGGACGGTCCGCGCGTCATTGTAGCGGCGACGAACATGAACAGGGATCCGAAAATTTCAATCCCAATATCGCAATAAATGTCCAATAACTTTCAACCAAACTTTAGCCAAACCATCACTAGACCATATCCAACATATTCCCCAAGATAGATTTCGAATTCCATGGCCAAATTTCAGATCGGGAACTCAAACCCTAGCCACCTTCATCCTTAGATTCCAACCAAATAAGAGCGTAATCGACAAAAATACCCGGATGACATGATGGAGAATCTTGTAGAGAGTCCGTAGATGCCCTCGGACCGTCCGGGAAGTGTCCCAACCAAGAGATCAAGTGATGGGCTCTTTTCTCCACCAAGAACTAGAGAGAGAGGGCTTGGGGAACAATGGCACGAGTTGAGAGAGAGGGGGCAGCCATCCCTTTAGATCCCATCGGGGCCGGTCCCACTTGCGCCCGACCCTGGCGGACGGTCCGTGAGAGCCCGACGGACGGTCCGCGAAATCAAAAAGTTCCTGAGTGATTTCGGGGTAATTACGGACGGTCCGCGGAGCACTTGCGGGCGGTCCGGGCGGCCCATGCGGACGGTCCGCGGTCCTTTGGCGGACGGTCCGCGCCGCACAATCAGCTCAGCCCGAGTTCCAAACTTTGTGACACTTGTTGTGATGGATCCATAGGGTTTATTGCTTGACAAGTGATGCATATTTTCATAAGAATGATAAGATAGGCATTTTAACAAGTAACTTATGACATATGAATGCAAAACATGAGTATATGCACACACACACGCATATGTGTAAGAAATCAAGCCACATTTGAAATGTCAATAACATTCAACTCATTCCTCAATTTACAAAACCGAGATTTGAAGCTCGTTGCAACTCTTGGGACTAACCTATTCTCATATTCTCAAATAAAATTGTTAGTCCACAAGTGTTGTTATTAATTACCAAAACTTAATTAGGGGCCTAGATGCCTTCACAAGTGAAGTTCCGGACGTGACATGTTGCGATAAGCCGATAAAAGCACGGACGAGTAATTGGGGTTGCTGGCCAACACTAATCTCGCTTTGGATAAGCTGGTGCTGATCGAGCCCCCGCGCCCAGGATAAGATTAAGATCGACGCAGCGCGAGCTAGCTTTCACCTTTGTTTACATTTTCGGCGATCGATCGAGCCAGCGCGGTGTTGTTGCTGCTTGCCAACAGAGCGGGGCAGAAACAAAAGAAGTTGTACTGAAACGGACGGCGGCAGCGGCAGCGGCAGGCAGAGCTGCCGGCACACCGGCGGTCGACGGGTTTTTTTTTTCCACACGGGCCCAAAAAGGAAGAAGGCTACGGATACCTCGCCGGCGAGAGGCTAACAAACATTTTCGCCGGGATCCAGCACAGTACACCGCCGAAAGGTACATGATCCAAGGAGCTTAGCTAGACGTCGTCTAGCTAATTAAAAGCTCAGACAAAAAGGTTCAGCAGCTCGGGCTCCCTCCCGCCGCCGCTCGTCGTCGTCACGGACTCCTCCGAGGTCATCGACGGCGTGCCGGGCCGTCGCTCCCCCGGCGCCGGCGGGGACCCGGGGCTGAGGCACAGCCCGAGGTCGCACGACGGCACGGGCGCCGCGGCTGCGGCCACCGCGCCGGGCGCCCACACGTTCGTCGTCCTCGCCCGCTTCGCCGCCGAGAACGTCGAGCACCCCGCTGCCCGCCTCGCCGTGAAAGCGAACGACGAGCCGTCGGCCGCGGGGAGGCCGCCGTCGAGCTCCGCCAGCGGGCGGATGCCGCCGCCGCGCAGGACGGTCTCCACCGCCGCCTGGCAGAGGTGCCAGTTCCCGGCGCCGAGCAGCCCCACGGCGCCGGTCACCGGGTTGATCGTCCGCCCCGCCGCCTCGTACAGCAGCGACTGGAACACCGCTGCGCGCATCCACAAGACCACACGTAAACACCAGGCTCCATCGCACGGATCGAGACGAACCGCGAACGTGACAACCATGGATTCACAGGACGTGCGGGTGCAGCGGCTTCGTACCTGGGCGCTGCGGCTCCGGGACGGCGGTGAGGAAGGACATGAGGCCGGCGCGGCCGAAGAACTTGGCGACGAAGACGGTGGCGTGGCCCTGCGCCTCGGCGCCCTCGATCCACTGCAGGCACGGCCGCAGCACGCACGCCTCGCTGCACCCCTTCCGCAGCACGCGGCACCCGTTGCAGCTCATCGTCCCCGGCGCCACCACCTCCCACGCACCGCCCAGAGGCCCACCTCTCATACAACACCAGCACGATCAAGCTCCGCCATGGCCACCCTCGGAGCGGGCTATATAACCCCAGCGCCCGGCTAACCAAGGTCGGTGGTGACCAGACTCTAACCACGGGGTCGGGTCAGGCGCGGTGAGGTTACCAGCAGCAGCAGCCGGCGGTAAAGGCCTTGGCAATCCCAGCTCCAGGCTCCTGGGGTGCGGGGGGGCGGCTCCGTGTCTCCGCGTTCGGTCGGGGCGACCGCGAGCCGCCGGATCGGGATCGGGCGGACGCCGCGGGCGCCTCGGGCGTGGCGCCGCGCGCCCGCCCCGTCCCGGCGCGCGCGCTTTGGCGTGTCGCTCCGGCGCCACTCTTTTCCGGGGCGCCTTTGCGGGATGCGTGGATCCGCACATCGGGCGGCTGGTGGGCCAAGCCCACGTACGCCGGGACGCCCTGCGCCGTGGAAACGTGTGCTCTCCCGTGTGGGTGGAGTGCGGTTTCCGCTGGGTAGGCGATTGGGGTGAGTGGTGAGTGCTCGCTCGCTTTTCGGTTTTGCTTTCCCGGCATGAGGCTACGCGAAGCAGAAACTGACCCTTTTTAAAGCGGGGGGAAAAGGAAAGAATGCAAAGCGCGATGGGTTTTCTTACATACGGAAACTGGCCTTGCCTTTTAACCGAAAAGAATATAATGCTCGAAACTGACCGTACCTAATTTCTGCCGTCAGGTGCCGAATCACCAAATCTCCCCGCACCGCCGAAAGCTTCTACTTCAGAAACGCTTAAACAAACTTTTTGCTGTTTTCGCAACGTAACCACGGTTTTATACTCGTATTATTACGTAGTCAGTCACTCCCCCGTGTGTCCCTGTCACGTTCATGCACCGGAACGGGAAACCCCTCGGGCGCGCGCGGGCGGCCCCGCCGCGGTGCGGCACGTCGCTTTTGGCCTTTCGGGGAATAGCATAGCATAGCATAATCTGTGGGCAAGCAGCGGCGCAAGTTGCCCAGGGCATCTTCGCCTTTCCGTTCGGGCCGCACTACCAGTCCCCCCGTCCGTTGTCGCGGCTCGGCGTCCGCGTCCGTCCGGAGTCACTCGCGCAGGCGAGGCGCTTCGGCCCCGAGCCCCGGCGGTGTCCGTGTTCCCCTTGTCTCGGCAGGTCGCCATCCACCGGCCGCGGGACGCGACCGCGACCGCGAGCGATTGGCTAATGGCGCGGGCGCGTCGCGTAGCCGCACCCGCACCCGCACCTGAGATCTTATCTCCGGGCCGGGCGCCGCGCCGATCTTTTGTGGCGCCGCTGTGGGTCGGGCATCAGCTGCTGCGGTACGGACTACGGAGTGGACTGATCGATCGTTCGGTGTGGGAAACCGGGCGGGTGGGGGAATTTTGGCCGTGCCTGGCTAATTCTCATTGGCGGGGCGTCAGGTCCGAAGGCAACATTGGACGGTGACACCCGCGTGGCCCGGACGGTGGGTTGGCGTCAGTCGTGAAGAATGGCCAGGCACCGAGCAACGGCTAGTGGTGGTGTTCGAAGTAAGGCAAGCACTTTTTTTCAACGTCACGGGTCACGGTCTCACGGATAGGGCAGGCGCGACCGTGTGGCCACCAAGTCAATGTGCCGTGCGTGCGTGCAGACGGGCAGGCCACGCGCCGCCTGCCTGTTTCAGTGTTTCTGGAGACTGGAGCTGCAGCCGGCCAGCCGCCCTGCCGCCGCGCCGCCCAGACCCCCCGGGCCGGCACGAGCTGGGCGACAGCCGCGGCGCCGCGCTCCAGAACGACAGTCCGCGAACACAGGCGGCGCCGCAGGCAGGCACTGGCTGTGCTGTGTTCAGTTCCACAAACTTTTTAAAAATTCTCTCTCCAAACTTCACTATTCACCTGTCACATTAAATTAAATCAAATCTCTTTCTTCATGCATGGAGCACTAAACATGAATAAATAAAAAAACTAATTACATGGTGTCCGTTGTCGCGGCTCGGCGTCCGCGTCCGTCCGGAGTCACTCGCGCAGGCGAGGCGCTTCGGCCCCGAGCCCCGGCGGTGTCCGTGTTCCCCTTGTCTCGGCAGGTCGCCATCCACCGGCCGCGGGACGCGACCGCGACCGCGAGCGATTGGCTAATGGCGCGGGCGCGTCGCGTAGCCGCACCCGCACCCGCACCTGAGATCTTATCTCCGGGCCGGGCGCCGCGACGATCTTTTGTGGCGCTCATGTGTGTGGGTTGGGCATCAGCTGCGGTACGGACGACGGACGGAGTGGACTGATCGATCGATCGTTCGATCGTTCGGTGTGGGAAACCGGCCGCGGGTGGGGGAATTTTGGCCGTGCCTGTCTAATTCTCATTGGCGGGGCGTCAGGTCCGAAGGCAACATTGGACGGTGACACCCGCGTGGCCCGGACGGTGGGTTGGCGTCAGTCGTGAAGAATGGCCAGGCACCGAGCAACGGCTAGTGGTGGTGTTCGAAGTAAGGCAAGCACTTTTTTTTTTCAACGTCACGGGTCACGGTCTCACGGATAGAGCAGGCGCGACCGTGTGGCCACCAAGTCAATGTGCCGTGCGTGCGTGCGGACGGGCAGGCCACGCGCCGCCTGCCTGTTTCAGTGTTTCTGGAGACTGGAGCTGCAGCCGGCCAGCCGCCCTGCCGCCGCGCCGCCCAGACCCCCCGGGCCGGCACGAGCTGGGCGACAGCCGCGGCGCCGCGCTCCAGAACGACAGTCCGCGAACACAGGCGGCGCCGCAGGCAGGCACTGGCTGTGCTGTGTTCAGTTCCACAAACTTTTTAAAAATTCTCTCTCCAAACTTCACTATTCACCTGTCACATTAAATTAAATCAAATCTCTTTCTTCATGCATGGAGCACTAAACATGAATAAATAAAAAAACTAATTACATGGTTTTGATGTACACGACGAGACGAATCTTTTGAGCCTAGTTAGGTCATGGTAGGACAATGTTTACCACAAACAAACAAAAAATGCTACAGTGCGCTATAGTGTCCGATGTGACATTTTTACCAAACTTTTTGTTTCACTTTTTGGAACTAAACACACCCGCGGGCTGTGTTTAGTTCCCTATCCCATCACCAAAATTCCCAAAATTCTCTCTCTAAACATCACTATCCACCTATCACATCAAATCTCTCCTCATGCATGGAACACTAAACGTGGGTAAATAAAAAAACTAATTGCATGGTTTTGATGTACACGACGAAACGAATCTTTTAAGTCTAGTTAGGTCATGATAGAACAATGTTTACCACAAACAAACGAAAGGTACTACAGTACGCTACAGTGTCCGATGTAACATTTTTTTTCAAACTTTCTCCAACACTTTTTGGAAAACACAGCCGCGGTGGTCTCTCGCTCTCTAGACACCTCGATAGGGTCGTCTCTTCGCGACAACGCAGTCGGGTGGTTGTACTGATGAGTGGTGAGCTTACTCAAATTTTAACAATCCTCCATCTGAAGACTGTACTTGCTAGAATTTCATTTTAAAAAAGGGAGTAGGAGCAGTAACTGAAAACATTGTAAAAAAGCAAATCAACGGTAGTTACTTGGTGTTCTTACAATCTTACGCATCCCACAAGATCAATCTGGAGAAGCATTCCTCCTTACGGCTACAATTCATCTGAAAACTGCAGCTGTTCTTGTCTCAAAATGTCGTACCACTAGCACCATCCATTCTGAAGAGACGACCTAACCCTACAATAGCTTAAGTATATATATGAAAAAAAACTACAATAGCTTGCACTTTTTGTGCATTCCCGGGGGGACAAAACTTTCGACACCCATAGCAGTAAGCAGTTACAGTTAAGACGAACAGGCCAAGACAACGCTCGGCCAGCTGAGCTGAATACGCGGACCACGGCAGAAGCACAATGTTGCGGCTGGATGCCTGCCCGGTGCCTGCTTGCCTCAGTAGTAAATCGACAGGGTGCGGTGATGTGACAGCGCCATGTTCTGCACGCCGCACGACCAGAGCCAGAGATCAATGTCAATGCTCAGAAGCTGCCGAGAACATACAAGAGCAAATGAGGCGTCAGTTCCAAGCCCCAGATCACCTTATTGACTGCTTTATGCTTCAATCAAACATACTATTTGATCCATAATAAAAACAAAACTTGAAACTTTTTGAAATGTGGTACTCTTTTCGAACTACTGGTAATATTAGTGAATACCAATTTGTTGATCAGATAACTTATCAATTTGACCCTACCAGAGCGCAGGTCAGTTCTTTCAGAGAAAAAGAAAGTATGCAGGTCAGAAAACACATGGCAAGAAAGTCACAAGTGCAACTGGTTCAAATGTGCCTACCTGCTTTCCAAACTTTTTGCTGATCAGGTCCCTCATCTTTTCCACTGCATAGATGGAGCAAGCACGAATCTCCACTTCCTCTTCGCTTCCAGGAACGATCTCTCTGTTCGAGTCAATCGAGCAAGATAAGTTGGAGCCATATTTCAGTATGCCAAGCTCCCTCAGGACAGCTGGAACAATGTAGTCAGCAAATATGGTGATGGAATTGATGTCATGGAACTCGCCGTAGTTTTGTCCCTTGAAGGCACCCCACAAATCAGCAACAAAGATCTGAGCTCTCTTGTACAGGAAAACCTGGTGTCCCTTGTAAAGTGAGTGATCCCGGAAACCTGTCAAAATTGATATTTAATAAAACACCGCAGGTTGCTAAAGAGATGTACACTTGGTTATTGACCATACAAAATAAGAAAAAATAACCGTTTTGGGTGCACGCAAATGTTTAACCCCCAAATTCTGCATGTTCACGGAAGGTTAACAAAAGGTAGCATCAAGTTGTTTTACAGTGATCATGAAACTCAATACATGCTAAAGTTCTCTGCAATACAATTTACATTCAACTATCAAAGAGATAGAATCAGTTCTGAAGTTACTCCAAAGTTGGCCAAACCAATTCAGGGATACAACCAAAACCCATCCTGATTATACATGGCAACTGGTTGAATGGTGGACCATAGACAGCTGTTTATGATCTGACCTGAGAGCGAACCTGTCTGTCTTCAGCAAAGAGCTATAGGTTCAAATATGGTAAATAATACCATGTTCAGTACGATGTTTAGGTACCGTGGAATCAAAGAGTTCAATGCGTTGAGATTTCTTTTCAAATAAGAATGACGCCAAAAGAACTGAATCAGGTGCATTTGGCTCAGTAGGTGATGATCTACAGTTCCACCCCAGCGGGTATGAGCAAAATGAGTATTAAGGACTGATTGTGCAGAGGTTCTAGAAAGTCTGAACACCTAAGAAAAGTACAAAACAGCGATGATGATACTTGTGCATTGAGAGAAGGGGAAAATCATATAGGTTTAAGCATCAGACATTCATGCACAACTATCTGATTTTCAATGGCCCAGCCCAAACCAAGTTAATTTGCCTGGACCAGGCACCAGCCCATCATTGTTCCCTCTTTCCGCGTCTACAGTAGCAGGCTGAATCTGGATCCATATGAAGTGGTCCTGGGTTTCTACTTGCTAGGCCATTCCAATTCACTCACTGCAACCAATAGGACCGCTAGGACCATTTGACAAATGTCCCATATGGTTTTCTAAATCAAACACTTTGTACTTCCCAAAACAGGAAAATCGTATGTTCAGGGGAAGCTATAGCATACCTGCCTATTAGGCTATGACCAGGCGGCAAAGCCAAAAGGAGACTATCAGCTGCTGAACTTATTATGTGCAATATGACTGAATAAGTGCAGACAAAGGTCTGCGACAACGACTGCACTCTGGTCTACTATGGACGTAAGATGAAAAGTAGGTTACCGGTGGAAGATTTACCTGGAAAATGCCGGGTAATGAGTTCAATAAGAGTTGCAGCAGAGTTTCCAGCAGATTTCACTAGATTGGCAGCCTGACCTCCAAAGTTTCTTTCAAGTTCCAGTCCAACCTTGACAATGAAATAGCAATGGTTCATAACAAAGTAATATTGGCAAAAGAAAAAAATAACGCTTGGTGGGGAATAGACTGTTTAGAAATATACTCATGCTAGGACGAAAGTGATAGTAACGGCAACAAGCCAACAATTGAACTGGAGATTACCAGTAATGATGATTTTAGAAATCAAGTAGATGACTAAATTTATCATGACAGAACTGGGTTGGAGTGTAAAAGTTGATAAGTGATGATATTCAACAAACAAGAGCATTTACCGAGAGTTCTCTAATTGAAATGTTCGATTTAGCAATTATGCATTTCAGAAATTACCTCATGGAGGAGGCGCACTCTTTCCTCCTCAATAGGCAGTGGTCGTGGCCAGTTCAGAAGTTGGCGGAGCTGGGGCCCTACATTTTGCATGTGCCCTTCCAAGTTAGCAGATATTCTTTTCCGAAAGCACTAGCAGATATTTACTTAAATGTTTTCCACTTAGCTGCACAGCAAGAAAAGGACTAGCTTCTTTTCTAGAGAGAAAAAGGAAATATACAAAAAAGCTCCCAAGAGGTTTGCACTATATGCAGTAGAGCATGAGGTGTAAATGTTCATACACAATGAGATAACACTTCAACATAATGATAGTTGATCCTGGAAATATAACCATGAACTATCATGCCAATGGCAGAACCTCACAAGATGCCAATCCGGGAAGAAATTACCAGTGTAATTCTGAAGCCGGTCTGCATCGAGGGCAGTCTTATCTTTCTCCAAGGCTGACTTCAGTCCAGAAGCCAAATGGTCGTAGCTCAAGTCCTTGTCTGTTCAGTGAAAAATATTA
>OAMR01000454.1:249005-260115 GCA_900205405.1 Echinochloa crus-galli | reverse complement strand
CATTGTTCCAGCTGTCCTGAGGGATATATATATATATATATATATATGTATGTATGTATGTATGTCTAGTTACTGTCCAGACTCTGCACATGTGCCTTAAAATCCAAGGTGTAGTTCCAATCAATTGTATGGTTTATTGAATTCCAATCAATTGCATGTGTAACAGCTTCTAGTTTTTTTTTACAATTCCGCTGCAGTAGAGTTTCCAGTTTTGGTTTTCAGTTGCGTGTGTTTCTGTCATAATCATGCTGAGTTTATATAATATTTTTCACTGAACAGACAAGGACTTGAGCTACGACCATTTGGCTTCTGGACTGAAGTCAGCCTTGGAGAAAGATAAGACTGCCCTCGATGCAGATCGACTTCAGAATTATACTGGTAACTTCTTCCCGGATTAGCATCTTGTGAGGTTCTGCCATTGGCATGATAGTTCATGGTTATATTTCCAGGATCAACTATCATTATGTTGAAGTGTTATCTCATTGTGTATGAACATTTACACCTCATGCTTGACTGCATATAGTGCAAACCTCTCAGGAGTTTTTTCGTACATTTCCTTTTTCTCTCTAGAAAAGAGGCTAGTCCTTTTCTTGCTGTGCAGCTAAGTGGAAAACATTTAAGTAAATATCTGCTAGTGCTTTCGGAAAAGAATATCTGCTAACTTGGAAGGGCACATGCAAAATGTAGGGCCCCAGCTCCGCCAACTTCTGAACTGGCCACGACCACTGCCTATTGAGGAGGAAAGAGTGCGCCTCCTCCATGAGGTAATTTCTGAAATGCATAATTGCTAAATCGAACATTTCAATTAGAGAACTCTCGGTAAATGCTCTTGTTTGTTGAATATCATCACTTATCAACTTTTACACTCCAACCCAGTTCTGTCATGATAAATTTAGTCATCTACTTGATTTCTAAAATCATCATTACTGGTAATCTCCAGTTCAATTGTTGGCTTGTTGCCGTTACTATCACTTTCGTCCTAGCATGAGTATATTTCTAAACAGTCTATTCCCCACCAAGAATTACTGTTTTTTTTTTGCCAATATTACTTTGTTATGAACCATTTCTATTTCATTTGTCAAGGTTGGACTGGAACTTGAAAGAAACTTTGGAGGTCAGGCTGCCAATCTAGTGAAATCTGCTGGAAACTCTGCTGCAACTCTTATTGAACTCATTACCCGGCATTTTCCAGGTAAATCTTCCACCGGTAACCTACTTTTCATCTTACGTCCATAGTAGACCAGAGTGCAGTCGTTGTCGCAGACCTTTGTCTGCACTTATTCAGTCATATTGCACATAATAAGTTCAGCAGCTGATAGTCTCCTTTTGGCTTTGCCGCCTGGTCATAGCCTAATAGGCAGGTATGCTATAGCTTCCCCTGAACATACGATTTTCCTGTTTTGGGAAGTACAAAGTGTTTGATTTAGAAAACCATATGGCACATTTGTCAAATGGTCCTAGCTGTCCTATTAGTTGCAGTGAGTGAAATGGAATGGCCTAACAAGTAGCAACCCAGGACCACTTCATATGGATCCAGATTCAGCCTGCTACTGTAGACGCGGAAAGAGGGAACAATGATGGGCTGGTGCCTGGTCCAGGCAAATTAACCTGGTTTGGGCTGGGCCATTGAAAATCAGATAGTTGTGCATGAATGTCTGATGCTTAAACCTATATGATTTTCCCTTCTCACAACCCACTAGTCTATTGCAGAATAAACCAACAAGATACTGTACCGTACAAAAGTTACGAAAAGCACACAGATGTGTGCCAGGTATTATGCCCGGCTTTTTGTCAGAAAAGCACACAGGTGAATTGGTAAGCAGAAAAATATGAATAAAATGAACTATTTAAAAAGTGATGATTGAAATCCATTCTCAACATAAATAAATAGAACAGGGTTTATCGCAACACAACCAATTGGCGTAAACAAATAAATAAGACGAAATCGGCACAGCGCGGACATTTGCGAACCCTAAAATCCGTAAGTATCTCACTACAGCAGCAAGCAATTTTATTCTAAGCACCACAAGTTCACGACAGGGCAAAAGCCACAGCGCATAGGAACAGAGCAGGCCTACCTTGCAGGTCGACCGTGACATGGGAGGAGCGGCTGGCGACCCACGCCGCCGACGCCCGCACGGCCTCCATGGGCGACGGCGATTCGGATAAGGTTGCGCGCGAGGGGTCCGGTCCTAGCCTCCTAGGCAATGGCGGGTAGGGGGAGGGGAGGAGGGGCTGCGGGTGGGGCGAGGGCGAGGAGACCGTGAAGGCGAGAGGGGGTGAGGCCCGTGACTGCGATGCCGGCGCGGCGCGTGGTTTTAGCCAGAGGGTTTTGGTGCGCTTGGTTGGTCGTCGCGGCGGGGGTAACTTCCAAGGGCCTCGGAGGCTTCCCCGCTGGTGGAGCACGAGGAATTGCGTGGCCGCAGCCCAACTAATGGCGGTGGTGGTCGGGCTGGCTGGGCCTACTTGGCCTGGTCCGCGGGGTTTGACCCAATGGCAGACCTGAAATGACTCAACTACCCCTCAACTTTTCATAGTCCATTCGTTCTTTTCTCGTAACAATTGTCCATTGAAAACGCTACAAGGATAGATACAGATATGTATACTGGTGTCGGGCCAAGACGGATACAAAAATACTCCATTTTTGCAAAAAAAAACTCGATATGGGATACAGTACGTTTTACTATCTTTAACAAAATAATATAATAGTTATAATAGATAAAATAATAAATAAGATTGTCAATATATCATTTTGTAAAAAAAACACAAGCACATATAGCACCAAAGCTGGAGCAAACAACATTTTAATCGCATAGCAATAGCACAAGCATGAGCACAGAGCAGACAGAGCTGACGAGATGTAGGTGACGAGCATTACAAACATGATGTATCTCTGGCGTATCAATATCGGGTACGAGTTCAATACGTGATACAACCCCTCCGTGACATATAGTGATATAGATAGTGTAACAATAACTACGAGCAGTACTCCATTTGTATTCAATATAAAAACTTCTGGCATGTCTCTAAACATGAACACTAGCATTTGAATATTGTCTTTAAATATCAAATATCGGAAGTGTAGCTGCTACTTTTATTTAGAGATAGGAAATCAGTAGCTGGCCTGGCAATTAATTGCGCTGATCAAATCAAGAGCTGCCCAAATTATAGCATGGAAGACTTTTTCTACACTTAATTTGTTCTTTTTTGCAGAAATACACTTAATTTGTTCTAATAAACTCATAAAGCCTTATATGCACTCGAAAATTCTAATGTTTGGTAGACACGGATTGATTTGGATAGACAGAAAAGGCAGTGCTCTGCTTTGCCACAAGCCCACAATTGTGTTTTTGTTTACTTGAAAAGCTACTGTGTGTCTACTTAGTATACAGCTCTCTTGTACAGGAAAACCTGGTGTCCCTTGTAAAGTGAGTGATCCCGGAAACCTGTCAAAATTGATATTTAATAAAACACCGCAGGTTGCTAAAGAGATGCACACTTGGTTACTGACCATATAAAATAAGAAAAAATAACCGTTTTGGGTGCGCGCAAATGTTTAACCCCGAATTCTGCATGTTCACGGGAGGTTAACAAAAGGTACCATCAAGTTGTTTTACACTAATCATGAGACTCAATACATGCTAAAGTTCTCTGAAATACAATTTAGATTCAACTATCAAAGAGATAGAATCAGTTCTGAAGTTACTCCAAAGTTGGCCAAACCAATTCAGGGATAAAACCAAAACCCATCCTGACTATACATGGCAACTGGTTGAATGATGGACAGTAGACAGCTGTTTATGATCTGACCTGACAGCGAACCTGTGTGTCTTCAGCAAAGAGCTATAGGTTCAAATATGGTAAATATACCATATGTTCAGTACGATGTTTAGGTACCGTGGAATCAAAGAGTTCAATGCGTTGAGATTTCTTTTCAAATAAGAATGACGCCAAAAGAACTGAATCAGGTGCATTTGGCTCAGTAGGTGATGATCTACAGTTCCACCCCAGCGGGTATGAGCAAAATGAGTATTAAGGACTGATTGTGCAGAGGTTCTAGAAAGTCTAAACACCTAAGAAAACTACAAAACAGCGATGATACTAGTGGGTTGTGAGAAGGGAAAATCATATAGGTTTAAGCATCAGACATTCATGCACAACTATCTGATTTTCAATGGCCCAGCCCAAACCAGGTTAATTTGCCTGGACCAGGCACCAGCCCATCATTGTTCCCTCTTTCCGCGTCTACAGTAGCAGGCTGAATCTGGATCCATATGAAGTGGTCCTGGGTTGCTACTTGTTAGGCCATTCCATTTCACTCACTGCAACTAATAGGACAGCTAGGACCATTTGACAAATGTGCCATATGGTTTTCTAAATCAAACACTTTGTACTTCCCAAAACAGGAAAATCGTATGTTCAGGGGAAGCTATAGCATACCTGCCTATGAGGCTATGACCAGGCAAGGCCAAAAGGAGACTATCAGCTGCTGAGCTTATTTTGTGCAATATGACTGAATAACAGCAGACAAGGGTCTGCGATAATTTTTGACTGCACTCTGGTCTACTATGGACGAAAGATGAAAAGTAGGTTACCGGTGGAAAATTTACCAGGAAAATGCCGGGTAATGAGTTCAATAAGAGTTGCAGCAGAGTTTCCAGCAGATTTCACTAGATTGGCAGCCTGACCTCCAAAGTTCCTTTCAAGTTCCAGTCCAACCTTGACAAATGAAATAGAAATGGTTCATAACAAAGTAATATTGGCAAAAAAAAAACAGTAATTCTTGGTGGGGAATAGACTGTTTAGAAATATACTCATGCTAGGACGAAAATGATAGTAACGGCAACAGGCCAACAATTGAACTAGAGATTACCAGTAAGGATGATTTCAGAAATCAAGTAGATGACTAAATTTATCATGAAAGAACTGGGTTGGAGTGTGAAAGTTGATAAGTGATGATATTCAACAAACATGAGCATTTACCGAGAGTTCTCCAATTGAAATGTTCGATTTAGCAATTATGCATTACAAAAATTACCTCATGGAGGAGGCGCACTCTTTCCTCCTCAATTGGCAGTGGACGTGGCCAGTTCAGAAGTTGGCGGAGCTGGGGCCCTACATTTTGCATGTGCCCTTCCAAGTTAGCAGATATTCTTTTCCGAAAGCACTAGCAGATATTTACTTAAATGTTTTCCACTTAGCTGCACAGCAAGAAAAGGACTAGCCTCTTTTCTAGAGAGAAAAAGGAAATGTACGAAAAAACTCCTGAGAGGTTTGCACTATATGCAGTCAAGCATGAGGTGTAAATGTTCATACACAATGAGATAACACTTCAACATAATGATAGTTGATCCTGGAAATATAACCATGAACTATCATGCCAATGGCAGAACCTCACAAGATGCTAATCCGGGAAGAAGTTACCAGTGTAATTCTGAAGTCGGTCTGCATCAAGGGCAGTCTTGTCTTTCTCCAAGGCTGACTTCAGTCCAGAAGCCAAATGGTCGTAGCTCAAGTCCTTGTCTGTTCAGTGAAAAATATTATATAAACTCAGCATGATTATGACAGAAACACATGCAACTGAAAACCAAAACTGGAAACTCTACTGCAGCGGAATTGTAAAAAAAAACTAGAAGCTGTTACACATGCAATTGATTGGAATTGCATAAACCATACAAAAGAGACAGGTGCAAAGTCTGGACAGTAACTAAACATGTACTACCTCCGGTTCTTTTTATTTGTCGTTCCAGACAATCAAAAAGAACTGTTTCTAGGCTAAAAATACTGTCCGAAACGTCAAATATTAGGAACCAGAGGTAGCATATACTAAATAATAACTAATAATACATGAGAAGAAAATGCAAAGAACCAACTTCTTGGAAACCCCACAACCAACTTAACATGTCTGTCCGATCAAAAAAAAAAATTAACAGGTCTGTGACCAAAGAAACTAGTGAATAGCCACATAAGTATAACTGGTTGAAAGATTGATATTCCTGTTCTAAATACAGTGTACACAGTAGAACTAAAAGTTGAAGACTAATAGTTGATGTAAACATGTTGGCAACCCACATGACTGATTGACTATAAGATGAAAGTATACTGACGCTTAATACCGTACGGGTGTACGGCTGTACCAAGGCTGTAGGTTATGCACAAGTGAAAGGATTGCAAGCAAGGATTGGCAATGGCTAATTTCTGCTGGTTCTATTCTGCAAGAGTACCAGTCAAAGGAATAATACATCATTATGGTTTGTATTCATAAGACGCGTTGATTTTTTGCCTGAACTTGTACCTGGCCAGAAGCAGAAGTTAAGTGCATCCAAGACGAAGAGGTACTGGACTGTGAGCGGCCCATTGTCGAAGTAATGAATTCCTTCGAAATCCCACTCAACTTTTGGAACATTCCCCTGGATTTTCTCCACCACCTTCTCAATTTCTGCAGGAAAAGAAAACAGCCAGGTGAAGAGGAATACCACTGTGTCACTTATGATTTCACGAGACCTATTGCAGAATAAACCAACAAGATACTGTACCAGTGTACCGTACAAAAGTTACGAAAAGCACACAGATGTGTGCCAGATCCCAGATATTACGCCCGGCTTGTTGTCAGAATAAATTACTGAACACTAATCAAACATTCAAACGGCAAGGAATTGGTAAGCAGAAAAATATGAATAAAATGAATTATAAAAAGTGGTGTCTGAAATCCATTCTCAACATAAATAAATAGAACGGGGTTTATCGTAACACAGCCAATCGGCGTAAACAGATAAATAAGACGAAACCAACACAGCGCCGACATTTGCGAACCCTAAAATCCCATCATCTGTAAGCATCTCACTGCAGCAGCCAGCAGCAAGCAATTTATTCACAACAGGGAAAACCACAACGCATAAGAACAGAGTAGGCCTACCTTGCAGGTCGACCGTGACATGGGAGGAGCGGCTGGCGACCCACGCCGCCGACGCCCGCACGGCCTCCATAGGCGACGGGGATTCGGATAAGGTAGCGCGCGAGGGGTCCGGTCCTAGCCTCCTAGGCAATGGCGGGTAGGGGCAGGGGGTAGGGGAGGAGGGGCTGCGTGCGGGTGGGGCGAGGCCGCGAGGGCGAGGAGACCGTGAAGGCGAGAGGAGAGGGGGTGAGGTCCGTGACTGCGATGCCGGCGCGGCGCGTGGTTTTAGCGTTTTCCAGAGGGTTTTGGTCCGCCGGGCGCTTGGTTGGTTGTCGCGGCGGGGGTAACTTCCAAGGGCCTCGGAGGCTTCCCGCTGGCGGAGCACGAGGAATTGCGTGGCCGCAGCCCAACTAGCGGCGGTGGTGGTGGGGCTGGCGGCCTACTTGGCCTGGTCCGCGGGGTTTGACCCAAGGGCGACCTTGCGAAATGACTCAACTACCCCTCTACTTTTCATAAATCCATTGTTCTTTTCTCATAACAATTGGCAATGAAAATGCTACTAGGATAGATACAGATACGTATATTGGTGTGGGGCCAAGACGGATACAAAAATACTCCATTTTTGCAAAAAAAAACTCGATATGGGATACAGTACGTTTTACTATCTTTAACAAAATAATATAATAGTTATAATAGATAAAATAATAAATAAGATTGTCAATATATCATTTTGTAAAAAAAAACACAAGCATACATAGCACCAAAGCTGGAGCAAACAACATTTTAATCGCATAGCAATAGCACAAGCATGAGCACAGAGCAGACAGAGCTGACGAGATGTAGGTGACGAGCATTACAAACATGATGTATCTCTGGCGTATCAATATCGGGTACGAGTTCAATACGTGATACAACCCCTCCGTACATACAGATATTGTAACAATAAGTTAATACAGTGACACATCATCATATGGCAGTCAATTTATTGTCCATGAAACTCCCACTGAGACTGGCCTTAGAGATAGGAAATTAGTAGCCGGACTGGCAAATAATTGCGCTGCTGAAATCAAGAGCTGCCCAAATTAGAGCATGGAAGACTTTTTCTACACTTAATTTGTTCTTTTTTGCAGAAATACACTTAATTTGTTCTAATAAACTCATAAAGCCTTATATGCACTCGAAAATTCTAATGTTTGGTAGACACGGATTGATTTGGATAGACAGAAAAGGCAGTGCTCTGCTTTGCCACAAGCCCACAATTGTGTTTTTGTTTACTTGAAAAGCTACTGTGTGTCTACTTAGTATACACGTAGCCATCTGAAATATTCGGTCACAACTCACAAAGCTATGTTTCTGATCACCATGGACGAAGAATCCTACTTGAGACACTTGTGAAGGCGATTGGTGCAAACTTTGGCAAATCAGATATGCCCAAACAACCTTTCTTAAAAAAATATATATGCAGAAGCCATCGTCTGGTACTCTGGTGACTTCCTTGCTTTCTCTCCGGTTATTTTCTGTGTCTTGTCAGTTGTCACTAACATGACGGATTACACCACGTGTGTTGTCAATGACATCCGCGCGTACCACTTTAGTGCTCTTTTTTCCTGGTAACCGACATATCGTTCTCCCTGGTGACAAAATTGACTGCTATTTTCTCTACTTTTGCAGATTCAAATAAAAGGTTAGAGAAGATATTAGATATTTGGCCCTGTTTAGTTCCTTGTCAAATCATCAAACTTTCAAAAATTCTCTCTCCAAACTTCACTATTCACCTATCATATCAAATCTCTCTCCTCATGTATGGAGTACTAAACGTGGGTAAATAAAAAAACTAGTTGCATGATTTTGATGTACACGACGAGACGAATCTTTTGAGCCTAGTTAGATCATGATAGGACAATGTTTACCACAAACAAACAAAAAGTGCTACAGTGTCCGATGTGACTTTTTCACTTCACTTTTCACCTTTCCTCAGAAACTAAACACCCCCTTTACACGCATCGGGTCACAAGTCTTTTGGGCAAGTGCCGTAATGCAAAGTACAATACGTGTATGCCGACTAATGTTTTGTCCGGCTTGACAAACGAATGAATTCTACACGAGGGCATGTAATGGAAATAAAGGAAACTTCCAGGCAGACATCATGCGTTGCCAACGAAGCCGGCTGCATGGCTTCAAGAGGTATTCTGACCCAACATAGAGGCATGCAGGTGCTTCGCCCCTCTTCCTTTGTGACAGCCATAATTTTCAAAGAAAAAAAACTGAATTCACACAAAGAAAGAAAAGGCCTTTTTAGTTCCGTGAAGGTTTACCTTTTCAACTCGCCTAGACGATTGAAATTGCATCTGACTTCTCAAGAAAAGATAAAAAAAAACTTGAGGAGTCGTCACCGGGCGGCCGGAGGGAGGGATTCATCGCATCAACGGCATCATCGATCAATCAAGCAGCAGCAGCAGCAGCCGGAAGCAGCGGCATTCGAGGTGTACTGGCCGGCGTGCATCCACCCGCTTGAATCATGATGACACTTGCACCAGGTACCTGAAGTCCACGCGTCTGATGCGGCCGTGCTGGTCCGTCTTCTAGAGCCCAGGTATGCAAACCCCGTGGGCCATCGTGGCCCAGAATGGCTCCTTGGGTCCATCGCGACAACGACGCCACCGACCCGTCTGAATTCTGAAAGCAGGAGCTAAAGCCTAGGACGCCCATGATACCTGACCTGAAGTCCTGAACCTGAATTCCTTCTCTTCTTTACAAATCTTTACTACTGCTTCGAAGGACATTGTTCTCAAAACATTTCATTTCATTAGTCCTTGCTCAACTTCCCAAATTATCAGAAGAATGAAGATAGCAAAATAGAGTACTGAGTACCAGCTTAATTTAGGCGACCATTAACCAAGATGACCGCTAATAACCACTAAAGTCTCGGTCAGAACATGCGTACATGGAATTCAGGCGGAATCCTCCGTGCCACGATGGACATAGGCGCTCGCTAGAAGCTTCCAGGTGCGTGCAACAAAAAGCCACTTGATCCAGCTAGTGTATAGGAAAGTGGAAGCATCACGACCCGAACCGAAGGTTAACCAGCGAGCTAGCGTTGATGTCGGCTGTATGGCGAGACCGGGCAACAAGCGTGGCACCGCACGTCTGATGGCGAGTGGAAGCAGCTAACAGCAGGTCAAAGCAAGCTGCGTGTGTTCATGTCGCTGTCCACCATGAGCAGCCAGCACGCACGATTTCTTTAGCTTAGCTAGCGCACACATGGACTGGTAGTGGCGTAGTAGCTTGCAGCCCCGGGCTGCTGTGGACGGCGCTGGCCGCTAATGCAATAGTGGCAGCGGCGAGATCACACGCAATCACGCTTGGATTAAAACCATTTATTCGCATACTTACCAGATATATATACGTCGCGTTGTAATGAGAGTGTGTGGACGCTATTATATCACCAGCGTTTCACTTTCACACCCTAGCTGATACCGCGGCATTTAAAAAGGCATGAAAAAGATTTCCTTGCATATATGTATAGAGTTTGACCACTGGGTCTTACTTACAAGCAAGTGCTACAGATCCCAGCCGTCGGATTAACTGTTAATCCGGCGGCTCCAGTCGCGAAATATGGACAGGATGAATGGGTAAAATAAAGGGACCGACCGGATCGGAGCAGCCACGAAAATCAGCTCCCTCTGAAGAAAGAACGAGTAAACCACCGAACGGATCCGTGCTTATCACATTCACAACAAGGATCAAGCGCAGTCCGCGTCCCGCAACCGAAATTAAATGAAGCAATCAACCAAACCAAATAACCAGTAAAATCCTACTAGCAAACAACTCCTAAAACCAGGAAAACCTATGCCGCCGCCACCGCCGCCGCCGCCAAAGGAGGCCGTGAATGATCAGACGACGAGCAGCATCGTCATCCGCGCCCGCTTGGCCTCCGGGAGCGCGCTCTCGGCCTCCCCCGCCGTCCCCGCGGCGGCCGCGGCCGCGGCCGGCAGGTTGAGGTCGAAGTCCCGGAGCACGGAAGTCGCCTGATGGGCTGCGCTGACGGCCTTGGTCTTGGCGGCGTCCTGCTTGTCGGCCTTGACCCCGTCCGCCGCCCCCGCGCCGCCGCCGCCGCCCTCGTAGTGCAGCCGCTTGTGCCCGCCCAGCGCCTGCCCCGACGGGAACGTGCGGAGGCTCAGCGAGCACTGGTGCACCTTCTCCTCCGCGTGCGCG